>VYZX01009241.1:44637-84557 GCA_013401335.1 Brachypteracias leptosomus | reverse complement strand
GTATAATTTAAGAGAAAGGTTGCACTTATAAATTAAAAAGAGGTGGAGGTGGGACAGAAGCTATATAAAGTGATTACAGCACACACTGTAGCTTCTTTTTGAGGAAGGAACAGGAAGATAAAGAACAGGTTTAGGTAACTCCGAAGAGGTTACTCTAAATTCCTGCAAGAAAATATTTCAGTATGAGGGTCAAGGCAAGAAAAAGTAGAGGGGTTTTTGTTTTGTTTAAAAGAAGGTTGTACAAAAGATCCTAAAAAGTGGAAGATGGGACTATTATCTTACTATTTTAAGAAGTAGAGTGTAACAGCACAGTTTCCCCACAAAATGTGTTTTGTTTTTTTCAGTCCTTAGCCCACACATTCAGCTTATCAACAGACAGAAACCACCTAAGTGTGGAGAAGGGAGGAGTTGATTTTAGGTTGTCTTTTTTGTTTGTTTGTTTAGCATCACAATCTCCAACACAGTGGCTCTACCTCATTGCCAAATACAAGTAATCACTGGTATTCCATCAAGAATTTCCATAATAATAAAAGCCTACATATAAGGAAGAAGGTATAACTGCTGCCCAGACTGCTAAAAGAAAAAACTGAACAGTCAACTCAGAAATGCAGCTAAATCTTCAAGTACAGTGATTTCTCGTTGCTTGTATATACCTGAATCTTCCTGTTTAATTGTTGGTTTACAACTTTGTGCTCTCCTCCCTGTACAAGGTCAAAATAAGCAACCATTGTAATACAGGAATAAAAAGCAAAACTGATCTTTCACAAAATGTTGTCAAATAGACACAGTAAACAAGCAGAATGTATTTTAACCTCATCTTCAGGCATCACTTGTCACAGTCCATGGAGATTTTCAAACTTTCAATCTTCTATGTACTTCTTAAAAAAATTCTTTCAAAATAGAAACCATATTTTTAAGATATTTTGCAAGCATTTCTTTATGACAATAAAAAATACCGGAAACAGTGTCTTGTAGAGGGTCCATCTCTTTAACACAAGTACCTCACTATGAGGTACACAACTGAGGAAGGTCCAACTATCAGGTCCCCATCACAAACCCCTTACAATTATAAATGTATACAAAACACATTAGTATACATTTGAAGATTTGGAAAATGCTGTCACATCCTTCTGCTCAGAAAAAGCATGACATGTCAGCCAGAGAAATGAGAGAATCATGTGTTGCAGGAAGCAATACTATGACTCAACAGTAAGTTAGTACAATGTTTCTGGAGAGAAAAATCATATATATTATCACTCATAATTATAAAAATATTTAAGCAACTCTTAGAATATTAGAAGAATGAAATTCAACATTCTATCCAAACTCTATTTTAGCTAATTTTATTTCTCCCTACAGTGTCAATTGAATATAATGTATGATTACTCACTCCGTGTATAAATAATATATCGGGTATAAAGTAATTAAAAATGGGTACCTGAAAAGCTAGAAAATATGTGGGAAAAGCTTGAAAATTACTATAGTACTTATAAAGGGTTATAAGTACTTACAAAGGGTTATAACCTTATAAGGGTTAAGTTACAGTATCCTGCAACAAAACCAGGATTTGTTTATGGAAAGCTGAAAATATATATTAGAAAACTAATTTTTAAAATGTTTAATTATGACCCAGAAGCTTCTGAATTCTGGAAACATGAAGACAGCACCACTTGATGAACCACAATTTGAGAATCAATATGCATAAAATTAGTATCTTCTGTCAGTATGAAGAAAATACATTTTCTTAAGTCAGTGACTCTAGCACACACACTGAAGATATTAACAAGGTCAGAATTTAATGAAGCCACATATCACATATTTCTTTAACTTAGTCTGACTTCTGCAGAAATCAAGCTCAGATAACAATTATTTTGACAGAAGCTAAGTAGTCAGACTGTTAAAACAGCTACAAAAGCAGCCGAAAGTATTATTTTCTGCAAAACTCTTGAAAAACTGAATTTATAAAGGCACACACATTACATGTCCTAAAAATCAGAAATTTTCTCAGAGGAAAAATAAACCTCACAAGCACTCTCTCACTCTCTTCCTCTCTGCAATTAGCGATTTCAGCAACCTTTGTAAGATGCTAACTACATTTACCTTTATTTTATGGGAACCTAATTACAAAAGCTTGCAACACAAGAAGCTTGAAGTCTGTACAGTCAAATCAAAAGCAGAAAACACCAAAACTAAAGAACGTGCAAAGAACTGGTTGTGAAACTCAAATGCCTGAATTCTACTTACTGCTTCACTGTAATTTTATACTGCCTTTCCCCAACAGATAGGTGAAGAAGTTTTCTAAACAGAGTGGAAGAAAATAAAAACTTTTTAAAATAAGCAAAATAAATAAGTAGATTTGCATATTTCTAAAGGACAGAGTTCTTCAGTGTGTTTCACTGACAACGATCTTTCTCAAGTTCACAGCACTTTCATTTATTATTTTCAACATGAGTGGTTGTAAAGTAAACTCTGTTAGGGGTACTTTAAGCATGATGTCACCCAGGTGGTTTCTGAAATGGATTAGAAAACTTAATATTTAAACAGATGGCAGCCAGGGCACACTGTAGCTCTTAATATTGCTAAGAGTAGCTAAATCTTTGTTTTCAATGGTGAGAAATAATTTCTGCAGACAAGAAAAATCAAACTTTTGTGGCTTACACAAAACTCAGGGGAGATTTCACAATCAGAATAATCAAGTTATTTTACTATCTCATTAAAAATACAATTCATTTACTGCAAATGAGATTGACTCTTCAAAAATTTCTTTTTTCTGTGATGTTATTTTAGATAAGTTCTTAAGAAAGCAGAAGCTCTGTGTACACAGCTCATCACAGATCTGGAACAGTTAGTTTATTTGAAATATGACTGAAAACCTGATGCAATATCGTTGCGTTTTAACCCAGAAGGCAGCTAAACACTATACCACCATTCACTCACTGCCCCCAGTGGCACTGTGGAGAGAATCAAAAAAAAAGGTCAAACTCATGGGTTGAGATAATGACAGTTTAATAGGACAGAAAAGGAGGGAAAATAATGATAAAAGAATATTCAAGACAAGTGATGCACAATGCAATCGCTCACCATCCACCAGCCGATGCCCCAGCAGTCCCCAAGCAGCAGGCTGCCACCTCTGGCCAACTCCCCACAGTTTTATTGTTCAGCATGATGTCATAAGGTCTGGAATAATCCTTTGGTCAATTTGGGTCAGTTGTCCTGGCTATATCCCCTCTCACCTCCTTGTGCCCCTCAGCCTCCTCCCTAGCAGGGCAGTATAAGAAGATAAAAAGTCCTTGACTTACTGTAAGCATTGCTCAGCAACAACTCAAACATCAGCGTGTTACCAACATTATTCTCATCCTAAATCCAAAACATAGCTATTAGGAAGAAAATTACCCTAGCCAAAACCAGGACTGCCTCACTGTGATGATAATATTCCATTACACAAATGAAATCTCTTCAAAGTTGCAACATTTTAGTTTTGTAGCATAAGCACTTACAGCTCTTAAAAATTATTTTATTAATTCAAATAAATGTAACATTCTTACCAGTAAAGCAAAGTCTTTATTCTGTATCTAAGTCTACTAAATTATTATCTCAATATGCTGTCCAAATCCTAATACACGGATACAGAAAAATGTGTCTGTTTTATTTCTGTAGTATCAACTGAAACCAAAGACACTCTCTTTCCACAACATATTGCATACCTCTAATCATCCATGCCATATTCCTTTGCCTTTTTCCTCATTCCTTTATTGCTGTATGATCATCTATATTGACACAGTGACCTACCTGTAGCATCAATATACATATTTGTAGGTTTATCTGTATGACTGCAGAATCAAATATGGAATTCAAGATACGGATGTACTTTGAATTTGTGCAACAGGACTGCTTTTGGGTTTTGCTGAGTTCAAGTCCTAACACTTCCTAACATTCCACAGAACAACATATTACCTGAACTTTTAACCATTTCAGTCTTTCATACTTCTTATAAAAGAGGCACAAGGCCCAGTAAGAATCATGCTTCACATGCTATCATTACAATGCAGTAATTTTTGGAACCCTTATTGAAGTGTTACAATCTGAAAGTACAAATAAAAGCAAACTGTTTGCTTTCCTTTGTTTCATAAATAAAGGGTGGTATATATATGATTTAGCAGCAGATATCTGGGCTCCAAACAACATTAACAGCCTTTTTCTTGAAAGGTTAATTTAGAAACCAGGAATGCATAGTTAATTAAAATCCTGCCTTGTCATAGGCCGACAATCCCTACAAGCAATGCAAAACCATATGATGTTCCATACATATTAATCATGGCTGGGGCAAACTATGACAGCTAAAACCAATGGTAACAGGAGGTAACATTGTATAAAAGAGTTATTTGTTCAGTATTTTACTCATGCCAAAAAGCACTGTAGATCACTATGCAAGGTAATGTTCCTCAAATGTTCTTTTGGTCCAATACATTTAGTCTATATGCAGTGTCATGACAGATGTGAGGTGAATGGGAATCTATACAAAACAGTCATGGGAAAGAAAAAGAGAAAACAATAATTAGAAAATACTGACACTGCAGAGAAATTACTACAAATTAACAGCAAATTGAAACTAAAGAGACAAAAAGAGACATTAGAAGCGAAAAAGAAAAGGAAAAAGGGGGAAGTGCAATATAATAGGAGATGGACAGTAAAACAACGTAGAAAAAAAAAAAAGCCACAGTCTCTTACAAATCTGGAACAGCAAGACATAGAGCAAAAGAAAAACATTACAATGGATTATACACTAACATTAATTGATTTATGTGAACATCTGTCTCCACTGGTCACAACATCCACTGTCTTTCCTCCTCGTATTAGACTTCTGCTCAGCATATGGAAACCAAATTACTGATACCCAAATTCAGATTAATTCTGCAGCCAACTGTCAACCTTTCTTTATGAATATTAAATTCCACCTGGTTTTATAATATTTGTCAGGTAAGCCATGCTGAGGTCTTACTGATATTCTTCCAAATTTAGTCATCCTACACAATTTTAGGTTACTTATTCATTATCAGGTATACTACTGAAACCAACTTAACCCTGTGCTTTCTGATGGTCATAACTGTTCACTCCAAAAAAAACTTTCAGGAGACAGACAAAAGAAGGAGAAATTTATTTTTAAGTTGACAAGAAATTAAATCTATTTGCTCTTTTGCCCTTATGTTTATAAAGAAAATGATAAACCTAATTATGCTTTGTGAATGTAAAGCCTTATACTCTTGGGTGCTGTAGAAAACCTACCCAAGCAGAAGAAAAATAAAGGTTTATTAATACTATTCAGCACAGAAACTTACAAAAATCAATTTAATCAACTCAGGTGCATAAAAGTATACTGAAACAAAAGCTGAGAATGTAGAAGACAGTCCACATACATAATCATCAAAAGCAGCTAGTAAGAGGAGCTGAGAAGCAGACAACCCTATGCATCAAAAACATCCCAACAATTTGAGGAAAGAAAAGTGCTTGATCTTGCACTGGGAAAGTGCTGAAAACCCTGATGACATTTTACCACTACCAGTCTCCCTGAAAGATGCAATCACTTATACTTCTACTAACCATGCAGTTGCAATATTTCCAACAGCCGTAAGACACAGGAACAGACCCTTTCTTATAAAAACTAGAAAAAAATATTAAGAAATATTTACTAGTAATCTTCATTTTAAAATGAGAAAGTTAGCAATGGATAGGAAACTGCAAAATCCATATATGTATAGGTATTCAAAAATCAACAAGATCTGTGATCTCATTCAACTTTCAAGTTAGCTCTGATGTAAGCAAAAGAGGTGGACTGCAGCACTCCTATATATATATATATTTAAAGACAGCATATAAGAAAGATGAAGTGAGACTTTTTATCAGCGCCTGCAGTGACAGGACAAGAGGCAATGGTGTTAAACCGAAAACGAGTAGGTTCAGATTGGATATTAAGAAGAAATTTAAAATGAGGGTGGTGAGACACTGCCCAGAGCAGCTGCGGATGCCCCATCATTGGAAGTGTTCAACGTCAGACTGGATAAGGCTTTGAGCAACCTGGTCTAGTGAGAGATGTCTCTGCCCATGGCAGGGGATTTGGACTAGACGACTTTGAAAGGTCCCTTCTAACCCAAACCATTCTATGACTGTATGACCTCCAGAGGTGACTTACAACCTAATTATATGATGGTCCTCTTCGGAAGTTTTTGAAACACTTCTCTCTCTGGAATACGGTGTAGGTAATTCTACTTTAAAACACAATTGAATTCATTTTTGCTTTAATATGCAATTGCTTATGTCAGAGAGAAAAAAAACATACTCAAGAGCTAGACTGCAACTTAATGCAAAATAAGCAAAGTACACTCTTTATGTTAACAGTTCCATTTCTTGACTCATAGTACCCCCAGTATAATGAACTGAAAAAGAAACCTTTTGTAGTAGTATAAATTCATGCATTTGTAAGGAAATGTTTGAGGATGAAATTTCTTGATTATGCAGCGTTCACAGAAAAAAAAAATATTATTCCTAGTAAGAACTCAAACTGTTGGCCCTTCTTTAAACAGTAAATTAATTCCAGCTTCCAGCAGAGAACATGATTGCTTGAGCCACCTGAACATACTCCCAACTAGCTTGATGACATCAGGTCAATCACAACAGGCAGTCAAGGCCAGAGAATGTATCTGGCTAGTTCCCAGTCCACAATGAAACTTGCCATTGACGGTCAAATTCCACAGCCACTGGGTTCCAGCAGCCCTAGGAAAGTAGAGCTTTGTTTTCTGAGGGTTACTTTTGATGTTTTCAACACCTCCACTCCACTTTCAACTTAAATACCTCTAGCCACAAAACCATGGTTATCCTTAATGTCAAGATAATGAACAAAACGTGCATACTTTTATATTTAAATAAGAACATAAGAGCAGAGAGGAAACTTCAGACACAGTGTTCCATATGACTGTCAATCACTACAGGGAGAAAGAAAAAAGAAGAAAACTTGCCAGCAATTCAGGGAATTTGAGTATTTCTGAGAACCTATCATAAGAAAGAAACATAACCACCACAGTACTCACCATTCACTAAGATGCCTTTGACATTAGGAAGTCAGATCAGCCATAGACAAATGCATCTTACATTTAACTAAAACATACTAGTAGTGCAAGATAAAAATCTTTCAAGTTATATAAACAAGAAGATGATCTGTACAGTATCTAAATGAACACTGTTGTATTGAAAGGAACATGACTTCATAACAACCTATGACTAGAACTCAAGTGACTGTTCCATCAAGTCTCCCTGAAATACACAATTTTTGTCTTCATTACTTATTCTAAAATGGAGACAAAAGTGCTTCTCTGTCATATGATAATTACAAGAATAATTGCATTAAAAACAGCAAGAAAGATTAGAATACTAAAAGTGAATCTTAAACAAAACTATTTAAGTGTATATACTTTCAATTTTATTACCAGAATACAAAGACTAATTCAATGTGTAGTTTTTCCCAGCCATAAAATGGTCCCACTGCAGTCATCACTGATAGCAGAGCACCTCTGCACTGTCTTCTTGAAGAAAAAAAAAATTATAGTTATCTGAAACTGGTAAATTAAAGACAAAAAACAACAAAGATTTTTAGTCAGGCCACTTAAATCCTTTCCTAATCAAATAATATTCATTTAATTCAGTTCTAAAATAATAGAAGAAAAGGATTCCTCTGGTAAAATATCTTTCAGTTCAAGGATTAAATTGATTTTTTTCATGTTGCATGATATTCTTACTATGCCAAGCAGTCCTTCAGCAAAAATAAGTCAAAGACTTTATATCCCTATTATTCTTAATTAACAATTAGATATCAATACCTCCTGCACACAGGTCGCAGAAAATAAAAAAATTTCAACACCCCCACTCCGCCTACAACTTACATACTTACAGCCACAAAACCATGGTTATCCTTAATGTTACGATAACAAACAAAACATGTACACTTCTACATTTAAACAAGAACGTAAGAGGGGAAACCTCAAGCATAGACAAGTTTTTTTATACTCAGAGACAAGGAGCCCCAAGATATTTGATTCTGAGAGACAGCTGCTGTGTATACAGCCACCTAACAAATTCCTTGTAAATGCAATGATGCAGGAGACTGGCAATGCCCTTCTGTCCTGTGGCACATTAACATTGTACAGCTTTTAATTTTTAACACAAAATTAATAGATTTCTCCTAGAATATTGAGAAGCAGTGGCAGGTTGACCAGGTATACAATCTACCTCTCCATATTTTTCCACACAATTATGTGAGACTCAACCCTGAGATCCAAGTCCTCTTCAGTCCCACATCCCTATGCAATAGAGAACACGTGGTTTATATGGGGCCTCTAATAAGGAGCATTATATTCAGTGTGTGTAAATCTACAGCTTTGAGTTTCTGTTACAAAGTAACAGCATAGAACACTTGGCTAAACTACAGATCTGATCAAGCTCATGACACAATATGAACATGTGTATACATACATGTATACATATGTAATATGTAATCATGTACATAGAGCATATGGTCCCAGCTACAGCAAATGAAACAGTCCATGAAGCAAAGGTCAGCATAGGTTTGTGACATAAAGAACAGGTCTAAACCAACAGAAGATTAAGATGTTTCACCAATTGCACATAAACTTCTCCTATGTACATCATGAGAGGGAAAGAGCATAACAATACGCTTCTGTCCCTAAAAAAAAAACCAACATGAAAAGCAGCTTGTATACAGTGAGTTCAAAAAAAATTAACTGTATGCAGTTAAAAAACAAATTAAATCACCTGCTAGGACATTGCTTCAGAATACAAAATAAATCATCTCTAAGTATACATATTAATTTTTCAGTACTGCAAGTAAGACCCAGCAAGTAAGCCATGGGGAGACCATGCAATTCAGATGACAGATCTGGAGATGCATGGAACACCCACAGTCACACAGTCATACACACAGTCGGTAATGGCCAACATGACAAATTTCAGACAGAATTTTGTGACACCAGTCAGATCCATCTATGATGCACACAGCCAGAGATGCATTTAACATTTATGGGAAGAACGCACGGCCACGCTACAACCGCATTCATGAGGCTCAAGGGGAAATGCACAGGCTCCAAGGATCTCACCGAAGCACGACGCAGATTTTGTATGGTTTACACTGCTTTGAGGAGGAACAAAAAGCTCCCCCCTCCCCTGCTTACAAAGAAGGAAGAGCTGCTGGACACCCGTCGTTCTCTCACCCTCAGCAACAGGACACTGACATCCGAACAGACCAACCTGCCTGCCCTTTTTTTCATCATCGCCTTCACCTTCCTCCCTTCCCAGACACTCATGTCTCAAGCGGCGGCCTCGCCTCCCCGCGCCCCCCTCAACAGCCCGGCAGCGGCACAGGGGGTGCAACTGCTCTCGCATGACAAGTAGGGGGGGAGAGGTCGTGCCAGGGCGCAGCGGGGCTGCAGCCATCCCCCCACGCCCCCCGCGGCCACACCCTGTGAGACGGTGGTTCGCTTAGGTGAACCCCCCCTCCCCCGCCCGCGCCGGCCGCGCGCAGGCCTCCCACCCCTATCCCCACCGGGGGCCGGGCTCGTCAGCCCCTCGCAGCCGAGCGCTCACCGGGCAGCGAGGAGGAGGCAGCGGACCTNTGCGGGGCTCGGCCCGCCGGCAGCGGCCGGCAGCCCGCTGCAGGGCCGCCTCTCCCGGGCTAGGCCGGTTGCAAAGCAACCCCCGAACGGAGGGACCATCGTCAGGGAACGCAACACCGCACCCCGGCGAGGCTGCAACACCCAGCCAGAACGGCAGGGTACGGTGCGTGCAGCGCCACGGCAGCAGGGCTACACCTCGGGCGCCTGTTGCTGAGCCTAGGGGAGCTTGGAAAGGCAAAGAGGCTTCCAACGGGGCCTTGAGAGACTGTGAAGAGAGCCATGGCGAAACCGAGAAACAAACCATCGGCATGCAGAAGGAAGAGGTGCCCAAACCCATGGCATGGGGCAGCGCCTCCAGCAGGGATGGCTTTTCCCCAGTCAGAATGGAAGCAGGCTGCTGGCATTGTGAATGAAAACGTTACCAAAACGGCTGTTTATTTCTATTCCTAAAGTGCAAGAAATTCCAGACAACTGTTTTTGCATAAAAGCAATATAAAAAAAAACAGGTTAGGGGCATGAAGAATCTAATTTAGATCAGGATACTGATCAAGTATTGGAAAGACAGTGAAAGGAAGAGAAATGGATGCTGTATGCAAGGATAGAAAAAGCATGCAGAAAAGACATATAGAACAGGTCATGTCAGTGGACAAGCAGTATACTGAAAAAGAAAGCTTTGGCTTAAAATTAACAAGATAACAAAAAAGTAAGTGTCACTGGGGACTGAAATTCTGTGTGCTAAAATAGGAAATGTCTACTATCAACTGCATTACAGGCTAAGATTATGGCAGCATGATGCCACCTAAGATGAGTGAGGCCATACTGGCAAGAAACAATTAGAAATTTCAGTTATAACCATGTCAATTGGTTATGGTCCATGCAATGGTAGGGATGTCATGACTGAATTAGTATACATTATTAATTACTTCCATTAAAGAAACAGGAAAACTGACAAGAGAAGCAGGAGAAAAACTGCAAAGAGTAACTGCATACATTTGGATACATCAGCCTGAGGTAGGATTATAATGGAAGTTTACAAAAATTGGTGACATGAAGTAGGTGAACAAGGAACAACTGTTTATTGTCTCTTCCAACAGAAGAGCTAGAGGCTAGCAAGTGGGACTAGTAGATGTCAAATTTCAGAACAAGCAAAAGAGTGATTATTTCTTCACACACACAATTAAGATGTAGAACACCTTGCTGCAGGGCACTATGTAGCAAAAGTTTACCTGATTCAAAAAGAGACTGGGGAAAAACAAGAAAGAAAAAAATCCATCACAGATTACCAAAGACATCTCTGGTTAAAAACTGCCCTGACCTGCAGGCTACTGAAGGCCATAGAGTATTTGGAGACATGTTCCTATGTGCTTGCTCTTGCCTTTTCCTCCTTAGGCATCTGCTGATGGCTTTCCTCAGACACATGGTACTGACAGGCCAGTTTCCCATCCTTACATCCTTGTCCTACAGCCCTTCTCTACCGCATCTCTGCTCAGTATAAGCCCCCCTCTCAGATATCCGTAATAGTTTAACCTGAGTATATCCCCTAGCCACTTCATACCTAAGAGTAGAGCTCAGCTCCCTGGAGGGGCTGTTGCACTTCACAACACAAGTTCCAAACAAAATTAGATCAAATGACACTGGCAACTTTGGAGGCAGATCTCAGCTATTCACAGCTCTTTTATCTATGTCCCTAAAAAGCTACTCATGGATTCATAAATTTTTAGAATCATAGAATGTTTTGGGTTGGAAGGGACCTTAAAGATCATCTAGTTCCAACCCCCTTGCCATGGGCAGGGACACCTCCCACTAAACCAGGTTGCTCAAGGCCCCATCCAACCTAGTCTTGAACACATCCAGTGTTGGGGCATCTACAATCTCCCTGGGCAACCTGTTCCAATGACTCGCCACCCCCTGAGTGAAAAATTTCTTCCTTATATCTAATCTAAATCTCCCTTCCTCCAGTTTAAAGCCATTCCCCCTCATCTTATTGCTACAAGCCCTTGTAAAAAGTACTTCTTCAACTTTTTTGTAGGCCCCCTTCAGATACTGGAAGGCCACCATGAGGTCTCCCCAGTCTTCTCTTCTCCAGGCTGAACAACCTCAGCTCTCTCTGCCTGTCCTTGTAGGAGAGATGCTTGAACTCACTGATCATCTTTGTGGCCCTCCTCTGGACCCGCTCCAACAGATCTGCGTCCCTCTTGTATTGGGAGCTCCAGAGCTGGATGCAGTACTCCAGATGGGGTCTCAAGAGAGCGGAGTAGAGCGGGAGAATCATCTCCCTTGACTGGCTAGTCACACTTCTTTTGTTGCAGCCCAAGATATGGTTAGTTTTCCAGGCTGCACTTGCATATTGCTGGCTCATGTCGAGCTTTTCATCAACCAACACCCCCATGTCTTTCTTCTCAAGGATGCTGTCAATCCACTCATTGCCCAGTATGTATTTGTGCTTGGGATTGCCCCAACTCAGGTGCAGGACCTTGCTTTTGGCCTTGTTGAACTTCATGAGGTTGGCATGGACCCACCTCTCAAGCCTGTCAAGGTCTCTCTGGATGTTATCCCTTCCCTCCAGCATGTTGACCATACCACACATCTTGGTGTTGTCTGCAAACTTGCTGAGGGAGCATTCAATTCCACTGTCCATGTCACTGACAAAGATGTTAAATAGTACTGTCCCAGTACTGATCCCTGCAGAACACCAGTCCAACCATCCAACCAATTCTCTATCCACTGAATGGCCACTCATCAAAACCATATTTTTCCAATTTAGAAACCAGGATACCATGTAAGACAGTACTGAACACTCTGCACAAGTACAGGTAGATGATGTTGGTTGCTCTGCTCTTCCTTTATCCACCGATGCACTAACTCCATCATAAAAGGCCACAAAATTTGTAAGGCAGGATTTGCCATGTTGGCAATGTTGGTTGCCACCAATCACCTTCTCATTTTCCATGAGCCTTAGCAGAGTCTACAGGAGGATCTGCTCCATGATCTTGCTAGGTACAGAGGTGAGAACAACTGATCTGCAGTTTCCCAAGACTTTCTTTTTTTCCCCTTTTTGAAAATGGGGGTTATGTTTCCCCTTTTCCAGTCAGTGGGAACTTGCAGACCGCCATGCCTTTTCAAATATGTAACAGAATAAAACCCAAATGCCTTGCTTTGAAACCAGTCTTTAACCCAACAAAGTCAAAAAACACAGACCAAAGAAAAGTCTCTCAGCAACTCACCCATGTAATACCAACCCATAGAACAATGGTCAAGACAACCCATTTTTGTTCAAAAAGTCTTAATTTTTTTTTAGTTTTGTACCTCTAACTGCACTGGCTAATCTTTTGTCTAAAGCTATAGTCAAAATAAGCTGTGAATCAGCCGCTTCCTTGTTGATGAGACCACCTGTGCAAGCAAACATCATCAAAAATGGGGTAAACTATAAAAACATTTTAAAGCATTCTGTAAGTATTTTAAAAATGTAGCTAAAGGATGCTGTGTAAGAAATAAACTTTTAAAATGCAATAGCTTAATCAAAATACATTCACTTCAGAGAAGTCCAACAGATCTGCCATTCCACAGAACGGAAAGCAGGAACAACATACATGTTAAGCAGTACTCTTCAACATGCCCCACACCCACATACTTGTGGTAACCGCAGCATGACGACAAACCTTATCATCAGCTGCAGGTTTTTATGGCTTGTAGGCTCCGCCAGCAACCAAGCATTGTACATTCTCAAGGAATTTCTTAGGCTTGCAAATGTTTACTGTTTTTAAGTTATGGCCACTTAAACATTAAGTTCATAAAGCTGCAAGGTTTTCTTGTTTGGTCAACTCTTGACACAGCCCATCAATTACTTTGCATTACTGTGAGTCCAGAGGACTTTCACTTTGTAGTTTGGCTCTATGCAGATGCATCTGTCTGTTTCCACAGTGGCTCGATGATCGAAGGATCTAAGTTATATTGGAGACATTATGCAGCCACTCTCCAGACTGGGACATGAGGTGCCAAGAAAATGAGAAGAATTGAGGAAGCGAACTAATAGTAGTGTTCTAAATTTAAAATCTTCCTGTCATTTTAGAAAATATATCTCTTTAAACATACATGATGACTATAACGTAGACTGTTGCAATCAATTTACCTAATCTTCTAAGGTGCCTTGAAAATCTTCACCACAATTTCCAGTCATGTTGTGAAGCTGCACGCTGCCAACTAAAGGTGGGGTTAAATAAGAGAGACAACAAAAACCCCCAGGAAACCCCAGTTTGGCATATCCAACCTTCACAAGGTTTTCAACCCATAGAATGCTGCCTACATCCCAAAAGACCATTGCAATTTATCTTTTTGAATTCTTACATGAAACTTGTCTAGTATATAGCAACTGTTAATGTTTGATATTAGCCACAATCTTTGATAAGTCTCAAATAGCATCTAGAAGTCAAGTGACTTCCTCAGTTTCTCTGGGAGTCTCAGGAGGACTCTTTCAGAGCTGGAGCCCCTCCTCACTGAGGGCTATATTGCCTGAGCTACTGTCTGCACCTACAGCCAGCTGTCACTCAGGACCTCCCTGACTCGAAGAAAACCCAGGATGGCAAGTGATGCAGTATGAAGTGGCCTAGTCCATCTCCCTGTCCTAAGCAAATAAGTACTGTCAAAATTCCTGAGAACCCAAATGAAGCCAACAACATCCTTGTCTCCAGCAGTACCAGTAGACCTAAAAAGGCGGCTATAAATAAAGGGAGCAATATCTACATTTGCTCTAACATTGCCTATGGCTGTCACTAGAAATCAGTCACCTCATTTGCAAGTCAAACTATAATTAAATGAAAACGTAGCATTTCCATCCCTGGAAATTGCAGAGGCTCCTGAAACTCTTCTGGGCACCCTGAGGACGTATCAGAAGAAAGATTAGCCCTCCAGTCATCTGCAGCTACATATTAACAAGGTAAAAATAGTAAAAAAAGTTGAGAAGAGTTTTATGGCAGAACCCCAGATGCAGGCCAGGAAAACCTGAATCACAGCTTCTCAGTGGGCAACATCCTTCATCTTCTCCTCCTCCTTCACAGCAAGCATAAGCAGAAGTCTTCAAACCCTACAAATTTCTAGAGTTCAGCAGGGAACACCCCTGACTACAGGATATCCATGCTCAATTTCTAGTTCCAAGACAGTCTCCATCTTAGCTTCAAAGTATAGAGGGAGGCCAGGAGAAAATCCACACCACTGTGCAGGTTTCAAGGGAAAGGAGGCTGTAGATACTACCTCCACTAGCTTTGTGCTCCAGCCTTTTTCTAAAAAAGAAAAAATCAGATCACTCAAGTCCCACCTCCCTGGTTTCCTCCTTCCCAGCCTCACCTGGACTGAGGCAGATTTCTTCTAACATTCAGCTCTACAAGACCTGTTGTACATCAATGATTTTCTAGCATTTTATATTAATTGCTGCATTATTTGTTAAATGTATTATGTAATCCCATCAAATGTACTTTTAATCTTAGACAACAATGAGAAAGGTATGATAATGAAAGAACAATGCACACTTTTACATCAAGTCTTTCTTTTTCTAAAACTGTTACTAGTTATCCTTTTTTTTTAATATGCACATTTACCTCTTCATCCTCTTCTGATCGAGACATTACACCAGGGCTATGACCAATTCCACTCTCATTATTTTTATAAGATCTTTTTTTGTAATGCAGTGCCTAGGACAGGACTGCTGGGTTAGATACAGCATTAGACTATGCTATTTATCTAGGACTTGTTCTTAACTACTTCTCCACAATGCAGGAAACATTACAGAAAACTGGGTTTATATATGAAATATCTCAATTAACTGTTCTGCTTTTACTGTCTTTTTTTTTCCAGCAGACCACTAACATTGGCATGACTTGTTGTTGTCATGGTAATTAAAGGAGTCTATATGTTTTTTGGATGTGATTCAGAAATTACTTTATACAGAAATGGGATTACAA
This sequence comes from Brachypteracias leptosomus, assembly GCA_013401335.1. Taxonomy (NCBI): domain Eukaryota; kingdom Metazoa; phylum Chordata; class Aves; order Coraciiformes; family Brachypteraciidae; genus Brachypteracias; species Brachypteracias leptosomus. The sequence goes on along the minus strand of VYZX01009241.1, from coordinate 68,926 downwards.
TTACAATAATGGATTTCTGTGCCACCAGTTAATAAATGGTGAACAGGAAAAAAAAGAAGGAGCCCAAACCAGCAACAAAAGGCATTGAATATAAGCTCCTCAATTGGATACAAGACATCAAATTGCTGCTTGTGGCCACATCTTGCAATTATGACTATGTGGGTAAAGCTTTGTCACTCCTGAGCATCATAGTGCAGTTACTTAACTAGACCATGACCCAGATTTGCCCAAATGCTGCTCTTACTGTTCAGAAATACATGGGAGGAGTCTTGTACTGTATACTCATACCAATAAAGAGAGGTCTTGAAGCAATCATTTCTCTGTCAGGGCTCATTCAAAGGCAAGACACTTCTCTTGGCCAAGGAGCTCACAATTTACACCAGGCAAAAGAAAAATATTTTAGAGGCAAGTTTACCAATTAAATGATGAGGAAAAGAGCTCGCGTCAGTTGCTGATAAGGTGTGGAAGTCGCAAACACTAGGAAACATGACCAAAGCCAGACTACACCAATCTATGAAGTGTTTGGAAAATCTGATTGCTAGGCTAAAAATACTATTCACCTATGTTTTCTATATGTTACTTATCAGAACACTGTCTCTTTTCCTGTGAATCCAAGGGATAGGAGAGGAGCTGTTATTAGAACACTGCCTGCACAGGGATGCCAAATGTGGAGGCACTGAAATATATGCATCTGTGTCAGTCACTAATTTCATCTTCTGACTCATGTTCTGGAGTGACGGTTCTTCTGCATGGCACTTCCCGTTTGTACCAAGCTGAGCCATACTAACTGTTATTTATTAGAAAGCAATCTAAAGCCACATCCACAGGGCCAGCTGGCTCACACCCCAGTACAAATCATTGCTCCCACATAATCAGCACTTTCAGAGCTCAGGATTGCAGGTGGCTGTGTCACTTCCCTTATTCTACTGTTGGATCCCAATACATCGCGCAATGCAGAGTAGGAACCAGCCTGAAGTAACCTCAAACTTAAGATCTGATCTCTAGTGATCTGATCATCACTATCTCTCCCTTTCTTTAGCTAGCTGGTAGCTTTTTCAAACTATTACATGCAAGTCTGGGTAAAAGAGTGTTCTGCACCTCAGAAATGCACTTGGCCAGGCCAAAACAGGAAACATGCCAGACAACAAGTGGGAAAAACACACAGGAAACAGGACGGGTTTGCACTGGAAGACAAATGAGAATATAAAGTGGAAAATAAAAGGAATATACATGAATGACTAAGTAACAACTAAATTCATACACAAGACTCACAAAGCTTAAACAGTGTCATAATAATAATCATATGCAAAAAGATACTAGAAACAAGTTAAACAATAAATAACCAATGATTCTAGTACCATTCATAGGATTGCCACTCCCCAGCAATACTCTTACCAGTTGTTCACAACACCTTTAGGGCCTTGTTAGTGAGTTTTGGCCCCCTGCTTTCTTTTAAGAACCACTGGTGTGCAATTATACAGTGGCATCCTCACTTCAAATCCCTTTAGCAATACAGTTAGGAAAAGAAAAGTACTTGTCACAATTGGCCCCCCCCCCCATCCTCTGTAGTCTTTCCTACTCAGTGAGCAAGGCAAACCAAGACCTTTGGATGGAAACATGAAAAAGAGACAACAGAGAGCTCTAACATCACCTTTATGTTTACTACCGGAGCAAACAGCTGGAAACAGACTGACACTATTTGTCCCTTTGCATTTAGAGTGGAGAGGTTATCCAGTTATCATGGCCCTGGAGCAACAGAAGCAAACAGACTGGTTAGTCTTGGCAGGACATAGGGGGATGTACTGGGGACTGCCCAATACAGTACGCAATAGGTGTGTGCCTGTACACATTAACTTAATGCACAGTAAACTCACTGCTGTTCCAAAAAAGAGGAGCCACAGTATTTCATGAGTTAATATTTACAAAGAGTTGCATCACACAAAACTGGACTCAGTAACAAAATAACACTTGGTCTGTTTCTAGCAAGCACTAGTACTATATTGCTTCAAGGAAACTTTAGAGAGGTGAAAAAATTAAGGAATAAAGATTAAAATTAAAGTTTTTGCAGTCATAAGCACAGCGCTGAGCCAGTCTCCATTTTGATAAGGAGGGGAAAAAAAAAAAGTAATATTTAATTAGCTTCTCTAGAAGGCTTTGGTTAAGCAGAAAGCTTCCATTTTTTTCATTGAGGCCATCTGACCTGGAGTAAGTCCCTTTCCTATTTATTCCTCTCTGAAATGGGCATAATGCCACTACTTAAATGTATAATTTCATTTTAAATTACTTAATCTTTTTGCACAAATGTAAAATATTACTATACTTTACCATAATTGTTCCATGCAATATCCTATATATGATTTCTTTCAGCAAGATGCATTTAGTTTTCTAAGTCAGAATATAGTATTAATTTTATAAAAATCATTAATAAATTTTAAGCCTAGAAAATGAAACACTTCTTTATAGTTGTGATTGCTTTATCTTTCTTTGCCGAATACAGATGCATAAAAATGGTAAAGCTATCCTCAAAACTAACAACATTCAGAGACCATGGTTAGGTACAATACTCAGGTAATTGCACCACATGAAGCCTGAAGGCCTGAAAGATACTGTAAACCATCTTGTCTGTACAGTATATTCTAATGCATTGGGTAGAATTCTTAAAAATAACTACTTCTTCCATTTCCTCTAAGAGATCATTCCTCAGATAAAAAGATTAAAAAAAAACAACAAACTTTTTTTTAAAAAAAAACACAACCCTATTTTCATCCCAAAAATTCCTCTTTCAGAATTCCTTTTTCTGAACTTGAGCTACAAAAGCAACTAATTTTCTGAGTATCATCTCTTCAAACTCTTGACAGCTGTGTCACCTCCTTGCTCATTCTCCATTCCGCCAATTCACTAAATTATATTTTTTCCTCTTTTCCTAGTAGTTATTCCCCCAGTTCCATAACTTCTTTTTTTAATGACTTTTCTTTGGCTTCTGTCAGTTCATTGATATTTTTCTAGTCTTTAACTGGAAGTGAATATTCTAACTGTTGTCTGAAAGCTATACAATGAGGAATTATCCTTCTGCTTTCATGAATCAATGACTACTCTGTAAGGCTAAAAGCAGTTTTTCTCTCCGCATTGTTTTCACGTTTCCTCTCATTCCCTTTGTCCTTGCATTCATTTTTTTTTCCCAGCAAGCACCACAACACAAATAATACCCTTCTGCACCTTTCACCTTGAGATCTCAAGATGTTTTTCAAAAGGAATCATCTTTCCCTTAGATGAGGAAAACATAAGGTATAAATAGGGTAATTATCTCATCAGTATGTCTAGGACAGTTGTGTTCCAGCCTAGCACACTACCTAATATTCTACTTTTACAAGAAAATCCCTGCTCATACTGGTCTCTTTAGAAAAAAGGCTGGTAAAGTTCAAGCATTGTTTTTTTCTATCCCACATAGCTTCTTGGGCTTCTACCACTACATTACATTGCTGCGGCTGGGGCAAGAAAGTGCCCATTCACAAAAGAGACATGAAAATATAAAGGTCACTTTCAAAATGAATACGGGAAAGAAATCTTTCATATGGAGCACTACCAACACCTTCATTTTAGAGAGGTAAAAAAAAGATGCCTAGAGAGATGAAGCAATTTTTCCAAGGCTATTCTGGAATTTCAGGGTATAACTTGGAGCACAGCCAGGAATACAGCTCCAGTCTTCACAACCCAATACTAGTGTTTTAGCCAAAAGCCCAGAGGTCCTGCGCACAGGCACCTGGGTTTATATATGCCATGAAGTCCTGAACTTGACAGACAGAATCACAGGGCAACTAACAGACATTTCCACTTTGCTGTAGCTAATTCTACCCTAAATCATCCAGAAAAGAGATGACCTAAAACATTTATATTGGGAAACACTAATAAACACTTCAGCCAATTAACAAGTTCCTAAAAGATCAATACAGCTGTGATGATTAAGGGGTAATCCTATCTGTCCCAACCTACTTACACTGGTAAATGACTAGGACTGATGCCATTGGCATCAATACAGAGACACATCTTTCCATTTTCTGTTCTTGCACTGTTGGTTAAAGGCACGTGGCTCTCTTTATAAGTGCTCTTACTAAAAACACCCCACCACCACCAAAGAAAACATCAAAACCCCACCCAGCCCTAAAATCAGACAGGCAACAATTTGAAGTCAAGATAAGCCTTAGCATGCATAATTTGAAGACATTAGTTCACTGGAACTGGTCACATAGATACCTGCAGCTGTTTCTAATTTGTCCTGAATCATCTGAATTAAAGAGTTAACTGAAGCCTGAATAATCATTCAGCTGAGAAAAACATCAGAAATTGAGCTGGGAACCTGTTTACTGCTTCTCAAAAAAAGAGCTGAGGTACATTTTGAGGGGTTTGGGAGGTAGGGGTTGTTTCTGGTCTTCTGTGTATTATGGATGTACAGCAAATGCACATTTGGGTGGTTCATAATAGTGGGTTTGGGACATGAAATTCAAAGGGACAATTTTCTGTGGATGGGCCTTGGAAAAGAAGAATGCGTGCTCTGAAAGACATATTCTGCCCACCTACTTGGGGATGCTGAATTACAATACCCGCTCATGATGGGTAGTACTTTTCAAAACATATGGCCAGAGAGCAGAAGTGTGCTGCCAGATTATAAAAGAGGACTGTGTAGCAAGGAGGAAGACACAAGAAGCCAGTCAATACACTGTGACAAACTCCTGCACATAGGCTGAGACATTTTTTTCCACAATTTTTCTACAAGAAAAAGCCAATAAAATCCTATCATAAACATTTTTAAGTAGGTGTAGCAAGTAAATGGTGAAAGTTTATTCTTTCTTTAATTATATCTTCTCTTGTAAGGAGAAGCATTTGCTTGGTCACACATTCAGCATTTGGTGTAATCAATCCTCATGCCCAAATGCTGTGCTAAGTGGAAAACCCATATGGCTGGCTATGCTCCATTTGATCCTCCTCTTCACCCCTCCTTCAGCATTCAGCTGATTACTGAACAGGGGTTTTTTGCTGCTATTTTTAATTACCTCAAGCTGCCTATTTTTCCTCCTTGCCAAACAGCAGAAGTATTCAGCTCCTGAGAGGCCCTGAAAGCAGCTGGATGCTGCTGACTGGGATGCAGGTCCTAAAGGTGGAAGCAAAGCAAGGTGTACAGCACAACACCCAGCCACAGGCACCAGAGCAGGCCAGCCAGGCTATGCAGCAAGTGGTGAGCAGGCAGGCCAGAGGCCCAGATGTCCCAAAGGGCCTACACAATGTCTGGTAAAACGTCCTTACACACTATTTAATGGCCAACCTGCATACTGTTCCATTTGCTCCCATCCTTACCCAACCCTCCCACTTCCAGGCAGGTTTCAGGGACACATTTCTGAACAATATTTAGGGTCCAAAGGGAACAATTTTTCATGAGAGTTTTTCCTTCAATTCAATGGGAAAAGCTGCTCAACTCAGGGAGCTTCAGCCACTCTCAAACTTCCTCTCTTCATTTCCAAGTGAAATCTCAGAGAAAGTACTGGCCGGATTCAGTGTGCTAAAACCATGGCCACAGTCTATCCTCAGACCCAGTCCCCTCATCTCAGATCTCAGCAGCAGTTGCATCAATGCACACTTGATCAATGCAGGTCAGCAGCTCCCACTGGAAGAGTACAGCTGTGGTGAAAGGTCTGACCTAATACAAGCTGAACATAACTAAAATAGGTTCTTAATTTTGCGTGACGTTTGGTTTTAAATTTTGTACATAGACATAACAATAATAAAAATTGAAAAAGAATGTAAAGATTCTACAAAGAAAATTATTAAAATGGACAGGAGTCAGTAAAACTATAAAAAAAAAGGCAAACTAAACAAAAAGCAAGACAAATACAGAACCATGAATTCAGTTAAAACTCCATCCTATATTTACTTTTGAATTCTCTCCAAATATACTGACTTAAGCTCTAGGTAGATAGTGCTAAATCAATTTAATTACAGACAGAAATAAGCATCAAAAGCTATTTTACACCTTTAAAGGTCCCTTCCAACCCAAATCATTCTATGATTCTAAGTTTGGAGGGTGCTACATAATGTAAAATGTATTCTGTGCTTAGTTCATAACACACTGAATTAACCTATTCACAAGAATTAGAGGCTGCTCTTAGCTTGTCACTCAGGAATCAAGAATTGATGAGGTTTCTGTAATATTCATTTAAATGAAAGTATTTCAGAAACAGGAATGTGAGAGAAAGAAATCTAGCATCACTGCAGACATGGCTGCACAGTAACAGATCACAAGCCTACAGCCACTGCCTCACAAAATTTTGTGTCTGTGACTTTAAAGCATTAATAAAAGGGAGAACGTAACTTGAGATAGTAGCCTGAAGAAATACTCCCGGATCTTGCCTCCAGATTTAAAAGGACAAGGTATAAAGAGGAAATATGTAACACATGATACTGTACCACTGACCAATTTTTTTTATAAATACACAGGCACAAATACTGAAAGAAATAGTGATCACCTGTACCATGCCTGTCTAAAAGCAGAAATATAGCCACAGTGACCTGGGCAAAGAGGAAGTTCCCTTTGTTCAACCCAGAGTATCATCTGACTACTGTTTTTCCATTATTGGTAAATCTTGGGGCAGAAACTCTGTGACACAGTGGGGAATGCTAGTGATGCTCTCTAGCACCTCTCTGCCAGGACATGACCTTTGAGTTTATTTTATGGCCCTACCCCCTACTAGGGAATTACTGGGATGAAGCTGTGCTAGAATTGAGCACTGGAGAACAGATCAGGCAACCACAAATATGGAACAGGGAGCCGATAAGGCAAAAGAATAGTGAAATAACAGGGAGGGCAGGTACCTGCCTGTCCATCTTTCCAGGCACTGATGTGGGTCATCTGAGGCTTCAAACGAGTGCTCATTCCATTCCTGGCTGCTCCAGCATGCCTAAACAGCCACACCTAAATTGAGGCAAGACAGATAGAAAGTGCACAGCAATAGAAAAAGAACAGAAGGGCTCTTCCCTTGAAGCAGGCCACTGAGAAGGATTTTCAGGCTTTGTAAAGAAGGCCAGGGATGCTTAGCTCTAAATGGAGAGACAGAGTAGCACAGATCAAGCACCATTCAGAAAAGCATCTGGAATAGATGCAAGATACCATCCTTCAGGGACCTCACAGCCAGGCTTTTAATTCAATTCTAAATGTTCTTCTCTACCTGAAAATAATGGGGTTTATATAGCATGAAGAATCATGCTGTGCTGCACAATAGTTTCACATACAAACATGACATGGGAGCACGACTACAGGACAACATAGGGCAGGGAAGAAAAGAAAGACTTTGCATCCCATTGAAGCAGCAGGGCACACCTCAGGCATGTCAAAAGCAATTACTGAAATGGGAAACTGGCCAGTCTACCACAGCCAACTTACAAAATAGCTTATGGGGTATCTGAACTGTATCTTTATATTGTTTCAAAGGTGGGGCACCTCCCAATACACAATGTCATTTAATATTTCAGGATACTGAACCAGAGAACAAAAGTAACACCTAGCAAATTACCAGCAGGTTTCCATAGCAGTGAATTCTGCTATGGAAAGTGAATATGAAGTGATCAGATGCTTAACTTCTCCTGAAGTTAGTCCAGTAAGAAGTTAAGAAGATTTAAGGTCTCTATTTAAAAATAAGCATAAATGTTAAGTCTTATCATGAACATCAGTGATTTTTCTGAGTAAGAACCTAGGTGACAAAAAAAGTCAAGCTTTGTGCTAATCCTTAGAGGATATTTCACAGCATCACGAAAACTGTCCGTGACTAAAAGATGCTCAGACACCATGGTTACAGTCATGGTATGAGATTTTAAATAGAATAGTATAACAAATTTGTAAGGTTCTTTTAGGTTTTAGTTAGCTAAGACATTGGAAGATCAGAGAAATTTAGTATTTTATATCTCTGCTTGGTCGTTAGGATTTGGATCAAAAGAGCTCTTGACTAACATTTTGCAGCTATACACACACTCTGTCTGAAGCAACTTCCCTTAAAATCACAGTCCTGTTTACATTTTTAACGAACAAAAATCAAAAGTAAATGGTGCATCACTTCCAAGGTACTTAAGAATTAGCACGTGGTCCAGTGCAAACCACACATCTGGCATGATCCGTAGTGATTAAGAAAAGTTTAAGTAACAGACTATTTCAACAGAGCATATGAAAGTTCCAGTAGTCATCAGAAAGAAAAATTGCTAAGGAGAGAAAAATCTTTGCTTCAGGCAGTTAGAGCGATACTAAGACATTAATGTGACCTTTCTTTTGGTTGGCAATAGTTGTACATAGCTATTAAGTACAGGATAAGTCTACTGTACATAAACATTATGGAAGCTTGATTAAAAAGCAGCTGCATAACAGAAAGTGATTTGAAAAGTACATAATATTTTGTAACTTTCCATAATTTTCTTATTTTTGTAAATTTGGGAGTTTCATAAACTTTTTTTAGAAAAACTTATGCAATCTTTTGTTCTCTGACTCTCTAGGGAATTGATAAAGCTGCTGCAAACACAAAAAATACAGAAGAGGCCAGGGTAAAACAAAGCAACAAAACTGTTCGAAAGAGCATTTAAGCATTCTTAGCTTTCCTTTGTTACCAAATACAACATCTTAAGTTGATATTAAATAAACATTAATCTTATTTCAGCATGGAAAAGTGGCTTTTCAACTGATTCTAAGCTTTCCATAACAGTGCTGAAAGTTCATTTTGCTCAATTTCAAAACAGTTTCATCTCTTCTGAGAAGTTTTATACTATATTGTGAAGAATTAGAGCAAGTTGAATACATGTTTTGTCCAGAGATCATGAATCCAATGTCACACTTGAGAAACAGATAATTTAACGTTCACTGTAACAAAATGAGCATGTGTGCATACACAGTATGGGACTCCTAATTGCTCCTGATCTTACTTTCACTTTTTTTTTCCCTTCAAACTGAGCAATTGAAAAATTTTGGTTCTCAAGAAGGTAAGAGGGTTGAAATTTTAGAAATTTCTTCTAATGTTAGCCATGATTACAGTACAAATTATTTCAAGAATTCAGAAACAAGTGTCCCAATCAAAGATGTTCTCAACCAGATACCCTGAGGAAATTAGGACTCATTTATGATATCCATCACCAATTCACAATGAAGACTTTTTCTGATAGTGTGCATAATATAAGGCATGCATTACAAGTACACAAGCGTAAGCAAGTAGACCACTAAGAAGATATGCATCTTCTTACAGGTGAAGACAATTGCTATATCCAAAACATTTGAGTTGTATTAATATTAAGCCTCTGATAACAAACTGCCTTTTAATAAGTCTGAGTCAGACCATTATCCTCTTCAGATGTGTAATAGGCTTGTATTCCCACTGACTTAATTCTTATGCAATCCTTTAAAAACATGTAAAGTGCATGCTGCATTGCTGTAAAACACCAGAACAAAGAGAGAATTCTAGTCCAGAAGCACTTACTCCCATTTTGCACAAAGAAAGCAACTGTGTCAAGGTGTATATGGTAGTCAAAAGTTAATTCTACATTTACTTGCTGGCAGTTGCTGTATGAACCCAAGTTACAGAAAATACTTAGGAACCCCTCATCTGTAAGTGATACAAAGTATACTTGGACATGGGGAAAAAATTACCAAACCTAAACCAAAGTAACAACCCGAGCAACAGCTAAGGACATTGATAGCAGTGGTACACAGTTAACCACCTCACAGTTTCCTGCCTTGTACTCTGCTGTTAATGCTGGTATTATCTACTCTTACCAGCAAAAAAAACCCCAAACCAACCATACCAACCTGTTCCAACAAATTGAAAGCCCATTCAAACTCAGAAATATCAAAGACATTCCCATCATGCTGTCTGGACAGCATTCACTTAATTATCTCAAGAGTCTTGGCTTGTTGCTTTACAGTCCTGTTTAGTGTTTCTAAGTACAAAGAAAACAATTGTCAAGAAAGCAGAATCTAACAAGTTTATAATCTTGTCACATCAGAAGCCAAACAACTCACTGTCCACAACCAGAATACTGGATTCAGTCACATCGGAATGCCTGGCTTCTTGTTTTTACTGTAGAATGTTTACTGTAAAAAGCACTTATTTTTGTCAGTCTTAACTTATTTTGATCAGGTGCTCTTCTCTCAACACAGCCCCAGAATGACTATATACTGCATGTCTTTTGTTACTTGGTGTGTTAGGACCCCAAGCTTGAATATATTTTTCTTAATTACTGCACATCATCTTGAGTAGGCTTAACTAGTTTCAACATAGTTTGAGAAAGACAGTGATACTACATGAGGCCAAGAGAAAGAACATTTTAGCTACCTCCTAATAAAACTTACTATACAATTGCTTAATTATCCTCCTCAACAAAAATAACAAAATTTTTAAAATGTAAACTGTTTTATTAAATTCAGGTGCTGAGATTCAATAGGGAAAACACCTCTTACAATCTACTATCAAGTCTTACTACAGGTATAATGTATAGCATAACAAGCATTGCCATGTGAGATATTTACTTGAGTTGATACCATCTGTATTACTTGTGAGAAATGGAGCAAAATGGAATCAGATGGATTCACAGTCATTTAGTGACATATGTTCTACCAGTTTTCCAGGAAAGCCTCAAGTAGGAGATATTTTATGCTCCAGTAGGAGACATGAACAGAGATATTAGACTACCTGTTTCAGGAGGTACTTTTTGGTCCCACATAACTTTTTGTTAAGGAAGGTTTGTTTGCCACAGCCTCAGAGGAGGGTTTTTGATTGATTCTTCCACTAGAAGTGGAAGAGAACCTAATTGTTTTCACATTCAATATCTGGGTGCAGATTTCTCTGCGCCTGCAGAGTCAGAAATATAGCCCAAACCCTGCTGGGGGCTATTCAGAAAGCATCTGTCTTTAGCCACCCTTCTGGAGCCTGAAGGATTCTATCAAAGTCAGCCAGTCCTGTTATCTGGCTGAATTTAAAGCCCCATAGCTGGAGGCCTCCTGTCAGAGGACAGCGCCATTTGGAGCGGTAAGAGTTTTTTCACTCAGTGTGTTACTTCCAGTCTGTATTTTGCAGAAGTGGCAACCAGAGGAGAAGGAATCATTACATCTACCAAAGCCTCGGAAGAGTAACTATCTTGCCCTTACAGATAAATAATACCTTGCAGATATGCAATACCTTGTCAGCTGCTTCCCCTTAAATGTACTGTCCATTATATATCCTTTTAGAGGGCAAAGAAAGCTGCCTCCCTAATGAGCACCACTCAAACTGAAGGCATAAAGTTGCTTCAACTGCGTGCAATTAACCACTTACCTGAAATACATGTAGCAACTCCTGAATAACCATCAGTAACCCCCAGTCCTCTCATTTTAAGGATATTTTCAAAGTAGCTCCAATGTCAGCAAAAACGCTATCAAGGCCAGGTCAGTTGTCTTCCTTTCCAAAATTCACCTGCTGAGGCTGGGCTGCTGATCTGTGTCTCCCAAATGAACACTGTTCTGCCCAGGGTCTTTCAAAGTTCCTGCAGATCTGCACTGCTAAGTTTATTAAAGACCAAGCATTCCCTTATTTGTGAGCAGTAACAACAGCTCACAAAGGAAGACAGACACTTCAGATCACAGCAGGTTCTAAGTATTTTAATTAATGTTAATTACAGAAATTGCTCAAAGATGAGGCATGGCAGACTTCCAGTACAGATTCTGTCAAGAAGAGCATGCATCACCTGTCCAAAAGGCACTGAAAGACATGTCCCAAACTTGCAGGCAGCATTGCCATTTTTGTCACATTCAAGCATTGTTTTGTTTTTATTCCAGGTTGAAGTTACCTGAAAAAACTTTTATTGCCCTGTTTTTTTCCATTAAGAGAGTTTTCTAGCAACAAATAGATTCAGTTGTGTGTGAGTATCCCCTACTTGGCCTACCTTTTAATATAGGACAAATTACTTGCACAGACAGTTCTAAACTGGGACAGGCAGGCTAGGCATGACATCCAGTGGTGAAACAGCTTGTATTACCCCACATGCTTCTTCGGCTCATGTAACTTTCTGTCAGCTGAACTTCTCAAAATTGGAACCTATCTGAATAGTCCATTAGGATTTGCTTCATTAAGTGGAGCCAAAGCCATTAAACAAAATACATGCTACATTCATCATCATTAGTGGAAAAAAATTCTCAGTCATATCTGTGACAGTCTTGTAGCCTCTTGAGATTTTCAAAACAAAGAGAGCAAACATCTGGAATTCTCCCAGTGTGACTTTTAAAACAAATAAACAGCCAGTGCTCCTTTGAAATAAAAAAATCTGAGGGGAAGTAGAGTTTGGGGTGGGGAGGACAAGGCAAGAAAGCTGCTGTGGGAAGAGAAGAGCAAGAACTTCAAAAACAAGAGAGTGAAAAAGGAACCCACATGATCTTGAAAACATACCCCATTTGATTAACTTAAAGAAGTGTACTAGCATGTTTATCTTCATTCTGTTCCCTAGAGATTTTGTTCAGAGGTCTTTTCCTTTCAGATATTCTTACAGAAGGCCACTGCTGTTTCTCAAGCAATTCAGGCCCTGCTTCCCCTGTCCTATCTACCCCAAATCATCCCATAGTAATATATTCCTAGAGTAGAACATATCCATTGAACTTACATTTTCCATCTCCTTGGCACTTACTCTGCAAAACCAAACTTTTAATTTTCATGAAAACTGCATCATTTTTTTCTACACTATTTTACGTAAAGTCTAAGCTGGCAGATTTTCCTTATGAACATGTGGATCTTGTTGATAAAGCTATCTCCAGCACTTAGTCTGTGCTACGTTATGCACTCTGTGTCACCTCAGGTGCATCCCACCCATGATTGGGAGGCTGTGAGAACTTCCACTAGAGCAAAACAAAAGAGCAACTTTGAGATGTGCTAAAGTTCAAAACCCTTGGTGCCATTCTACAATTACTTAATTAGCATATCCAACAAACTTCCTGCCCTTTGAAATGTATTAAAACCCCATGAAACTGACACTTAAGAATAATCTTGCCATCTTGGTAGTGTGGTTCAAATTTAAGGTGTAGTTTTTGAACTAGAATATCTTAGGTACTAAGTGCAGTGACCTACTACACCAGGTTAAGATAAACAGCTGGAGGTGTCATTCCCAAAAAACTGAATGCTTTTCGGCACCATCTAAACAAAACAAAACAAAACAACAACAACCAAACAAACAGAAAAACCACACCCAAAAAAAACCCCAAAAACAAACCACCAACTTTTCAACCGCTTTTCAGCACTTTGTCACATGCTTCAAATCGTTCTGAATGTGATAGGAAAAAAATTCCATAATTCTTAATGAGTTCTAGATCACTCACAGAATAACAATGACTAGTTCACGCTCCCTCACCCTTCAGATGTTGTGACTTGTAAAGAAGGTCACACTTACTAGCCAAAGAGAAAAAGCAAAGATTAAATAAGGATTCTAGCTGACTCCACTTTTCTAAGGAGGCTCCAGACTGAAATGAGGCACCATGGCAGGAGCTGTCAACTGAGCCTCTCAGATGCCTTCTACGTTAACATTTATATCAAGAATCACCAATCATGAAGGAAAGCAAGCTCTTTCCCAATCATTCTTTTCTCTCTTCTGCTAAAGGGCAAAGACAAATCCTCCTAGCAACAAAGTTCAGGAGTTAAAAAGAATAGGCTGCAGTGTGGCAATTACAACTGGACACAAGTCTCTGCTTTGCCACAAAAACAGAAGGGTGATGAGGGCTGGGTAAGCCCTTCAGTCATTATCTAGTTGGTGTTTAGACTCCTGTCCTCCACCTGAAGCTGGTAGAAAGCACTTACACTCTCTCTGTATTACCTGAAGAAAGTTAGGCATTCCCAGAAGCAGTGCTATGAATGTGGAATTACCCCAGAAAGAAGCAAAGAGAGGTTGGTAAAAAAAGCATATCCGAAACCTAACTCTTTTTCAAGGCTCCTTTCCTTCAGCACTGTACTAGTCTGGGGGAAAGTGTCTTCCTCTGTCTGGAGGCAGCCCTGAACTGTGCCCTAGAATCAGGCACCAACCTTCTCCTGTGGGAAAGGTCAAGTCTTTTATTTGACACAGCCACAGGAGGTGCTACTGCTTCTATATTGCATAAGGACTTACTGGTTGCTCAGACTAGAGAGCATAGCTCTCTACCCCAATGATTAGGGCACTCAGCTGTGAAAAGGTGAGAACTCAGGGAGCCACAAGCCACACAAGAACAATTTATGTCTTTCAGCTTAAAATGCATTGAAAGCACATACCATTGAAGGCTAATTGGCCTCAGCTTGCAAAGCAAAAGACATTTACATCAATTGATTTCAAGCATTGAGACCCAGGAAATCAGTTCTGCAATGCAGGTATCGGATAACTAGGAAGAGAAGCTACAGGAAGGAAACAAGCAGTTACTGCTCCAGAGAACAGAAGCTGAAGGACAGATCTAGTTCAACATCACTGCATGCAACTATGAGACATTGCTGCATGCAGGAAACATAAATCCCCATCCTGTAAACAGCATTAATCAGCTTTCTCTGACTATGGTCTCAAAAACCCTGTATCTATCAACTACGACAAAACCCAAGGTAGTTGTAGCTCCACATGCGTGATTACTCTTATCTCTCCATAGGTAACACCAGGATACTAGAGACCTAAATTATTTTATACAGCTTGCCCTAACTAGTCGATCATTTGCAGCTAACTAGTAAATCATTTCACTTACCATGGTCCCATTTACAATGTAATTATAGTGATTTTCCATTAATAACTTCAGATAATCATATGTTGTCCTGTATAATAGCTCTCTCAACATTGTGCATATCAAATGGAATAGCTCTATGAATTCAGTCTTTAAGATAAAAAATGAATCACAAATATATTTAGGCCAATATTTGCATAACAGCACATCCCTGGGCCCCAGTTGCAGTGTTAAATAGCAGGGTCTACCTCTAGACCCTGGCGTGACAGACCATTGTTGTAAGTGACTTGGACTCCAGTAACTGGCTTTGGATCTACTCCAATTACACATCTGCCTTCTTTATATCTTTCCAGATGTTCTACAGATTCCTGTAGGATTTCTTCCCAGCAGAACAATCAAACACCAAGAAAGGCCCTGGAATCTCTAACTCATTGATTTGCCTCATAACAGTATACATACAGGCACAGACACACGCTGTGCAGGGGACACTGCATATTTACATATTGACTTCTACTGCCACTAGCTTACAGAGTGCTTCCATGTCAGACTGACAAAAGCCTTTCTTCTTGCTTTGATCCAGGTGCAGATGAAAGGAAGTACTCTAGATGACAGAGTAGCATTACATATTCCCAACTTCTCATGATAGTGGGCTTTGAGCCATTCACATTTCAGAATCAGACTTAGCTTGTTGCAGACTTTTGAAGACTTAACATTGTGCTGCAGCTTTTAAAGGTCCAACAGGAACCCGGACAAGATCCTGAAGGCTCAGCACTGAGACCAGAGAACTCCAGAGAACATTGTTCTCTGTTCCTTGGATTGCATGACTTGGATTAAACTTAATCTAGCATTTCCTGTCCTCTGTCAACTGAATTAAAGACTCTAAGCTATATATCAGAAAGGCTTTTCCATGTTTCAAAACAATAAATCTAATGAAAGTCAAATTTAATAGCAACGCATTACAACATATTTTAGGTAGACAGTAGAAAGATTTAAAAGGCAGATTAATTACTTAAAAGGTTTTTTGCCAAATAATTGGGTACATTAAGACGATTTACACACACTACTAGAGAATACCTCAAAACAATCATTTTTAACAGTTTTATGTAGCTCATGAGGCTCGTTATAAGGGGAACTATAGACGTGACACAATTTTTCTTACTTGATTTTGTTGAGCAGATACCTCCCACCCTAAAAAAACCTGTGACTGAGCACAATTCCAAGTGGGATAGGAAAATGTTGCACCTCTGAGACTGATGGTCACACACCGTAGCAAACTGCTATAAAAAACTAATGCTCAGTGACAGTCTCTTCACTTAACACCTCAAAAATAACAGCAAACTACATCAGCAATGACAACGTGAGGAGAAATCTGGGAAGTCTCTGGCACACAGAGCTGCAAGTAGAGCCAGAGGTTGTTGCTATTAGGCCCTGAATAACCCAATAGCCTCATGTTTCTGATGTGGGGTATGCTGTACACAGGGCACTGTCACAGGCTTCCTGTGCAAACACCACCCCTAGACCCACAACCAGGTCAGCCATTCCCTCCCATCTTGTCAAACAGCCAAAGCCCATTCTCCAACCCATCATGGCTCCCCAAGGCTTTTTCTCAAACCACCCTTCCCTCAGCAAAGTCACTCACTCTGATGAGGGCTATGACTTCCTGCTCATCTGAAACCTTCATGTTCTCAGCTTATCACAAGCTCTCCCTCCAAACCAAACTTCTGCCCCTGAGCCTTGGCAACACACCTGGTTGCTCCAGCTGGGGCACAGTTCCAGGCATCCCCCACAAAGACTCCAGTTCTTCCTGCCCCAGCTGGATGAGGCCTGCTGTAATATCACTTTGTCAGGGTCATGATCATCTCCAGATGATGGTGCCAGGCAATTCCTACCTAACAGTAAGGTGTATCTGGCCCAGCACTGCTTTTAACTCCTCTCACTGAAACATGTATGCTGAAGTTAACATAGTACCTACCACTCAAGCACTGAAGCTGATAAGTTTGAGGTTTATGTGAAGACAGAGTAGACATTTATGTTAAAAATACGGAGAATGTCAGCCAATTTACAGTGACCTTAGAGATAAAAGAAATGCCTTCGAGTCCTCTGCAGTTCTCAACTGAACACTGCTAAAGACATACCTCTTTTCTTCCATGCTACATACATCTTCCCTGATCCACATACAAATGTGGATAGGAACAATACCTCTTATTTTAAAAGTCACTAGATGCACAGTAAATTACATCAGAGACCAAAGATAACACCAGAAAAAACTGCTTCAGGTGTCAGGAGATAGGCTTACCTCATTCTCCGAGGGTGCGGTGTACGGACCTCGAGCCCGAAGAGGAAGTATGGTCCACCGCGGTCCAGCAGTCCCACGCAGCACACAACGGTCCACCCAGAACAGCCGTTTCGATGTTACCTCCAGGAGCCCACCCCGACCCCTAATCCAAGCTGCTTGTGCTGGCAGCGAGCACCAGCTCCCCGCGGGGTGTCACTACAGATGAGGGGAATAATGGTAACGGCTGCTCTAGAGGGCCCCGGTGCCGCTGGCCCGACCCCCGCTCTGCCCCGCACCCGTGAAGCTGCTCCGCGGGGCCCGAACGCGCCCGGCACGAGGGCGGACCCCTCACGGCAGCGCCTCCATTTTCTTCTCAACGGCCTAACGTCCGAAACGTGCGGCTCGGGCTCCAAACCCCTTCCCCGATCCCCGGGCTGTGTCCCCGGCAGGGAGCCCCCCTCACGGCTTTCTCTTCAGCCACCTGCCGCCCGAGGGAGGGAGGAGGGCCACGGCCTAGAGCTGCCGGTGGGACAACCAGCGTAGCTGCTTCCCCGGGGCGGCTGCCGCCTCTGCCATGAGGGGAGCGCCGCCAGCCCCACGTGCCGCGGGGCAGCGCAGCCCCTTTCCGCCTGGGACACGGCGGGGCCTACGCCCGCGTCGCGGCCGGCCAGCTCCGTTCTGCCCCTCTCAGGTGCGTTACTCGAACGCTGCACAAACAGCCCTATGCCATTTCCATGTCACTGACATTCACGATGTCTCAGTGGCGACGGAGGGACCGACCTTTCGAGGAAACAAACCAGCACGTCACCCAGGGCCCCGTGCACCTTGTTCAGGCCTATGCGCCAACTCGTGTGGAAAGACAGAAAGGAAGAAAAGACACTCGTCCTGCTTTGCAAAATTTTATTAGCAAATCAGAATAACAAATATATTCGTTATTTTTGACAGTCTGTACTATTTCCAGACACATAAAAAAATCAGTATTTCTCTTAATAAAAATATAGACACAGAGATTTAAAAGCAACACTACTAAAATAACAATATAGTCTTATAAAAATATTTGGTTGTTTTGGGGTTGGGGGGGGGGAGGAGGGGGGTTCAGACTATCACTTCACTTATCTCCAGGTTCCTTACTGCTCAAAAATAATAAACAGAGAACAGATTTTTCTCCCCCACCAAAGTAAATTCTATAAAACAAGGGGGGTTTATTGACATGCACAACATCTCTCCTCTCACCATTCCCCTCCCCTCCATGTGTTGGTTGGGTTTTTTTTCTTAATAAAAGGAACCTTTGGGTTGTTCCACAAAACGCAGCAATGCTAAAGTATGAAACTAATCCCTGCACTGAAGAAGGTGTTCTCTAGCGCTGTAAGCAGAGTTTAATGAGACTATGCCTCCAAGCTGGGCTGAACTTCCACCTTAATGGAATAGATTTGGTGATAAATACAGAGAACACCACCTTTGAAAAAACACTGTAAAACTTCCTAATAAATCACAAATATTAGTCCTGAGAACAAGAGACCATACACCCGCAGAGTGCTCCTATCTGGAACAGTCAGGAAATAGTCGGGCTTGACTGCATGCTGCTTCTTGTGGTTTCTGTGCACTGAATGCAACATCACTCAGGAGCCATGGGAAGCTATGAAACAACTGAGTGCCGCAGAAAAAGTCCAACCCTGCTGCTCTCCCATGACCAAAGCCAGCATTCCTGTACAGAGCTGACCTGCGCAAAAAGATGACTGAAGACCAAACACCATGAGCTGTCTGTAATGTCTTTGTTAAAACACCACCTGACACCTTTTATTAAGGTAGAATTAATAAGCTGGAGCTTACGGCTTCACACTGCTTTGCATCCTTTGTCTACCTCTCTACTGCATGCCATCTTGCTCAATAGTTGGTAGGATTTTCATATAAGAAGAATGACCTCATCTCTGAGAGAGCACAATTCTGATGCAACAACCTAACGGTTATTTTAACTAGGGCTGAATTTTCAGCAGTGCTATTTACATACCCATCCCGCAATCTCTAATGCAGAAATTAAGGTGTTTTGAAACTCTGGGAATTCAGAAAAATACCACTGGCTCAGAATTTATTTGGTTTTCCATAGCCTAGGAAACAAACTAATGGTAACACATGGGACAGAGAACACAGGAAGATAAAGTTAGTAGGTATGTTTGGCACCTTTCTATCCAAATATATATTTTAGTGTTCTGTTTTATGAAAGATTCCCTCCAGACACTGAAGCAATAGTTTTTCCCATTACTTCTCCCTCTGAATATATACATTACTATAGCACTTGTGAGGATTCTGCCTCAAAAATTACACAGAAAGCTCAGAAATAGACCTTTTAATTGAACATGAAGAGAAGCCCATGCCCTGCTTCTTATCCTTTGACCAGGCACATATCACAAGCAATATAAAAGGAAATTAAATAAATAGTAAAAAAATGCAGTGCCATGTTTGCCAAAATAGTCATTCTCCTGCTTCCACAATTCCTATACCTACATTCTCTTTCCCTTCCTTCAACCTTCCCTGTCCAGGTTCACCTCTGCTGCCTACAAGTTTCTCTCATATTCATTTTCTGTCCCCCCACCATCTCCTTCATTTTATGTTTCTTCCCTCAAATCCTACTTTCTCTCTCTCTCCTCCAATGCTTCTAGTACATTTCCTTCCTTTCATAGAAATACTTTCTCATCAACTGCATTTTAGTCTCTGCCTAAGCAATGATACAAAGCTACAAATAGAAGTAGCTTATTTTTATTTCTTTCTTTGAAACCAAAAGCCAGGCAGAATTAACCTGACACTAGTTTTCAACACCAGTTCACACCTTCAGGTCTTAGATCTCAGCCTAGACTGACCACCATAAAGCCAAACAAAAACAATTTCCTTGTCAATCTATAGTTGCTTCTAGTAGGCTTGGTTTCTGATTTTTAATTTATTAAATGGCAAAACAAATATTAACTTCTAACAACTAAAATATTAAATTTATTTTAAAAGCTAGTCTATAAACAATTTTTGGCACCAATTAAACAATAGTGGCTTAGAATCCAATATAGTTGAAACGATGCAACTTCCTAGCACAAAGACGTTACATCAATATCAAAGTGCTTACTTCCTCAATTTTGGATACAAGCCCCTGAATAAAACACAGGTGTTTGCAGTTTGGGTTAGATGTAAACAGCACCTATACAAATAGGTGTTCATGAATCTCTCATTTGCTGACAATAACTTAAAACAATAATAATATCTAATAAAGATTATTTCTTCATATATCTTGGGTTTTAAGTGCCCTGTTTTGGTGAAGTACATTGCCAGCATTCTGTAAAAACACTGTATTTGGGTGCATGCAAGTCACTACTAATTTTTTTCCCTTTTTCATCTAAAAATTGTCCTGGCCTATTTCATCCACTCAGTGGCCAGGATCGTTTGTACTCAAGCTGGCAATGGCAGTTGTGTTAACCTTCAGCCAGAGACGCTGGTCAGAGCACAACTTTTATTGCAGTATAGAACTGTTTACTGCTAGGTTCATGAAATTAAGACTATGATATGTTCTCTTCAATAACAGCAGTAACAGAGTACTGCACATGGCTAACAAAACCTGTCACATACCTGCCATTGAATATTTCTCCTACTAACAAATAGAAAAATTGTATTTTAAAAATTTCCTTAAGACTCAGTAACAATTTCCCTGACTGAAGCAGTAACATACAGTCTTAATCATTGTGTGGAATGTGAATTACTCTGCAGTAAAAGAATACCAGTAGAAACCCTATGTCCTGAATACAGTTGGTATCACAAATAGATTGAAGTATCACTGAAACACTCAACATATAAACACTCCAATTGGTGCTTGTGTTGCAGCATTTCCCTGGGAATCTGGATCCCCGATTTTCTAAAATGCTCAGTAGGCATTTAATAACATCATCCAACTGTTAGTGTAGTTTGAGAGTGAGAAGCATCATACCAAGGATTCAGACAAGAAGTCAAGGTCTGCTGTCAGGCTGCTGCCTGTAGAATTCTCTTTACATTATGATATGCTCCTTCTCCTCTGATGAGTGGCTTTTCTTTGTGAAGGATCCTCACTGTCACTTTCACAGTTTCTCTGAAATAGAAAGACCACAACATTTCAGTCACATAAATGAGAGATACCATGCTCCTAAACATGATGTTCTAATATTATTAGTGTATCATCTGTTGAGAAAAGTAGAGCTAATAGAAATGTCGCAGTTTCCTTCCAGAAGGTCACAAGCACTGCAGGTGTCCCCCACCCTCCATCACACAGCTGGGCACAAGAACAACAGTGCAGACTCTCTCCATGACTGCTCATTTCTCAGTCAGACAGCACAGTCACTGCTATGGTATCCAAACATAAACTGCAGCCTCCATGCTGCTCCTTTACAGAATAAATGTGGCTAGCACCTATAAAGGGCTTATTGCCCGGTATTTCTGTCGCAGCAACATAACTTACAGCAGCATTAAAGATACACAACAGATGCCATGGAATGGTTTCCCATTCAAAATCATTGCCATCCTGTTGGGCTGTGCATCCATATAAGGACAGCAAAAAATCATTGCATAGTAAAATTGGTCCTTCTCTTCTCCCCACTTGAGAACTGTACATACCAAACTTTCATCTTGTATTAGGACCTTTTTCACCAGTGAACGAGATAACCGGTTGCACAATGAGACAATATGGTAAGAAAGCTATGGAGAGAGGAAAAAAATGAGAATTTGACCACACACAGGCAGCGTAGACATATCCAAACTAATTTCATTTATCTACTGCATATTAAAATTTTGCCTTCAACCTCTATGTTGCCTCTGATCCTATCAGACTTGGGAAGCCTTACACGACAAGGATTGAAGGCTCATTGTCATACCTTCCATCGCCTTCTAGCATATTGCCTTTTGAAGTTTTCCATGTTAACAACAGATGCTTGCCGAACCAAAGTCTGACGCTTGTCCACTGGCTGGAAGATAAGAGAGCAATCTGATCTGGTGCATAAAATACGTAAGATTCTTCATGTGCTCCAGAGCTGGTTAAAAAGAATGCTGGCTGGGGAAGCTGTGAATTCATACAGGTAAAAGCAGAAGAAAAATAATTAAATCTAGGTCACTCTGTGCCTGGACAGGACCCCTTCATTCTCAAACAAAGTCCTGAAACTAGTATAGTGTCGGTGATCACATTTGGCCCTGTGCACAAAATTGTTCTGAGAAGTTGCACTGCTGCCCCTTTCTAGCCAGTTGACCTGGCACAAAAGTTGTATCACATGGCATGAACTTCGCTCTAGCCTCCACTTCTGCCTTCTGATTCCTCATGATCCACACAAAAACCAATCAAAAAGTCTGGGAACAGTTTTTCTAGCCAAAGGCCAGGATGAAGGACAGCCAAACAAAAGAGGGAGGTAACTAAGGGGAAGCTAGAGAGTGCTAAGGCAACACTTTCCCTTTCTAAAGTTGCTAAGGTATTTCTCAGTGCACACTTGCACTACCTCCATTTCTTCTGGATTGAGCACATGTCAAGCTGGCCTTTATTCATATCCCTCTTCTGAAAGGCATTGGGAGAACAACAAAAAGGTTCCACAGAGGCCTGACAGAAAGGACATGGAACTGCTGTCAGCACATCAACAGCATTACAGCACACTGCTGCTCAGGGGGTTTGCACATGCTTGCTAAAAATCATGACAGAATAGGCTAAATCCAGCCTCATCACACTGTTAGAACCCGTGCTGCCTTCTAAATTTTCAGATAGAAGTTTTCAGATTTTGCGCTTTACAAGAACATTTTTAAACCAAAGATACATTAAGACCCTTTCCTAACTTCCAGCATGTGGATCTTTATTTTATTCTAGCACACCTTTTTTGAATTGTGCTTTTACAGGTTTTTATTTTACCAGGCCAATTTAAACATCATAGAAGGAAATAATAAAAAGTTGTGCTGTGCTATAGAGACTTCAAAGGTATATGGGTAATTCTGAGACAGTCATTTCAGACCTGAAGATGGAGAACATGTGAATGTGAAATATGAAATAACTTCAGAGAATGTTAGCTTTACTCTACAATCCGAATATTAAAATGGTACCGCAGAGCAGCCCTTTTCCTGTGTCTCACAAAGCTGGTCAATAAAACCCTGGCTGCTTATCAAAATCTAGGGAAAGCTCAGGTAACCTGCCACTGTGAGTAATCTTCTGCAATTAGCCTGTGATTGACAGATCTCAAGCCCAAGAGAAGTAGATCCATGACCAGCTTTTGTCAACAGTGGACTCACCACAAATCACAGGATAGTTGAGTATGAAACAGGCCTCTGGAGATCATCTAGTCTAAACCCCTGCTAGGGCAGGGTCAGCTACTGCAGCTCGCCCAGGACATTCCACTTTGGTTTCAAAGGATGGAGACTCCACAACCCCACTGGGCAACATGTTTCAGTGTTTGACTGCTCCTTTATTAAACAAGTTTGTTTGCTTTTTTTTAATGTTGAAATGGAATTTTTTAATTTCAATTTGTGCCTATTGTCAATACCACTGAGGAGAGCCTGTTTCTCTTTTCTTTACTCCATTCCACCACGTTTATACAGATTGAGAAGATTCCCCTTACAAGCCTTCTCTTTGACACTAAACAATCCCAACTCTTTCAGCCTCTCCCCCTTTGACAGACACTCCAATCCCTTACTCATTTTCACAGCATTCCATCAAACTCACTCCAGAACATTTTGCTGACATCACTGTAATAACATGGGAAAAAGGTAGCTATCATTTAGTATTAGAGACAAGGATACAGGCCATCCAAAAAAATCAGGCTTTGTCCTTTAACCATACCCAGAGTACAACAGCACAAGATATTAATACCCTGGCAATAAATATATGAGGAAAAAATTGCAATACCTGAGTATGGAAAAATAGGAAGAAAAAATACATATATATCAGACATATACGCCATTTGCACAGAACCAGGACATTTAAGCATTAAATACCATTTCTTCATGCTGCAAATGGCTAGCACGGTGCAACAAAACACTGAGTAGAAATTGTTTTGAAGTGAAAAAAATGTCACTGGCTAAATGTCAGCTGTACAATCACCATGAAAAATTTGAGTGCCCTTTCTACTGTAGAACTATTGCTGAATCAAAATAGCTCAGTTTACAGTACTCCAGAATGTTCATAACTGCCTCTCAATTTCTAAGCAGCCTGCAAGCCAGTGATCTTGCCGTTTTCTCAATCATCAGAGTATCTTCTCAAAAGCAGTATGTCAGTGACCTCCTTCAGCTCAGAGAGCAACAGCCTCAAGGACTGAGACACAACAATATTAACCTCA
>VYZX01009241.1:0-43741 GCA_013401335.1 Brachypteracias leptosomus | reverse complement strand
AGCAGAGTGGGCTCATTTAATGTTCCTTCTCATCATGCCATTGCATTTTTTCATAAAGAAAATCTACATGAACAGAGAATATGAGATCATGCCTAATGGAAGACAGACTCTCTTTCTTGAAAGTTTTTTCTGCAGATATTAATTCTCACTAAGCTTTAAGTTACTTCTTAAGAATTAAAACTTTCTTCCTCATAACAATATCCTGTGTTCAGGTTCCCCTTGATAGTATCTTGTGGGTCTCCCAGCTCAAAGGAACCTGCAGAAGTGATGACTGAAGCATTCTGAGAGAATAAAAAATGGACATATATAAAATTCTCAATACCATTTGTCACAGTGGAGCCCACTTCTCCCCAGCCATCAACACCACTTGCTAGGGATGTCTCCTGGCTACCTGCACTACTTTGAAGCTTTTGAAAATCTTACATTTGTGCAAAGAAAGAGAGCACATCCAGTTCCCATCCTCCACTGAGGACAATGACAGGAGTAACAATACTCCTATTGCGTAACTGTTTTCAGAACTCTTGAATTTTCACCAGCCTCTACGTGTCTTTCTGAGGACATGGCAGTGATGGGTCCACTGTACTCAACACAAATTGGATGAGAGTATGCTTTGATCTTTTTATCTCCAAGTAGGAAACATTATTCTTAATTATGTTATGAACAACACCACTTCAATTTAGTAAGGTCNTAAAAGAAAATCTTCATAGCAAGAACACAGGTCTCAAATCCCACACCATAGATTGTAGAAAGCAAACCAGAGGTCTATATTATCACTTATCATTCCCAGATTAATACTTGCACTGTAAAATTAACATGCAGTTATTTCATAAATTCATTACAAGTTCCAAATTTTGTCTTTTTAAGGAGATTTCTTTGGTATAGGACAGGAAACTTAGATAAAGCGTAAATTAAAGGATTAATCAACAGCTAACAACTTTGATGGTAAAATATTTCACCCTGCATAACCGGCCTAAAAAATAATCTTAACTTTTCTTCATCAGCAGCCATTTCACAGAGACTTTTGACAGTACATGTTAAATGTTAAATTACTATACCATTTACTTTATTTTACAGGATTTAACCTTTGCAAATATTTCTCTCATATGGTCTATAGAAGTGCCTGCAGCAGGTCTATACAACTGTTTTCTTCATCCAACCAAAGATGCTATCGTGAGATTTTTATTAGTTTCCAGGTGTCCAGCTTCTAGTAAGTACAGATTGACCTACTCTATTCCAAGTTACTTAATAATCTTCAGGAACTGTAACACTGTAATAGTATGATATTAGGTAGTGCAAAAGGTTGTAGGTTTAGATGTGCCCATACCACTGTGATAATCTAGTTCCTGTAAGTTCAAACACTGAACATGGGAAAAAACCTTCAACACTACAAACACTGGGAGTTTATGGGTTTGGTCAGCATCTCTTGCAATACATCAGAACTTCTATTTTAGTGCTAGGTGATGTTTTTGGGCAGAATCTATGCACTGAAAACTTAAGCCGCTGTACATTGAAACAGGGAGCAAACCCTGCACCTAGCCTGATCTACAATATTACTGACTTGATTCTGTTACATCAAGATTCAACCCTGTAAGGAATTCTTCACAGCGAGATCTATTTAACAACTCCATTAGTGATTCATTAATATCTTTGTTGAAAACAGAGTCAAAGTTTCCATTCACATAGGCTTCATTTTCCGGTCGAAAACTACTCATTAAGTCCTGTATCCACTTGAGTTCCTCAGAAAGTTCTTGACTGAGAGATTCATACTGACTCTGCAGATCAGTGTATTTCCTAGTTATGCCTGTAAGACTAGTGCCTACGCTCTTGATATCATCTTGTAGATGTCTTTTCAGGGATTCAATTTTACGGTATTCATACTTCAACTCAGACAGCTTGTGTCTCACGCTTTCATTCTCTTCTTTATACCAAGCTTCTTTCTCGTTATAAATGGAAACCAGAGCATCAATGTCCTCCTGCAAGGAATCATGGGATGCAGCCAAAGTGCCAAAACCCTGTTCTGTAAGTGAAATGTCTTCTACCACCCGGGCAAAGCGCTCGAAGTTGATGTAGGTATTATTGGGAGGCATACTCGAATGGCACTTTATGGTGTACTCTCTCAGGCGTTTTGTCTTCAGCTGTGTGTTCTCAACCTTCTTGTTTTCTTGGACTTTTGTTTCTTCTTTCAGCTGGTAAGTCATCAGACAGAGGAACCAATATTACTGAACAATTACAAGACAGTGGTGTAATTCAAAAATTCTCCACAAAGGATGCATCCTGAACCCCACAATGTGGGGAGGTTCTTAGCTCCCGCAGATTTTCCTTCATGCATTTGATTAAAAGAAAAAAAACACCAAACACACAAACCCAAAACCAAATGTGACAAGTGATGTGCATTTGTTCCAATGTGGCAAGTGTAATTAACAGGGTTGTAATTTGGTTTTTAGCAGTTAAGTCCCAAAGCTATCTGTATCTATTAGAGGAAAATCAACAATCCTGAAAACACTCCAGTTGATGTTTTGTGCAGTGCAAAGCAAAACCTGAATTTCAAACATCCTCATTAGTCATGCTGAGATTAGCTAAATGTATTTTCAATAAGAGATTTACCTAGAAAATCAAGCAATGTTTATGATGAAAAAATACGTACAGACACACAAATATAAGCAAATTGGCACACTTGTTACAGCAGTTATATCTTGAGAGAAATTCTATTTTCTACATTGGCTGTAGTCAACTCTCAACTCAAGAAAGCACTAAATCCAGCATGTAGTATATGCCCATGCAAACAGAGAAGGATGGAAAAAACGCAAGGCCCACTCTAATGTAGGATACCATAAAGTGCAATAAACACTGAAGCTTTGTCACCCTCTTTTTGAAAGTCATGATAATAAAAGAAGTAGTTTTCAGAAATCCAAGGATTTAGTCAGACCCAACCAATTTCTTCCCAGTACATCTCTTTGAGACACTTAGGGTCACTAAGTACTTAGAGAGTAGTTTTCCATTTAACACCCCAATAAGAGTGAGAATATCATCTCTGTTTTGCTCATGGTGAAAAACAAGACTCATTGCTTTATTCAGTCTTACCGTTATCCATGGATGAGACAGGGCTTCCTGAATTGTAAGCCGTTTCCTAAAAAAAAAAAAAAAAAAACACCAAAAAAACCCCAACACTTTGAATGGGAAAAATGGCACACNNNNATATCTGATACACAAGCCAATTGACCTGCACCTCTCCCAGGTTTCATATGAAGCATTTATCAAGACAACACCAGGACTAACTCTCAAATCTCAGGGTTATGTTTCACCATGAGGCAAACTGCTTGTGTGTTGTTTAGTAACTGTTGTAAGATTCAGTAAGGAGCTGTCCTCACTTCATACAATTTTAATTCTTACTTGACCAAAATCTACCTGTATTTTTGTCTACCCTTCCATAAAAAGTGATCAAGTATTATTTGTTTCATCCCACATGCTTAGAAAATATATTATTTCTATATACCTTTATACACAGGTAAACAACATTAATTATATCAAAATTGTCCTTTGGAACACAGTATCACATACTGCAGGAGCTGCCATTTCCTGAAAGCAACATTTCCAAAAGGAATACTTCAAACTAAGGAAACCTGATCAGTCCTAACTTCCTTCTGCATTGTAGTAGTTTGGTGAACAGTACATTAAGAGCACTGAGAATCAAAGGCAGAAACACAGCATTCTGTCTCTGTATATGGGAAAAATATCACTGACTTGTCTAGCAACCTCCTTTTGAGAAAAAAGACCTGAGCAAACCTCTCATCAAACTCCACCTACTCTAGCCTATTCTAAGGCCTGAGGGCTTGCAGAAATCTTGACTGGACAGCTTGCCCCTTTCTCCCTAAGACCTATTCTCTCCCCCCTGTGAAGACACTGGAAAGAACAACGGCCTGACTTCCCTCCAGGACAAATAGTGTTACAGGGAAGGAGATGTGTCACTTCTGCATGCATTTTATTCAAAGCAAGAAAAACTTTATAAAAAAGGTCTGTCACTGCTATAAACAGGGAATAAAGATCTGCATAGCTGTCATGCAAATTCTGGGTGATTGCAACAGATGCAAGGATACTTAAGAAACAATTCCACTATGAGCACATGTGAAGATTTTTCTGCCCTTGCACCACTGGGAGCATGTCACCTCCTTGCAAAAAGTTCATAACAGACTGAAATATTGGAGTGATAGTTACCCTGAACTAGAAATTTTGCACACCATTTTCAGACATTTAACTGAGGAGATTTGGTTCCTTTTCTTAGGGTTTCTGGGTGCAGTGATTAACTAGGGGCACAGCAGCATCCTCCTGTCTTGCTCTTGAGTGGCAGTACACACTGCAAGTAAAGCTCTTCAGATTAGTCATCAGTCTACATTTCACCAGGTTTATCTTAGAGACAAATGGATCTTTCTGTATTTTTACTTACCGTGTATCTTTAACCAGGAGTTTCTGAATAAAATCTTTTGCCAGGTCACTGGTATTGCTGAAAAATTCTTCATCAAATTCATAATTCACAGCTGTAATGTTGGCAAGTGTTTCTTGTTTAGTTTCTCCAAGGAAAGGTGATGCACCACTAAGTCTAGATAAGCCAGAAAGAATCAGTTGGAAAAATAAACAGCAGAGGTCTCCTAATGAAAATACAGTGACTGTGTAATATACTCTCAGGGCATTTGTGGATCTCATGTTGTAGCAGCTATGCCATGTAGGAAATAACAGGTTCATCTTTGGCTCACTACATCTATGGTTAGGAGTCAGACTCCTCTTGAAAATCTCTAGTGCAGCACTAATCAGCCTCAAATATATAAAGCAAGATTTCTGTAGATTTTCTTTGGGTAGAAAAAACCCTGTGCCTACTGCTTTTCTCTCTGCAAAGCTACTGACAAGTTCCCTGCGCAGCAAGTTCAGCCAAGATACCTTTCTCAGCTGGAACGAAAATACGTGTGATTGGAAGTCAGTTGTGTGGTCTTGCCTAGTGGCCAACTCCACTGGTGAGGTGGGGCCATGCTGCTCATTAAAAGGAATCCACAAACAAAAGAACTTTGGCTGCAATAAAATCCCACTGTTTCTGAACAATGCAAATTTCATTCTGTTTGCACTCTGCTCCAACTGCAAGGATATAATGGAGACATCATCATAATAAAATGCCATTCAGCAATCTTTACTTAAGACAGAAAAAGCTTTCTCCCTGCTTTGCCTACACTTTCTTCAAGCTTTGCCTATCCTTCAGCTGTGACTGATGATCTTCATCTTTGTTGAATATTTACCTCTACTCCAGAAAACTCAAGAGTCAGAACAGATTCACTGCAGACTCCTCCTGCCCTGCCTTCCCTCTCTTCCCGAATCCACAGGCATGCTGACTTGCAGAAGTCTGGTTTATGGAAATTGTTATTTATACCAAGAAAATTGCTTTCATCCCTTTTTCAAAATCTTCTGATAGTCCGAGCTTCTCAATTTCCTACTGTTATTTATTCATCACCAGCTAACACACTTTTCTTCTAAAAAGTACCTTTTTTCTCCCCCTTGTGCTTACTGACTGCAATGATATTCCCAACCAGCCTTTGCTTTACTAGCTTTAACAAGCCCTTTTTTCTCCTGTAAATTTTCACTTCCCAGGGTCAAATTCTCTGCTCTTATTCCAGCTTAAACTCACCTTTTCTTTGTGGTGACCATATTTATGCGTAGTAAACTAGACTGCTTCCTTCAGAAGCAAATGAAAACTTTCCTGTTTTCACCTGAAATAACCCACCTTGTAAATGGTAACATTGCACTTTCTGTTTCTATTCCCTCCACACACTGGTAGCTCATAGTCATTCTATGAGCAACCAATACACTTGGGCTTTACCATCCTCTAGCATCTGGAGCTGATGAGGTCCCGTAAGAAGCAGAAATGCCCAGTGATGCTAGATGCATTTGTTCTTTGCCTGCTTGGAATGCCCCCACACTTTTACCCCTTATTTTAAGGTTGAAAAGGCTGCAGAATAACATTTGCCCCTTAGGCAAACTACTACCCACACCATGTGTACAGCTTCTATCTTAAATGACCAAAGGAAAGAGCTGTTTCATAGTAGTGCAATAGAGCTTCAGGGACACTTCTACAGGAGTGAATCTATTGTACTCACAGTATGTAGGTGATTACTCCTATGCTCCTAAAAAACAAAGGAGATTAGTTGCAGGGCTTCTAACATGACCTGTATTCTTCTTAATGTATACAATATGAAAAAGTCAATAGTAGCTGCTAAACAGGCAGGAGAGCCATCATGGCTTTAGGTAACAGATAACTTCTCTCTTAAAGATTGTTTTTTCTGAAAAAATGTTAATTTTACATATAACTTCAAGTATGGATATTTTGAGTCTCTTGATGTATTCTACTCTAGCAGATATTTACTGAACTACACACATCAGAAATACAAAGAAACAGAAGCAAGGATGTTGTATTTGGAGTGACCTCTTTTACCTGCCTTCTCAGCAGATCAGATTAGTATGCAGGTTTCCTCTGCATGCAGCGCTTTATTTATAAAAGCTGTCACAAGCACTGCAGGAACATGTTTTCCTTTAAGAGTGTTTCTCTGCAGTGGAGAGCGGCAAACTGTTAACTCTGTATCTGCCATCATTAAAGTTTTCCATGATAATTTTGCAGAAATTAAGTGTTTATCTTAAAAAGAATGCTTAAAAATGGACAGAACAAAGAGTTATTAACAGCACTGATTTTTTTTGTTTTGTTTTTCATTTGCTACATGAGATAGCTGCAAATATTTTGTTCCAGTAGAATGGATTCTATTCAGAGCAAATTGCAAAAAAGTAATAGTAGAGCAACCTGGGAAAAAAAAATGCATTGAAAGCTTACCACATATCTGCAGCTAGTCCAAGTGGTTCATAGTTTACTATTTCTGGAGCTGTAAGAAAAATTTAATCAAACATCAGCAACAGAGGTAACAAGTTTTTACTGGCTGAATTGAGTAGAAGGTCAAGAATTACCAAGTGGAACAAAGGGGAGGCTAGGAAAAGGAAAGGTAGTTATACAATTCACTGTTTATAGTTTTACAGCCCAGACAGGAAGTCAAGTTCCCAGGTGTCCAGAAGAGACTATGTAGAGTGACTTGGAGCATACTGCAACTAAAGAATAAGGGTAAAGCAGATACTGCATACTAATTACAGTGCAAATTATAACAAATTATTTCACCTCCCAACGATATTGTTACCCCTACAAATCTGAGTTTTCGTTTTGGTTTTAAGTGGTGCCATTAAAACTCGTTTCTAACAGCCAATCAGAAAGAGCCCTTGGGCAGGAGATTGAAATTACATGTCAGACCATATTGCTATCATTATCAAGCCTTATTATTTTTATAAGAAAGATTTCCTCATTGGAAAGCATTCCCATGTAAGATTGCATGTAAGAGAAAGGGCCAATGAGGTAATGAGATGAAAGAAGGTGTCTCTAACATTTTGTTTAACCGGAATATGAATTACAAATCTCTCCCCGCCCACCTAACCCTCCCAAACCAACCCCCAAACCTCTAAAACTAGTAGAAAGGAGTAGGATTAACCTAAAATCCAAATGAGACAGATTAAAATTATGATCAGTGAGTAATAAAAGGATAACCAGGCTGAAAAATGTAAGGGGAGGTGAGGGTTTTGTACTCAACAGGTGAACAGTGTGAAGCAGTTTTATTAGAAAGCAAAGACAGAGATACCCAGGTAACTGTGCACCCATGTACTGCAGCGCAGAGATCTTACTTGCCCCAGGCAACAAGTTCAAAATTATAATCTGTATTTGTAGAGTTTCACAATCTCAATCCTGAATTTACATCTCTAAATACTTATTTGGTAGCAACCTACTCTCACAGGAATAACACATCTGTTCTATAGAAAGCATGTTTCGCCTATTCCAGAAAAATAAAGTAAACCTCTAGATTTAGGTCACCTTGATACAAACGAGATTGAAACTACCTCTATCCCTCACTACTTAACTTTGAAAAGATGTCTCAACTTCCTTTTTGCAATACGAGACAAAGGAATGGGTCACTCACCTACAAATTCTGGCGTTCCAAAAATGTTTTTGAATTCAACTCCATCTTCTATTTTGTAAGCCAGGCCAAAATCAATGAGTTTGATGTGTGGAATAGGGATATTCTTGTCTAGAAGCATAATGTTTTCAGGCTAAAACCAACAAAACATAGATATTTGTTAATGTAATATTACTATCTTGGGAAAGTAACAGAGTTCTCAAGTGCTTTTTTTTCTTCATACATACAACACTGTAGAACAAGGAACACATACCTGTGCCTGGCCATTTACAAATCATTCTTCTGATAAAGGGATGACAACTGTGAAATTTGACATCACTGAATGGACCAAAAACTTTGTAAAAGCAAAATACTTAGATTCCTTTCATTCTATCTCATGCAAAATTTGCCTTTCTCCATCTTCCTCTTAGCATTCCTTAAGCTTATTTTTTTAACAATGGCTACTGCCAGGATGAAAACAAGATACCCTTTTTCTCACAATTCCCTAACCTGACAAGATATGCCACTAGATTATCAGCCCAGCAGCACTCTGATTTACACAAAATGGAAGCTCAGTTTATCTCGTCCCCTTTTCATCAGAAAATACATTCTTGGCCCACAGGGCCTCCTGGGAAGCTGTGACACGCTGACCCCATGGATTTGCCTCAGTTACAACTGGTGCACACATAACAGCAGCTAGCAGGTAGCTGAAGCAGTACAGGCAGCCGGTGCCAAGACAGATTGCCATTGCTTGATCCTGAGGGAGAGCTGCACCACTGAATGTTTTGACTGACAACAGTTTTACTGATCTGTCCTTGGAATTTACACTGGGAAATCTCACTATTTCTACCCAGTTGTCCTTATACTGTATTGTAATTCACTGGAAGACGTCTTATTCAATGCTGTTTGAGGGATTCTAGTCACATCTGAACTTACTTAGGGAAGAAATGCTGCTGTCTATGAGACTAAATTCACAGCTGCAACAAGGACAGGAAAAATCAAGAATTTACTACCTGAACAGTCCAGGAAATGGAAAGAGTTGGGATCACAGGTCCTAGTTCATATAGGATAGCAAGCTATTAAAAGAACATGTAGCATTTCTCACAGTATTGTAGGAAAAAGCTGAAGCTAGAACTGTGAAATTAAAGCTGACTTTTTCAACCACAGACCTTGACTTTCTTTACTAGATATAATGGATATTTCATAAACTTACTTCTTCAACTAAATTTCTCAGCCTTAGTTACTGCCTAACACAGCTCTATTTCACAGGTTTCCAAGTAAACTACGGGTTCAATTTATCTTACATGAAGAGCTTCAATGCATTGATTTGTCATAACTTAATCACGCACTCAAAAGCAACAGTGAAACAGTTTGCTTCCCTGCTGGCAGCTGTCTGGCCTTTTCACAGTAGATCCTAACGTGGAAGCAGCTCCTGCTAACACATAGTCTCAGTCAGAGCTGCACTTGGTAAGAGAGCATATGAATAATTTAGTGTCGTAGTCATGGGACCAAGAATATTTTAGCCTCAGGCTAACAAGTCTGGTTTTCTTCCATGGATCTAGGGAATATGTGTTCACCCCAGATACACGATGTAAGCTTGTTCGGAGCAGACAGAACAGACTGAGACGGCAAAAAGTCACAGTCACTACCTCTTGGACTGTTGTATTCCTTAGGGGCATAAGTAACTGTAGCTCCACTGCAGTCAGTGGAGCCCTGTCAGGTGACAAAATAATTATAAATCACCCTCTATCTAATCAGATCATTACTTAAAAATGCACGTCTAATTTAACACTAGCAAAACTTCAAACCTAGTCCTTCAAAGCCCAGGTGAGTTATTCTGTGAACATGTTTTAGGTCATCTGATAACCACTATCAGTGAAATGATTCCTTCCTTAGTGTTTCTGATTTCTAGCTCTCATTTATAACATCTTTACTGACCATCTGGCATCACTGGTATTAAATATAAAAATTAGTAGTTAAAGACCAGTATAGAAAAAGTTGCATCAATATTCTTGCAGTAATTTCATGCCATTGGTTATTACACTGCTTTTTAATACACAGTAAAAACTTTTAGCCTTTGGATTCTGGATTCATGTAGTAATTTCAAAATCAAGGGCATGTCCTTTATATGTTCACACATCTCCTGCGTTTATTCACATACACCCCATGTAGCTCTGGACAGTAGTCTGCTAAACAGTTTCTTAGGTTAGATGTGATTTGCAACATTTTCAACAACTACACATATGCTGTTAGCACTGACTTAAGACCAAGCAATTTAAGACAGAGACAGCATTAGGCACACATTAGCACAAGGAATCAGCCTGTATATCTTGAGAATCTGGGAGGAGTCTACTTATAGCACACACGTAATTAATAATTAGTAATAAACTAACCTGGATATAAAATCAGGACAAGGAACATGTAATCTAGCAGTAGGGTTTCTTCCTTTTTCCTTCATTTTAAAACAGTTCCCGCCTCTGTTTTATTCTACTTTCTCCTGGGGATCAGTGCATTTTGAATGTTTTTCTGAAAGCAGCAATGTTTGAGGCAGCCAGCACTGTAGCTGTGAGTCTGCCATAGAGAAAGCACGTTCTTCTAGTCTCAAGAGTTTCATTCCCAAGGACAACACTCGCAGCTTCAGAGAATCATGTTCATCTAGGTAGGCCACAATCAAAAGGAGAGGGAGACAGTCTCTTCTCTATTGTCTAGATCAGCTGTACTGATATCAAAGTCAAGGACCAAAGCTATAGAAGGCACCTGATACAGTAGGAAGAGAGTTCCATGTGATGTGCTTTCAAGGCTCTAAGCAGCTAAAAAAGCAAGAGGTCCTTCTGTTAACCAAACTGCACTGGAGAATGCATACTCCTTGTGTAATTCTAAACACAGTGGGGATTGGAAGGATCAACAGTTGTTTGCAACTGGACCTGGCTCTCCTCTTCCCGAAAATGCATTTTTTTCTGTACATCACTTTTTTTTCTTTAAACAGCATACTTAGGATGATACAACAAATGTAAACAGATGAAGGATGAAGACTTTTAATTTCTTTTTCTCAGTCAGTAAATATAGGGATTCCATCAAAAAGTTACCACAGGCCTTTTAAAGCAGATGGTCTTCCTTGGAAAACTCAGTTGTGAAGTGCATTTAAAATGGTCCTACCTATTATTTTAGGCTTGTTATCAAATACAGATATCAACAAACTGTAGAAGGTACAGTCCATCATTAAAAACTAATGATAACAATAAGACTAAATCAGCATCTTTACCTTTAAATCAAAGTGAGCTATTTTCTTAGAGTGAAGGTAGTTGACACCATCTAAGATCTGCTTGATGAATCTGGCTGCTTCCTCTTCACTCAAAGACTCCTTCTGTGCCAGAAAGTCAAAAAGTTCTCCTCCAGAAACACTGCAAAACACACCAGAAAACATCCTGTTACCTACTGAATTGTAAGACATAAAATAAATGTAAACACAGAAAACTAAAGTAGCAAAAAAACCTCCCTACATTTAGAAAAATACCGCTCTTGCAGACAATCTATGCAGTTTTGTGTTCTGGTCCCAGGTGTACCAAAATTAATTGATACTGGAAGGTTTGATTCATCAAGGATTATAAAGGACCAAAAAACAGTACCTTGTTTGATAAATCCGCAGACATGTACATATTGCAATAGGTAAACTTAGATGTTAACCACTTCAACTGTTATTTTGCAGTATTTTCATTTTGGATGAGACAGAGGAAACAGAACAAATGGCAACGGTCAACAACTGTTAAAGAATTACTTCTCTTATCGGTTGCCACCAGAAACATGAGGCAATATGATCTACCAACAGAATCTCTTTTCTTTCCAGAACAGCCACTACACTATTCTAATACAGATTATTGACTGCCATAGCTGACAGGAAAGTGTTTATTTTGTGCTGAATTTTTAAGAGGAAAGCAGATTGTAGCAGGTTGGAAGGTACTTAGAATTGTCCTCCCCAATCAAGGAAGCACTATTAGTTACTATGAGTTTCCACAACAAAATTTAAACGCATTCCATGTATACTTAGTACATCAGATTTCTATTTTCATTCTTGTGCCTTGTACTGAGAGCTCAAGTGCTATTTTTCTATATACTATGAAACAAGATGATCCAGATATTGAATTGGGCATTGTTTGCAGTTGGTATTCATAATTCTTACATTTATTGTTTCCAGTTAATACTGTCATTGATATTATTGATTTATTCTCATTCAAATTATGGGGGGCACCTACAAAGCAGTTGTTGCTCTTGGGCTCTGGTGTACCATCCACTTGTGTTCACCACTCCTAGCACAAGCACAAGATCCAAGAGATCCAACAGTCATTTTATAAAACAAGCTTTTGGTCCTGTTGTGTGATGAAATACCGTGCTGCCAATTGACAGGCAACAAAAGGGACACAGACACCAACAAAAGGCTAAGGCTTATTTTACTGTCTGTTTTAAGATAATACAGAAATAAAAGGATATGGTTAGTCAAAAATATAAACTTATCATACATTAGTTTCAAGCAGCCATGGGAATAAGCAGGGTAATGCACCTAATCATTACTACATAAAAGTAACTATAGTGATTAAGAGAGATACGTCACCAATTGCCCTGTTAATACATCACCATAATCCAGATCCACAGCCGCTGGGGAGCCCCGGTTGCAGCGAGGATTTGGGGAACCTGTCTCTGGCAATTGGGAAGTCCTACGCAGTGCGTCCACTCGTAGGTGAGGTTTCCCAAGTCACTGCAAGCGGGGTCCAGCTTCTATACAGTTGAATAAACAATCTACAAAACTTCAAATGCGGGAGTATCTGGTATCATCCTCCCTGATGAATTCCACCGCAAAGCCTGGCCAGGGCTCAAGGGGGAATTCCCCAGAAGTATCTGTCTATTTTGGTTTTGACCACATCTCTCTCAACAAGGCCAAATGACTGGTCCCACAGCCTTGTAGCATACCTCTAGATAGAGAAAGATCTCCTACTGGTTACTGTTTTGCAACATGTATTATGATGAGGCTTTATGAGATGGTGTCTAAATATATCCATCTGCTGGCTACTTCTACACAATAAGCGTTACAACAAGGCTTTATGAGTTAGCATCTAAATATATTCATCTGCTGGTTACTGTATTAAAATAACAAAATATAGATGAGTAATATATTGCGTATGTGATCAATACTATGCATATTAGATATATGTTTGGTCGTAAGGTTCATCTATAGGTCAACTTTGGTTCAGGGCCTATGGTTCAGACCCTAGAACTACAAATATCTGTAAAAGAACCAACAGGTTCAAATGCTTTGAGTTAAGTAAGTGCTGCAACTCACAGACAAGTTCGATCACACTGCACTGCAAAGATCTTCTGTGCAATCTTTCCTCTGACCCCAGGCCCCTACACAACATTGGCGGTGACAAGATGGTGATTCCCTACTCTGTCTCTTTCAGAGATAACTATTGTGAACAGCGACAAAAACTGCAAGGCATCATCAACTGCAATCAAGAAGAACATGTCAAAAGCCACAAAGACATTGGGCTTATTTCTTAGCTTCTACTGTTGCTGTCAGTGACAGCACACCTTGCTGTTCCAAATGCAGACTTACACAGGGCCTATTGACTTAAGCACTGATTACCTAATATTTTTTCACAGCTTCCATAAAGTCCAAAACTTTCTAAGTAACGTGAAGCAGGACGCTTCACGTGGGCAGAATTCACCTCACTTCACCTGGGCAGAAGTCACTTGATGCTTTAATTGTTACAATTAAATGGTTGGCAAACAAAAGTAAGCATATATGACCCAGGAGTATGTTGCAACTGCTGTCTCTGGCTGCCACCTTATCCTTCCTATTAATCTCTGTTACTCGGACTGTGAAAGTCTTATTTGATCTCTGATTTTCTTTTTAGGTAACACATATCAAGGGTCTCAGCACTACTGTCAGCCTTGCTGGACAAGTTTTGTTTTACCCTGTGTATTTCAGGAGCCAGGGAATACTGTCTCCTTTCCATATTGTAGTAGGTTTAGGAGCCGTGGCTCATTAGTTTAAAAATTATTACAGCTGACTGTGACAAGCTAGTAAAGAAATCTGTAAGTAAAACATGGTAGTCTCTTGGTGAAATCTGTGTACAGAGAGCAGGCAAGTCCCATTTCCTTAATGATTTCTATTCCAACTGCCCTTAGGCAATCACCTCTGGCAGGCACTATATCCCCCTCCTTAGGAAGCCAGCCCTACCAGGATACTTTGTACTTTCCTGGAATTTAACCATGTAGACACACTACTGTCTCTTCCTCTTTTACCCTGTAAAACCTCCTTGGTGGTTGTTCTTTACAGTGGACTCTTATCAGGACTAAGAATAAAAGCATTCTCTCTCGGGCCAGACTGACAGCCCATGTAGCCCAGCCTGGATCCAGTCCCCCAGCAAAAAGAACATAGCACTTAAGGAGAGCACACAAAAGGAGACGCTTTGTAAAGCCACTCTCTTCACCTTCCCCTGGTACAGAGGACTGTGCTAAGGATGTTAGAGGACACCCTCCTGCCTGGAGGAGACTGGCAACTCTCTTTTGAGGAATCTCCTTTGCTATATAAAATGTCAGAAAATTGTTTAGGTGCCCAAACTGGAGATACTTAATTCCCTTTCTCTCTTGCTGCCCCTAAGAGTAGTCACTTAAAAATGTCTTAGCTGGTCATGGCGTACCAGGGATTTTGCCCCAGTGGCAACTACAGCAACATCCTGGGCAACCAGCTATGTCTGAGGCATCACTGAAGAAACCATACAGCCTGCAAGAAGGAGGATCACAGAAGATTTATGTGCTAGCTCCTTGTTGTATTTTCCCTCTACTCTCTAGTTTGCACTAACTAGGCAGGAGGGACTTCCAAAGTACAGAATACAACATAAACATAAAAAAGGGAAATTTTAAAAAGATTCAGGGAGTCTGAAGTCCCTCTGTTACTTTATCAGCAGAAGACTCCCTCTTACAACAACCACACGAGCATTTAATTTTCTGAAGGTCAGAGACTGGCATACATTACAAGAAGTACATTAACCTCCAGTGTCTTGTGGTGTAGTCTAAGCTGTAGAAATCTTAAAAGAGCAATCGAAAGGAATATTCAGTAGAAGAGATGCGATGATTTCTCATTAGTAGGTTTAAAACTGGGTTTGTGTAAACTGAGCACAGAGAGTGGGAAACAGCTTAGTGCAGGATCGTTCTTATCCAAGTTACGCACCCTAACTCAGAGAAACCTTCAGGCAGAAGAGACAGCAATCCCAAAAGCCAGTCATTATGGAATCCCAGAAAAAAAGCACTTCAGGACTAGCCTTTGCAGTAAAACACTCATAACTGCACTACAAGTTACATTTGAAGATCCGGGGAGGTGTGTTTTCTAAATCAGCACCACTGGTAAAAGAGCAAATGCTCCCTTCTCAAAGGACTTTAGGTTACAGAAAAATTCCTTCCTCTGGTTCCATCTGTTCCCCTTTCATGTGTCACCCTATTCCCATGGAAAACAAAGAAACAATTGGATGATACTTTTGCTTTTCTTTTGATATCCAATAAAAGACAAATGACAATGCTGCCTTACTTCTTGGAATCAGCTGTTTATTTTGTGTACACAACCTTGACACTTACAAGGAAAGGAGACTGATGTAACAAACCAACCTACCTTTAGGCTGTTTTTGTTTGGGCAAAGCAGCCTCAAGGCAGGGCCCAAGAGACAGAGAACAGAAAAGTCACATAAAGCTGTGGAGAGCATATCCCTGAGAAATGCACACAAGGAAGGGCAAACTGTGTACCTGCCAAACAGCACTTAACAGCAGTGGACTCGGCAATGCTCTTTCTGCTCTTGAACAGAAGAAACAGCAACTGTAGAATCAATGCCTGTATAAAGACAAGATAACCTTGCCTGTGCTGGGACAGAGAGTTTGAGAGAGGGTCAACATTTTAGCCAAAGCCTCTTTGAAACATCAGGGTAGCTTTTTCAATTAATCAAGAAGACTGGGGACACTCTTTTGAAGCTGAAGTCCACTGTAGCTTAACGTAAGATTAGTTGGCCAGGTGTTGTAACATTTATTTTGATAAACTGCAGGGAGTATGAGAGTCTGATAACAGAGTGTCAGGAGGAAAGATCATCTGTTTACCGAGAGAATTTAATTATCTTCATTAGCAATTATCATTGTCCTCAATTTGTATATAGCATCTGAATGTAGTGCCCTTAATCAGGCCAAAACTGTTGCACCCAACCTTCTAAAAAGTGTAATAAGCTACAGCCTGACAATAGGACACACAAAACATGCCAGACTATGTGAGAACAGGAAAAAGCAGAAGGTAATGAAATTAGAGGGGTTTTTACCACAAAGCAGCTGCCAGTCAGAAAAAGCAAGCTCTTTTCCTGTCCTCTGGTGCATGGCTACAGAGACCAACATTTGTCCACAGACATATACTTAAAAATTAACAGATACTTATCATCACTCATATGCCATCTGCCAGCAGTCACATTAATCTCCAGGAATGCTCCCTGACCTAAATGCTGCTCCCCTGGAAAGCTAGTGGTTATTTCATCTCACTCAGGGATCAAAGCCTCATTGCCTGAATTCCATACACAAGGTCAAGGCAAGTGCCCTAGAAAACATAGTCTACTTAACTCCAGCCAAGTGTATTTCATGCTTCACACATACTGAAAAATTGCATCATTTACTCATTACCTAAAAATTGAGTAGAAGACCTGAGGCTGTCTCCTTGCTTACAGCTTTACTTTAGTACAATGAATTGACAGATAAAGGATATGTCATCTTCTGCACAGCTCCTGTAAGACTCAAAAGAGCTTTGTAAACTAGATGACATTGATTCCACAAAAGAGCAGGACACAGCCCAAAAAAGCTTAAATTTATGTCTTTCTTCGCTACATGACAAATTTTATCCCCTCAGGTCAAGACCATACATTCTGACCAGTAAAATTCCATGTATTAGAAGAGTTACTTCTATTCCTGGCTCTGATGAGTACAAGCACACAATTCTACTCCACTTTCTGCGACAGTGTTCATGTTTTCCCTGGTTCTCAGTGGAGATTAGGAAGGCTGAGCTACACAAATAGACATAGATATAAATTGGCACATGCACTAAGATAATTTACATCCCTTTCAACTGACAGCACGCACAAGGAGGTACTTTGGACGTAGGTCTACATGATCATGTGTTCAGAGTCACTTCTATTACAGACCTGATCCTCAGCCATGAAACACTTCGAACGACAACAAGTCAAGTGCCAAGTTTCATGCAAATTCATATCCCAGTATAAGTTTGGGTATAGACCCAGTCACTTGGTGCCTCTACTTCTTCACTTCCTTAAAAAGTGTAATAATTTTATCATGACAGATTTTTT
The DNA here is from genome assembly GCA_013401335.1 of Brachypteracias leptosomus. Classification (NCBI taxonomy): domain Eukaryota; kingdom Metazoa; phylum Chordata; class Aves; order Coraciiformes; family Brachypteraciidae; genus Brachypteracias; species Brachypteracias leptosomus. The sequence continues at coordinate 26,347 of VYZX01009241.1, read as the reverse complement.
TAATCCTCAGCAATTGACATTAGGCAACTGCAAAATTTTCTTGAAATTACTCCGAAACTAACACATTAACACTACTAAGTTTGAGGACATCCAAATGTTCTATAACACTCAGCTGCAGGTGCAATGCAGAGGAGCAAGTCTTCTTTCTGTGATCTCCCAGCCGCTACGGGACAAATCTAATACAACAGAATGGGTGGGAGGTTCACTTGCCAGGAGGACCTAAATGGCAGGGCCTTTCTCCCATCACATGGTGGCATAAGAGCAAACAGCTTTACTTCACTCCCACCTAGTATGCTATCCATACTTGATAGTCAAAGTCTAGGGATTAAAAAAATTTCTTCCCTTGCCCTCCTTCCCTCTTTTCCCCTAGTCTCCTCTAAATGAGGAAAATATCGGAATAGTGAGAATGGCTGGAAATTTTGCAAAGAACTTGATGGCTTCACATGCATGGAAGGAGATGAAAGCAGGAAGAAAAATGAAGTGAGAATTCAGTGGCCATTTGTGTTCCCTCCAAGGTTCAGGGCAGGTCAGCATGAGGTAATCTCCCTGTCAGTAAACTGTTTTCATGTTGACAACACTCCTTGGCTCAGTAACACTCGCCTCAGCTGACATTAAGGTGCATCTGTATCCCTAGGGCACATGGATGGACTGGGGGGCCTGTTTACCAGCAACCTCATTCAATTCTCCTGCCAAGATCTGCAAGGCATGAGAGTACAACAGCTCTGTTTTAACAGCGCTTCTATGTTCAGGCAGCCTCTGCAGCCCTTTCCGGTTCCTATTTACCTTATCCTAGCCTGGGGAATAGGAAGTCTCCTTACTCACAGCTCAAGGATGAGGACCACATCTGTCTTGTTCTCATAGATGTCATGCAACTTGATGATGTTGGCATGCAGAATCTGCTGCAGAATAGTAACCTCCCGTTCAATTTCCTCACGTCTCACTCCACGACGACTGGCCCGACTCTGACGTTTTTTAATGAACTTAGCAGCATACTCCATACCAGTGCTTTTTTCTCTACATTTCTTCACTATAGCAAACTGGCCACTGCAAGGACAAAAAGATAACAAAAATTCTCTTAAAGCTTTCATATAATCACAGCTTCCCAAATAAGCCATTCATATAAAAAGCTTGATCCTGCAACCCCAGAGCAACACTGCTAACCATACATGCCCATTCTTGGTACAATAGTGAGGACTGTCAGAATTCTGCAGTTAAAGTCACTATAGCATAACAAGGTAACCTGAAATTAAGCAAAACCATGCAGTGTCTGACAAAAAGGGAGGACAGATGTTACAATCTCTAAAAAACAGCTCATGTTTAAATGAGTAAGATCTGTCTCAAATGATTCACACTACCACTCATTCACTGGGTAATGCTTAAGGGGTATTGGTCTGTAAAGAGGCCATGTACGTACTGTTACAAACACTACCATGGTGGCAAAGTGCACCAGACAGCTGCAGAATTGAGCCTATGGGTAGGGTCAAGCGCTTCAGTCTGGTTTAAGTGTACAATGCATCTTGTGATAACAGTGAGATGAAAAACTGGCAAGCTGTAAAGACCAAATAAGACTTTAGCTAAACAAAAGTCAGCTAAAACTATTGTTTCATGGAATCTGCCTTTTGTTTTGGCATTTAGATATCAAAAAAAGCAGGTTAGCAAGAAGAGGCTGCTGGCAAGTATCTGCAGAATCTCAGTGATTTAGAGACAAGGAATCCCAGCTCAATTTCATGCTCTGCCCTTTTTGTAGTAATTGGAATGAAAAACATGAAAACTTTAAGTCTACCATGTATTGTCCATATCCTACCAAACATTTCTTAGAAAAAGCTCAGGTTTTAGCAATGAATATTTGATAGAATCATACTCTTGAAAAACAAAACCATCAAAAATATTTCACTGCATTTCTGTCAAGGAGCAGAAATAAATTTTAAAGTCTAAGAAGCTATATGGCTAGGAAGCCACAGTCAACTAATAAATAAGGCAGGGAAGCCTCTGAGAACAGTGCAGTCACCCTTGCCCGGCATATGTACAACCTAACAAGTATTCAAGATCCTACCACCAAAAGAACTTTCTCACCCAAGCCTTTGTCTCATCACATTCACCGTATCCCACTACTTCACAAACAGACCAAACAAGACAGTGAGCTCCTCTTTACACCCAGGAGCAGCCCTGTTCTCTCCTGCCACAATGCACTGTATGTCTGAGATCTCACTCTGCAATAACTGGCAGGTCTCCAGTCCCAGAATACACACAAGTTGATGCCTGCAAGCAGCTGATGCTTGCAAGTTGAGTCCTGCAGCAATAGGTGCAGGAGTTTATTCTTTAGCTTCAGAAATTAAGTAGCAGGGGACAGCGCAGACCCCCACTAACCACATACTAACTTCCTGGTTCCCTCGTCTGAGCTTCTCAAAATGGGGGGTGGGGGGGGTGGGTGTATGTGAACTGACATACAGCCGGCAATGAATCTTCCCAATTATCAAAAGAACTGAGTAAAGGAGTTGGCAAGGCCTTGTGAAACCTGATCTGGTGGTGAGAAAAGGCCAAGACATAGCAATGTATCTGTTTTTAACAAGGAACTGTGAAAAGCTAACAACTAGGCCTTTGAAAATACTGATAAAAAGGAAAGATCCCCCTAATAGGTACAGAGAAGTGGGGACTTGACAAAAGAAGCATGAAGTCAGCAAAAATCTGCAGTAACTGGGGGAAAGGTAAACGTAGCAGGGGGAGATCGCAACCACTGGCTCACAGATTACCTACCCAAATCCTACCATTGCCTCAGAAGAACAAGGGAGAGAGCACGCATAGTAATTTACACAGCACAGGTGAACAACAATGCATATGTATTAGAAAACAGAATAATTAACAACTTTGTGCATAAATAACTGATGCTGTAGGATGAGTGTGTGCATGTTGGGAGGAATGATCCCCCATGCACCCAGCACTGCAATAATGAATGCCTGCCTTCTAAAACANATTCTTTAGCTTCAGAAATTAAGTAGCAGGGGACAGCGCAGACCCCCACTAACCACATACTAACTTCCTGGTTCCCTCGTCTGAGCTTCTCAAAATGGGGGGTGGGGGGGGTGGGTGTATGTGAACTGACATACAGCCGGCAATGAATCTTCCCAATTATCAAAAGAACTGAGTAAAGGAGTTGGCAAGGCCTTGTGAAACCTGATCTGGTGGTGAGAAAAGGCCAAGACATAGCAATGTATCTGTTTTTAACAAGGAACTGTGAAAAGCTAACAACTAGGCCTTTGAAAATACTGATAAAAAGGAAAGATCCCCCTAATAGGTACAGAGAAGTGGGGACTTGACAAAAGAAGCATGAAGTCAGCAAAAATCTGCAGTAACTGGGGGAAAGGTAAACGTAGCAGGGGGAGATCGCAACCACTGGCTCACAGATTACCTACCCAAATCCTACCATTGCCTCAGAAGAACAAGGGAGAGAGCACGCATAGTAATTTACACAGCACAGGTGAACAACAATGCATATGTATTAGAAAACAGAATAATTAACAACTTTGTGCATAAATAACTGATGCTGTAGGATGAGTGTGTGCATGTTGGGAGGAATGATCCCCCATGCACCCAGCACTGCAATAATGAATGCCTGCCTTCTAAAACATCAAACCAAGTCTTAGAGGGTTTCCTTTTTGACCAGATTTTACGGTATCAATGTATTTCCTTATACGGTATCAATGTATTTCCTTACTCAGGGCATTATACCCAGACATACAAGGAAAAGACTCATCTAACAGATAACCTTAACCTTTAGCTACCATGATTTTATCAGCCAGTCTCTTTATAAGAATCACAAACACACTCATTAAGTGCAACCCCCCATGACTACACCATAGAAGCAATGAGTTACTGTTTTCAATATTATTACATCCTTCACTGGCTTGGTAAATGAGAGATTCAAGTACAGTTGGAACTTAAATTATGCAGCATACACAGCAATTATATTCAGAACCTTATAATTATATAATGTACTTGGTGCTTCATTAGCACAGACAGCTGGCTGGAGTCTGTCTTAAACCTACAAAGGCAATGAAATTAAAAATTAAGGCTGTCACTTGGTGCTCACTTGCTTTCAAAAGCAACACTCCATGGCAGAGGCAGCCTCTAATTTCAAACAGTTCAAACAATGCCAGAGAGTATGAAGCACTGCTTTTTGTTTTTAATTTTCATACATCTCCTGAACACTTCTCAGGAGAGAGACAGAAACAGATGGGACAAGTGTACTTACCCCTTTAGGAATAATCAGTCACAAATGGAATCAAGGCTGAAGCCATTGGTCAGTTCACCTTTCTGCCTCCTAATTTTATCATTACATGGAAACCCTAGAGGATTTCAGAGAATTAAATTCCTGCTACAAAATCCTTAAACCTTCTGCTAAAAGAGTTTGTTCCATAGTGCTGAGAGCTGTTTGTGTAAAACACTGTGGGTTTCCTGGCTTTTTGTTTGTTTGTTTATTTTTTGCAAGACATGCATCTTGTTTGCTTTAGACTTTCTGAAGAGACATGGTACTAGTGTTGCTGTGTTTGCTTCCTGGAATTCTCTCTGGGGACATGAATTTTAGCAGCAAATTCAGGGAGAAAATACTATTTTATGAGTGCTGATTATGGGAATGAACACAGCCAACTTTGCATTTTAAAAGTACACTGATGCTGTGGATTTTNCACATTGGTGGTTCATATCCAGTTTTTCATCCACCAGCACCCCCAAGTCCCTTTCCATGGGACTGCTCACCAGTATCTCCTCTCCCAGCCTGTACTGATAGTGCTGGTTGCCCCAGCCCAGGTGCAGGACCCTGCACTTGGCCTTGCTGAGTGTTTTTGTTTACTTAAAGTTTACAAAAATAATAATGACACAACATCAGAATGCCTGCCTTCTCCTTTTACATACTTACAATCTGGGACAATTGTTCATCACAATACCCATTCCCTTGTAAACTGCTATTCCCCCCCTGCATGTGTACCCACAAATGCACATTCTACCTGTTCCTGTCCCAGTCTTTATGCCATTTCATTTATCCTTTTTTTTACATGTTCAATCTCTAAGTTCTGTTCATATTAATCTTAATTTCATTCAAAGAATTCTAAAAGGAAGGGGTTTTATTATTATTTTTCGGTAGTTGTTAAAATTCCCATGCAATAGATGATACAATAGAACATGTTAGCAGATATGCTTTACACTGAAATGTTTTCAAGGAGTTCTTTGAAAAGTAAGTGAACGTGAGAAAGGACAGTGCTGAACAAGAATTGAGTCAAGAGGCGACACTCAATTCCCTAGATGAGCCAGGACAATTTACTTTGGAACAGATTTGCAAGGAATATTAGGTGGCAATGTCCCACTGATTTTAACAGTAATTAGTTTCCTACACACTTGATGGAAAATAACACCTTAGTCTTTCTGTACTTTATTTCCTAAAGTCTGTAAAATGGAAGTAATACCACTGGAAAAATGAAATAAAATTACAAGCTGAACGTACAAATTAATTTCATGTCTCTAGACGTCATTAGAGTTGTAATTATAATAAATCATATTTTTCTCACTAGATGTTCCTGCACAAGAAAGGAAACTAAAATAAAACCTAGCAACTTCTCAACCAGTCTTTTAACTGCCTAAATGCACATGCAGACTACTGGGAATGCAAAATAGTTTAACCTTGATTTTCATGGAGCACCTGCAAGCTCAGTTTGGGATGTGAGCATTTAGTTGGGATTCCTTTTGTTTCCAGTTTGAGAGGTGTTTGCTTGAGGCTGGAGCTTGCAATGAGAAACCGCTTTGTTCAACAATGCCAGCAGTATATACAAGCATGCTGTTGGAAGGGTGCAATCATGGTCTATTTATTGCACAGAGCGAAACACAGCAATACTTTTTCCACACAGTTCTTTTTACTTGAATGGTGCCATAAATAGCCATTATTCTTTTTTTATGTTGGTTACAGCAGGTATAAGGAGGTGAAAATTCAAAAAGAAGTGAAAGCTTCCTCTTTCAGTTCATTAAACTGGAGTGGACACAAATGCTTTTAAGGGAAAAGAAGATAAACTCCCATTCCCCTTGATGTTCTCCTCCCTCACATGTTTTGTTGTTGCTTATTACATTTTAACAAGGTTACACTGAGCTATTCTAAGCCTGCTTTAGTTCTTGCTCAGATGTGCACTTCTCCCAAGACTGAAGTTGAGTTAAAGAAACTATGGTTGGTATGCCAGCCAGCTGGTTTAAGCAGTGTAACTACACTCCACGCAACGTAAGGGCCTTGAAGGAAACTTCTCACACCAAAAGTCTCAAAGCCATCCAATGTAGGAAGACAACAAACTTAAGTCTGATTGTGATTCACAACTATATTAGACACCGAGAAGGTAAAAGACACACAGAAGAACTTTCACATTTCTGAGTGATCCTGTTTAAACTGCTTCCTCTCCACATACTGAGGAATGACATTTACGTAAAATTATAAAGACACAATTCTGATTTAGGGTAATTTTCTACAGAGTTGAGAAAACTTTTCAGTCTCACAGCATCCTTCCCCAGTACCCAAAACATGCTTTATGTATCTAAAAGCAAGATTTGGGGCACAACTACTTACACAAGGCACCATATCATAAAAACCAACAGCCTACTATAGGAAGGAACTTACAAGAATACTGAAAAAAAATGAGCTTAGCTTATATAAGAAGGTGTTCACACCTATGTTTGAATAAAATCATTAATTTTATACTTGTCCTTTTTTCTTCATATTTAAGGCATTCAGCTGTGGGAACCAAGCCTAAAAGGGTTTATTTGCTATTACAAACCATAGCCCAAACAAAGACACACAGCTTAAAGATCTAATTTCAGGTTTACTAGACTTTGCAAAGTTTTCCAGCCATTGTTTCCTCTTTCTTCAATTGGATGATAAATTATATTTGGTCCCCTGACAGCAAGGAGAAGAAAGAAAGAAAAAAAAAGACACCCTTATCCAGTGTCATATTCTCAGAGCTCTGAGTCAATATGAGATCTTTAACCTTGGAAACAATTTTTATTTATGTTCATTGACAGCAATCGGTTACTTTACAGTCTAGGTCATGTGCCAAGTCAGGTTCACCTTCTGTTAACACCACATTGTCCTTTCTCCAGTGAAGGAGCTTACAGCATCCTTTGCTTTAATTTTGAAAAATCTACAGTTAAAGGTGAGTAAAATCCTAAAAATATATTATGAAATCAACATGTCTACATTCTTAAGTTAATATACATAAACACATATCACAAATAATAGTGTCTAGCTAACCTGAATGCAGGACTTCTCTAGATTCAAGAGGCTGGTTTATTTCGTTTCAGCAAAGAAGGGTCATTTATTCTCTGTTACAATATTTTTTATGTCAACAGTTTTGTTCATCGTGCCTTTTTGCCACTATTAAATTCAGATTCATTTTAACTGGCAATCTCAAGCTTAAAAAGTCTTATTACTTTTCCATCTTTTTCATTCCTTTTTTTTTTCCTTGGAAAAACTACTAATACTACTACTAATAATTTTATCCTTTCATGGTCACTTTTTTTTTAACTTTCAAAGCAAAGCTCTTGAGAATTCTTGCTGAATGCCTTTCTTAAAAAAACCTCAAGACTCAAAAGCTGTTTTCTTCCCAATTTAAAGTGATTTGAGCAATTGAAATACCCTCCTCCCTCTTTCCTTACACCTCAGAGATGACTACTGCTAGTTGTAATTGTCCTGGCATGCTCTTCCCAGCAGAGAGGACAGGAGTCTGTTGGTAACTTCTACAATCCATTTGTATCCTCTCATCTCATTTTGAAACACATCTCAACCAAAGGTCAGGCAAGGTTCACAAAACATATGCATAAAAGTGCTTCCTTGGAAGTTTTCTGCAGGATGTTTCTGGTCACAGTCATAAAGAACTGGAAGCCTTCTGTAAATAGACTATAACAGCATTAACTTGCAGTGTATTTTATTTTTATAGTTGGGGTTTTTTGAGACTAAATCAGGATTTGGTACATCAGAAATTTAATCTAACCTAATCTGAAGGGAAAGTATATTGCTGTTTCTGTAAGACATCACAGAATGAAACTAAAGAACCCCAAAATGAATCTGTTAAATACTCTGCTGACACCTCTTAACTTCATAAAAAGTTTTAAAAATAAAATTGTCACAAATGTCACTGTAGTTCCTGTTTAAGCTGCAAATAAAAAGTGAGGGTTGGTTGGTTTGCTTTTTTCAAACAAAATGTAAAGTGGCTACCTCTCCTAAAGCAACTACCCAAAACCTAAACTCTGACAGATGCAACATTATGACAGAATTATATAAACCTTTTCTTAATAGAGCATTTAACAGGAATTTCACTTGGCTACTAGAAAGCAGATAATTTCTTCGTATGTGAAGGATTCAGAAGTAAATCCAATTCACAATATACTATGGCTCTCTTTTGAGCCTTTCTCCCAAGATTATAATAGGAATGTCACTTATTTACCACAGCCCTGTGATATAGACAGGAAGAAAATTTTTGTGGTATAAGAAACAACATAACATGAATTCATTTCAGGCTCAATAAGTGCCTGGGCAGGGCAACTTCTAACCAAACCAGGTAATGCTATATAGAGAAGCATCACAATACCACTACTCTAACAATATGCTAATTTTTAAACCTAATAAGATGCAGTATATTATACATTAAAAAAAAAAACACAAACAAAAAACACCTAGCTGCCACTCCTAAACACACTGGCATTTTCACTCACAACTCATGTTTTCACTAACTGATAGTATAGTACTTCAGAATACAGTGACTTCGCAGGGCAAATTTCAATAGTTACAACAGGGAAGTGCTCAGCACCTTTGGACATAAGCCATCTCTGATAATATCACTGTCTGACACCTTTCACCTACATCCCTTTACAGTTCATGCAAAGGTAACCAACACATTCTGGACCAAAGATGATCTCTGCATCCACTGCCAGAGGAGAGTTAGAAAAGTAGAGGAACATGGACTCAAACAGAAGGATCTAGTTTACCAGAATAAGTAGAGAGCAAATAAATCATTTGAAATTCAAAGCAAGAGTTAATAAATCTAATGTTTCTGAACAATGCTATGATTTTTTGCAGGCTATCAATTAAGTAACGTTATCTACATTAGTGTCAATTGATGCCTTAGACACCATTTTAGGTCATTAGCCCTGAGTCAGAATCATCAGCATCTCCTGAAGCTGTTAAACGTTTCTGAAAACTTCTTAACCACACAGTGACAAGCAACATGGCCCTTAGCTTCTGAGATTGGAGGAGCAGAGCCTGCAATGATATAGCATGAGGCCAGCAATTCTGGCAAATTCCCAATAGCCTGACAAGCATTTTACGTAACCTGAAGCTCAAGAATAAAATGCATATGATAAAAAAAAAACCCTCCTCGCTTAATCACACTTAGCTTTTAGACTGCATATCAGCTCTCAGAGTGGTAATGAACAGTGTCCACAGACCAAGGGAAGGTCAAAGCTGACTCATGCTCAGCAGGAATAGCTGATTTGATAAGCTGTTCCTTCTGCTACGCGGAGCAACACCAGTGCATACGTAATATGCATGCAGAAGGTTAGTGCAGTGTACCTTTGTGTTTAAAGGTCCAGCTAGATATGGACTGAATATAATATAACTGGGAGGAGATAAATTTTAAGAGAGTAGCAGTATTGTGGTTAAATGGTTAAATGATTTTTCTCTTCCTCATGTATGAAACAGATGGAAATCGTACTGGCATTTTAATCAAGATTTTCAGAAATCATCTGTAAGGCCAAAACCACAAAGGTTGCTGAAATGCCTCTTTCACCACTCTTTGTGGATTCTTCGGATCTTCCAAAATAAGGGGTAGAAGTTATCTCCTCATCTTATTTAATACTTATTGTACTGAAGTAGACAATCTCTTCCAGCAGCAAGACAACACAGAAGCTACATTATTTGTTTGTTACACTCTTTCTACATAGGAAACAGATCAATGGAATTTCTCTCTTAGTGAGGATTATAGATCCACAAAACCCAGATTATGAGGTGAAGTACCCTCTCACAGAGTCTATTGCAAGTAAAGACGGCAAGTCCCGGCTTTAGGATACACTGTCGCTTACTAGTGGTGTAACTGAACCTGCATTTGAGCTGCTCAAAACAGGCCAGTGACTCCAACACAAACATGCTGGCACTAGATAGAACAAGTCTATTTTTTTGAGTGATTTTATATGCCTCTCCTCACCAAAGCATGACTGCATGTCATGCTCAGCTATTGAAACAGGATTTCAGTTCAAAACTATTGATGCAGAGTTTTAACAATGATTAATAGACTCCACCTGAGCTAAATTAAGCATGACCATCAGACAAGTATCTGCAAGCCCTGTTCTGCATAAGATGCTAATAATTTGTCCAATACTTTATCATTGGTGGTCCAGTGGTGAGCTGCACTATGTTTATTTTATCTGTACTTTTACTTTTTTCATTTCAAAAACATGGAATGAATACCATACAGAACCTATTTTCATAGCTGTTCAAATTTCCATCTGCTTTCTACTGCAATGTAAAGTGGAAAAAATAGTTTTATTTTTACAGAAATGGCAAAGACTAGGATTAAGCTTAATATTCAGTGATTAAGACATCACTGAATTTGAGCTTTCTGAGCACTACCCATTGGGGTCACTCAGCTCTAATTGTGCTTTCAAAGCTAGGTGCAGACTGAAGAGATCACTTCCATCATCAGGATGGATGCTGGTAATAAGAAACCTGAAAAGGTAATAAGGAACTTGAAAAAAATGCATGACTTATTACTAAGTCAGGCTAAGACCAGTTCTAAATAACCAAGGTCAGTTCTTCTCAGTTACTGTAGGTAGGGCAGCTTTGTTATTAGAAAAAAAAACAAAACACAAAACAAAATCAAAATACTCCCACTATTTTCTCTGCACTTTCTGTAACAAATCAAACATTTTTGAAACAGATGAAAGAACACTGAAAACTAGCATGGAAAAAACATTCAATATACATCCAACACACGACATCGAAGATTTTTGTAACAGGAAATAGTAATAGAGGTGTTGGTTAGTGCTCAATAATTAAAGTTGGCATCAAAAACAAAGCTTTGCTTTGTGCATGTTGTAGGAAAAAATAATTGAAAGTTATTCTTCCAAATACAAAGAATTCATTCAAATTATAAATTCATCTAAGAACAGAGTTAGAGTCCACGTCTGAGAAAGCCCAGCACTGAACAATTTCCATAGATAGAGAAAACAGTGCTGCTATGAAGATCCTGTGCAATGTGTGGTAAGGGTAACTAGCTGCAATCACATCCTTCTGTTTACCAGGAAGGCCACCTAGTTGGATGACATGACTTTTTATCATAGACTTCCAAGTTCCTCCCCTACAAAGAATGCTTCAGTTATCTCTGTTTTTTGTTTTCATTATGTAAATAAATATTTACTAGTTACACTGCCAGAGCAGAGATTATGTGCTAGGCCCCAAGGTCCCATTACCACTTGTAAAAAGTTCTATTTGCTGTCCTTTTAATCTCCAGCCAAAAAAAAACCAACCAAACTTTCACCTGTCTCAGTGAGTTTAGCTGATCCTCCATACACAAGGCAGGGAGGAGGCAGAAACTTGTAGCTGGAGAGGGGGATCTGCAGGAGGCATGACTGACCACTGATGAAAGATCTAGCTTGGCTTTAATTATGAAACTGCTATTAAAAACCACCACCACAAAACCCACGAGAAAACAACTAAGTAGCTGTATTTAAGTACATACAACAGAAATTCATCAAAATGAAATATAAACCATTCCAACACGTAGGAAAATGTCACAGCTTTGCTGTAAAAGCAATTTCCACAGTTGAAGCCTGATTCACTCATATTTAGCTCACCTTTTGCATTATTAACTTGGGTTTCTAGGAACTCTTTAGGAACAAGACCCCACAGAAACAGGCATCTCAGTACTCTAGTTTTCACAACTTGAGCCAGCCCTCCTTGTTTTTCTTGTCAGAAGACAAGCTCTGACAATTTTAAAGACATGCCCAGCTGCCTTCCTCTGAGGCCACCATGCTGTATCAGCAACAAATTGCCCCTGTCTTTCCCAATGGAGAGGATTTCAAACTAGTAAGTAAAAAAAAGAAAAAAAGTTTTTCCTTTTTTTCATGCATACTGAAAGACCTAGTTGATTTTTTACAAAGATCAGTTCATGAGAATATGCATCTTATGTCCATACAAGATCTTCTACCTCTGCAGAAAGCACAGCACAGCCAGACAAAAGCTGGAAAAAGTTGTGGCTAGAGAATGAGCATAGCTCCCAGTCACTGAGACAGGCAAGAAACTGGAATGGCAGGTGGTAAGGCTGACACACATTGCAGAGGAAGGCAGAGCCCCTTCTCTCCAGTGAAAGGACAACAGTGAAGGAAAGGGGAAAACTTCCTTACCCAGAAACATCATTACAAGGTTTTTTTTCTGTAAAGCATAACCTAAGCCTTTGTACATTGCAGAGAGCTGAGCTGTGGTGAGCAGGACACTGTCTCAGGACACTGCAGTGTCACTCCCACACCACCCTGCAGGAACATGCTTTCTCTGTGGGCACTGTCATGAAACACTTCCAGACAAGCTCCGTGACACTTCCTACACCCAGCCAAGACTTGACATGTAACAGTGACACTGCCCAGAAGGCACAAATGTCAACAGCTCTCTACAGCCTGGCTGGCTACACATTTAGGTAATAGATTAATGACTTTATGATACAACCTTTTATAAATTACACTGCACATCTCTGAAATTCTATCACTCTCTGTCCACTTACCACCATCATCAGTGTCTGCTAGTGCAACTTGAAAAGGCTCCTGCAGGTTTGTACAAGAACTCCTTTTGTCCAGTTAGACAGAACTACCCATTCAAATCAAAACTCCTGAAACATTTTAAGAGGCACTCCAATGAGCTTTATTGCTGCCATCTTCCTGGGAACTATGTTACTACTTCAGCAGGCCAGTTATTCCTCCTCTTGGCCTGCTCTGGCCTCAATTTAAGAGTTTCCATTCTTGGTTGCCTCTTGCTGCCACCTCCATTGCCAAAAGAACCAGCAGTTACTTGACCTGCTGCATATTCACAAGAAATTAAGTTAGCTGTCACTCCCTCACATTTTTAAAGCATTTCCACTGCTTTGGCATGCCATCAGAGTGATCTGCTACAAACGCCAGGATCCTCCTCAAAACAGGCATAACTGTTAATAGGTTTCTTACAAAGTTTATTAAAATCTATGGTAAAGGACACACTTTGCTATTACTCAAATAAAAGTGACATTTAGCAACGTAAACTCATATTTGTGGAGGGCTACATTTAGAAAACATTCTATGGAAAATAATTTTTTGAAGTATCTGTTTTTGATCAACAGCTCAGACATGAATCTGCCAGAAAGTTTGTACAAAGCAATAACATCAAATGCCTGGGAAGATTGTATAAAGTACTCCCAAACCACACAAGCTACTGCCCTGGTGAGAAGGGGAAAAAGAGGATCTTCCAATACCTCTGCAGGCACTGATTACTTTATACCACATTGCTTTCTAGCTCTTCTAGACTAACTAGTATAACAAAGGACTTTTAAAATAAATATGCCTATAATGTATTAATTTTTAGTTTTCTAAACTCCTCATCATAAATTTCAAAAAAGAAAAATATCTAATATTTCAATATTCTAGCAATAAGCTTTATTATAGATATCCAAAGGGTTCTTTTTTTATTTCAAAATATTGAAATTTGCTAATTTCACTCTAGAAGCTCCTCCTCTTTTTGGGCTCCCTGTCAACTACTGCTAGAGAACCTCAGTCCCCACAGGCTTTGGACATACAAAGCAGCTGATATTATCTTGCAGGAATTAACTTTAAATACACATATATGATAATAAAGTATTGCACTCATTCAGCATAGACCATGCTAAGCTTTCCAAGTATAGCTGCTAGAACAAACAAGCTCATCAGCAATTAATTTTTTTCTACTGCCATATGCCTGACTTGTTGCTCCCTATATGTACCCTTTGGAGAATTTGAGCAACAGAGGTGTAAACCTAAGATTAATATTTGAAAGATTGAGGGAATGTTGGAGATAGGCAGCTAGTAACAGCACACAGCTGCAGCTATGGAAAACCTACTCCCTGCTTCTGCAAAGAGTCTTTTCCCACATCATTGCCTTGGCACAGGATGCAACTGCATTCCCAGCACCCTTTGAGTTGCTTCTAGCTCAGCAGTGATTCAGAGAATGATGTGATTGAGGAGCCCACAAACACAGCATTTGCAGTATTTTATACAGCTGGATCTGAAGAGGCTTTGCTGCAGCTACTTTCAATGCTGCAGTGACAGGAAGGGTCTAATTTCATCACCAGACCATATATATCTAAGCTTTGTGAAGAAACTTTCGCAGTATATCATAGGAGCTTCCTCTTCTAAGTGCTGTGCAAAGACTTTCAGATAAACAGGTGCTGGTTCTGTTGGTGAGATCCTGTATTTTAACTTCTGACTGAGTCCAAGCTAGAACAAGCACTAGGCCTGTATTAATGACTACTTTTGTTTTAAAGCAATCACATCCTCAGTTAGGAGAACATGTGTAGGACAGACTCTTCACAGACTTTGTCTGAAAACCTCTGTTTTGCAAGTGACTTCTGTTGCCAGATGATAATAAATTAATCCTTTTACCTGCTTGTACCTGTCAGCAACTAATAGCCTGTTGCAAACATACCAAGCTAATAAAAGGCATCTACAGGTTCTAAATGCATCAGTCAGCACTGGAAAAGATTATTCCGTTTCCATCATCCCAACCTGCCTAGTGTGTTATTTTTATTCTAACAGCAACATATCATTTGTCACAGCCCTAGTCAGTAGTTGCTGCGCAGAGATATAGGGGCGTGACAGATAACCCAGTGACACTCTACATATAACACACAGTTGAAACAAGAGGTCAGGAGAGCTTCTCACAAATTTGAAAGTGAAAATACACTGAAAAAGACATTGAGACATATTCTGCAACTTGAACACATTCAGAGTAAAGGAGCTAATTCCAGTCTTGCTGCCCTCTTCTCACAATCTACAATTACAGGGCTTTCCTTGAAAAATCATCACAAGCAGCAGAAGCCTGCTTGTTACAACCTCCCTATTTCCTTAGGTCTTTTGGGGAATATTTTTGCCTACAGACCTCCGTACCAAGTAGACTTGGATTTCTCATCTACAAGAAGTACTACACAAAATGCTGGAAACTAGAACATGGTGTTGTAGTGGAGTTTAATACCCCTTTGTCATGAGAGGATGGCACCTGTTCATATATATACACCTACTACTTCTTCTGGCTTATCTAGAAAAGGCAGACAAGAACATGTTCTGTCAGCACTTAGAGCCAGTTAAAAACAACAGTGCTGTGCAGCACTGTTCAAAACAACAAGCAAAATTAAAGCACTGCGTCTATGACAACAGCACCATGGGTTTCTGTTTCCTAACTGGTTCAGAGAATGGACAGGTGAATTCAGCCTAAAGCACAGACACAGATTACACCTATCTACAAAACACAAACATACCTTTTGTTGTCCTAGTTGCAAGAAAAAAAACCAACAGGAAAAACAGTTATCAATTCTAGTCTAAAAAAAAAACCCCAAACATCCAAAGCACAGTTTTGGCAAAGGGATGTGTTTCTATTGTTGTATACTGCAATTGATTTAGACTGTCATGCAGAGTCATTGTTTTAAGATGGGGGAAATATCCCCATGTGTTAGCTTGCAGAATAGTGCAGTATCACCCGTACAAACTTACCTTCCTAGCTCTTCCCCAACTTCGTAAACGTCCTCTACCTTCTGTTGCTTGAACAAAGCCATACTTGGACTTTTCATTGATGCACAAAGATGACGCAACTAGAATATTAAAAAAGAATGACATTCATTAAGATCTTCCAACAAGCAAAGCATCAGTAAAATACATTTCTGGTATAGTCACTTTGGGACCACTGCAGCTCATTCATCGCCAAAGTCACCACTGATCAAAAAACAAAATTCATTTAGCAGTCTCAGGCATTGGTGAGCCTCGACTAGATGCATGGCAATGTGGCTTGTATTTTTTTCGCTTCCACATCTCCATACTTGCTCATTTTCTGACTGATTCTTACTTTGCCTATACGTTCAGAAGTTTTTCAAGATGAAGCCAAGTGAGGTGTTCTGCTACTTTGCTCATTAATTCCCTTCGCAAAGCCACGTCCATGCCTGGGCCAAAAATGCCTTTCTCCTCACAATGAAAAGGAACAAGTCAAATTCTGCTTTGTAAGCAAGTTACTGTATTCCTCAAGCAACCTTTCATAATTTCAGAAAAAGCTCATCAAACAATATTGCCCAGGGCTTGAAACTACAGTCAACAAAAACTTTAGAAACATTACAAGAACGAGGACATCTCTGAGCTATTGGCTCCATATATGATGTTGCTTGCAATTGTTTAGAGCAGGACTTTGAGGTGTTGGTGCAAAATCTAGTTTGACATCCATAGACTTCAGAAAAAGCAAACAAAGGTCAATGCCAAGCCTTGCTGAAAACTCCAAACCTTCTGCTCATCCTGAATTGTAAGATTAAGTCCTGAGAGCATGCAAAAGCCAATGCCTATGTATTAAGAGATACTGCTGAGACTTGCCCAAAGACTTGTAAATCCCTCAAGCTGACTACTCCCTTCATCAGAATCTAAGGTACGTGGCTATAAATAACATTAATGTAAACACACCTAAAAGAACACCATTGTTCTAAGAGACAGAGAGACTGACAATCAGAAGAGCAAGTTAAAAACGCTGCTTTGAGAACAGGGCATCCATTCCCATGCCCCTGGGAACAAAGCAATTTTATGTTCAATTGACAAGTTTACTCATCTCCCAGTATACTCCAAAGAACATACCTATTTCTGCAGATGCACAGAATCCATGCAACATTACATAAAAAATAATCAGATAATTCTCATCCCTTTTGTTGATCTTTTAATTTATACTCTTGTTCTGCAAAGGTCAAACCAGTAAGTTGACTCTCAATACCAAGGAGCCATTCAAGCATCCAAGTCAGCCTAGAACCTTGTTTTTGAAGTCTGAACTCAAAATTGTTCCAAAATGTTCAGAACATCAAATCATACCCCTGATGTGCTGAAGTTTCCCATGTCTATCACCTTGCATTATCTTATATTGCCTTCCGCTCTCATTACTTCTGCAGATCTGTTATTGGCTTTCACCCAATGGTCACAGTTAGCAGATGCCCAAAACAGATCATACACTTGATGACCCAAGGCAATTGTCATTAGCAAATACACAACATAAGGGGGATAAGATAATAAAAGATAACCTTCACGCATTTAAAATTCAGCTGAAATAAAAATGCCATTCACAAGCATAAACAGAACCCTCCTCAGATATTATATACTGATCTTAGGAAATTAAGGTGATTTCATATTTGAAGACTTAAATGACAATGTTTTTGTTGTGCTCTGTACTTGCAAATGGAGTCCAAGTATATCAAAGGAGGAATGAGAGCCTTTTTTTTTTTTTTCTTTAGTCAGATGGTGATTTCCTTATATTGTCTGTGAAAGCAGACTGAATTAGAGATGGTCATTCATCAGACAAAGAAGTTTTACATTCATGATCTAAGTAAATAGCAACAATCAACTTTGTTTTCTGATACACTCTTTATGCTAACATTTCTGGGGCACATGCCCAAACAATATTGATATACAATAAAGTCAGGACTGTTCCAACCACTTAGGATGCACACCAGGATTCATAAAAACCAGGAGGACAGAGGAATCTGCTGCAGTGATTTCTGTTTCAGACCAGTGCTTTAACAGCTTCAAGGCAAGTGCTGCAGAGGAGGTAACCTTCTGTGTTCTTTCACAGAATGGGCCATGTCTGTTCCTCAACGATCCCATGTTGGGGCCATCTCTTCTGTATCAGTCTCTTTGCTTGAGGATTTCTAGCAAGTGAGCATTTTAATACAAAGGCCAGCTTCTACTCAGCATTCATATTACTTACCATGTTTTCATAAAGATGCTCCATAGTACATGTACAGTATAAATATGATACTTGCCCTTTTACTCGTGTATCCAACTCCCCTTTACACATATGAAATATCACAAGGTGGCAAAGTATTGTTTATCCTATGTAAGTTATTTTCCTACAGACACATAACAAACCTGTAGTAAAAACAGAAGTAGAATACAGACCTCTGAGATTCCACTTTCAGGCACTAGAAACATGTCCTCCCTAAATCTCATATTCTGTCATACCATAAAATTGGATCTTATTTACCCTAGGAAATCACACTGTTTCCCATTGTGACCTAAGGCAGAAATTTAAACACATATTTTATATCAATACAAACCCTGGATGTAGATATCCTTATTTCAGCACAGAAGGGCCTTTTTAGTGCAGCTTGCGCTGTGTTTAAAGGAAATCAGTCTAAAGAAACCCACTCTTCTGAAGAGGGTGACAGAATCTGCTTTAAGAGGAGCAGAAAAAAGCAAATTTTATTTCTCTTTTGAAAAAGGTTTCCTTGCATAGGTAAGTTACTAGCCCGTCATTACCAAATGATTTGATAAGCAATGACTAGTCTACACATGTCAAATCCATGATAAATGTCCATCCACCACTGAACGAGAGCAGAATTATAGAAAATAGAGATGAGAATAACACTGTTGGATCATCTGGCTTGNGACAGAATCTGCCTTAAGAGGAGCAGAAAAAAGCAAATTTTATTTCTCTTTTGAAAAAGGTTTCCTTGCATAGGTAAGTTACTAGCCCGTCATTACCAAATGATTTGATAAGCAATGACTAGTCTACACATGTCAAATCCATGATAAATGTCCATCCACCACTGAACGAGAGCAGAATTATAGAAAATAGAGATGAGAATAACACTGTTGGATCATCTGGCTTGTCACCAACCTTGCTTTTTTTTTTCCTTAAGGTATCTTCTACCCTAAGAAAACCAGTTTCAAGTGACTGAGGTAACAGCTGAATAATCTTAACTTTCTCAAGTACACCTTACATGAGCTGAATAACCAAACCCTTTACCAAACTCAGAAGCATCCCCTGTGGCATGTTTTTATATTACAAAACAAAATATTACTAAAGCAAAATCTAAAACACGTTAGAACAGACCAAAGTAACAACTACCATTATAAGTTGGTTTTTAATACTGAAAAATGACCAAAACAATTCAGAATCAAAACTGAAATGTTTTAAATTACAAATCTAAAAAACAAACAAACAAAACACCAACAATAAGAAAACCTGAACCCAACAAACAAATTCAGGTGATACTGTCTTCTAGTTCTGGTGCCTTATGCTAAAACTAAGCTGATTTTTATAAGCATTAAAAAGTTTTCATCTTTCACCCTTCTCATCCCCTTTCTTTCTTTTCTTTTTTGTCCTAGAAAAGAATAAGCAACTCAAAACAGGAAAAAACATGTAATTTTTACCCTCTGCTTTCAAATAAATGTAATCAAAGCACAGTTAAAAGTCATATTAATTTCAACAAACCTTTATTTTCACCATAATATTTTCCTGTCAAAAAACAACGGTAGCCTAAATATTTTTCTGTCAGAAAATTGAGCTATTCCTACCTCTGTGCCTATAAATGACACAGAACACACGTAGCATCTGAGCACTTCAGTCCCATTATAGGATCACTGCTCCTGGGACCCCACAGGAGGACCTCTCAAGGGGACCCCTTTCTGACCTCCCAAGTTTACACTGCAGTAATTGCAAGTGTGGTGAATGACCACAGGCTGCACTTCCAAGTCTCCAATTCAAGCATACGTACCAAATGCATTAGCTCTGCAGCTAATTATGGTTCCCAAGCATACAGCTAACTGCCAGAGCTGCTGCTGTAAGTGATCCCAAAGCCCTCACATGCTTGACTGATGAGCTTGGTGTGAATGCCTTGACAGACAGGGTGCAAGGAGAAGCCCGCAATGCTAGGCATGCTGGCCTGGCACTGCAGAGCCCCACGCCCCGTCTCTGAGGCGCCCTCAAGATTATTACTGCAGATAACACACACTGCTGCCCAAAAGTCAAGTGAGATCCAGCCTGTGTAATATACATTTCCTGCACAAGCAAATAAAAGACATGAAGTCTGAAACCTTGTTTCAGAACAGAGACCTTTAGAAAGAGTCGTAGTTGAGCTTTTGTTGCTGTGCACAGGTGAGCATGCCAATGTTGGCCCTTCTGCAGCTGGAGACTGACCACCCAAAGGAGGAGCAGTTGCCACACATTTCCACTCTCTCACTCACACCTTCATTCTTGACTATCCTCTAAAAGGATTCCAGCCATGCCAAACCAGCTCTTGCTGTGCTGCATGACCACTGGACCCTCGGCTCACTGCCCAGAAGAGCCCGTGTTAAAAAAACTACCAGATCTCAAGTGAAGCTGTTAGAATAAAAACACAGGAAGAAATTTAGGATAAACATGATGAAGTTGCACAGCATTTGCTGGATGCCATCAGTAACCTTAGGTTTGAACCCAGGACAAACAACCCCTGATAGCTTTAGACAGAAACAACGCCAGACTGAATGGCATGGAACGCCAAATGGTGTACTTTTGAAACCACTGCACTCCTCGGCTCTTGTGAGACCTACTCAGGGATAAATGGCAGCTGCTCACAGGGATGACCCGGGAAGCTGCCTTTTCCCCCCTGGCCGACAGCTGCGGGGCAGCCGGCACATACAGTCTGAGGTGGAAACACCATTAAACACGCTGTGCGCACGGGGTGACCAAGTGCAAAGCCACCACTCGTGCAGCTCTGACAGACCTGCGCTGCAGCCACCAGACTGACCTGCGGGGAGGGATCCCACTGCCCAGCTGCTGATCTCAGGCCTCGCCCACGACGCTGAGGCAGAACCGTCGGCGAGGGGCGGCCCTGCGGCCTCTCCAGAGTCTGCCCCCCCAGACGGGTTCACTGCTGCGCTACCTCAGTCTCCAAACTCGGACGCAGGCGGGAACACGATGAAAGTGGCTCCGAGGCTGGCGGGCGGCGTCAGGGTGGGAGAGGGATGGAGAGAGATGCAGGGTGCGGGGCCGACGCCGAGCATGGCAGGGGGGACCCAAACCCCGCGGAAGGCTTCGGGCACCGCCGGCTGAGGCGGGCAGCGTCCACTTACCGCCGGGCACGGCCCGTCCGCGTCCGCCGAGCTCCCTGCCGGGCCACCGCCACCGGGTGTGCCAGGAGGCTGAGGGGGCGGCGCCGGCCGCTGGCGCTGCACCCCGGAGGAGCCGCCGGCGCTGCACCCCGGAGGAGCCGCCGGAGCTGTGCCGGCCAGTCCACCGCCCCTGGGCGGGAGGGGCCGCCGGGCTCCGCGGCCCGCCCTGAGGAGCCGCCGCACCCCCTCGACGGGGCCCGCGGCCGCAGGGGCAGCCCAACAGCCCTTGCTCCAGAAAGAAAACGTGGAACAAGCCCGTTCCAGGGCGCGGGTGCAGGTGTGTCCCGATCCTGCCATGGTGGCCGGGACGCGCCCAGAGCAGCTCCCGGCACCGCAGACTCGGTTTCTTCTGCTGTGGTGGATTCAGCTTATGTAAACATAATACCCAGGATGTAAGGAGGTGAGTTGATGGGAGAGGCACTTCATTTGCATAAACCTTGTTCTGTATTCTATAGGAGCCTAAATACAAGCCTGTATTGTTTATTCTGTGTGCCCGTGAATGGCGCAGGTTTCCCGCTCTCGGTGTGGATCCCCAAACGCGTTACTGCTGTGCACTGCTGNTAAAGAAACCCACTCTTCTGAAGAGGGTGACAGAATCTGCTTTAAGAGGAGCAGAAAAAAGCAAATTTTATTTCTCTTTTGAAAAAGGTTTCCTTGCATAGGTAAGTTACTAGCCCGTCATTACCAAATGATTTGATAAGCAATGACTAGTCTACACATGTCAAATCCATGATAAATGTCCATCCACCACTGAACGAGAGCAGAATTATAGAAAATAGAGATGAGAATAACACTGTTGGATCATCTGGCTTGTCACCAACCTTGCTTTTTTTTTTTCCTTAAGGTATCTTCTACCCTAAGAAAACCAGTTTCAAGTGACTGAGGTAACAGCTGAATAATCTTAACTTTCTCAAGTACACCTTACATGAGCTGAATAACCAAACCCTTTACCAAACTCAGAAGCATCCCCTGTGGCATGTTTTTATATTACAAAACAAAATATTACTAAAGCAAAATCTAAAACACGTTAGAACAGACCAAAGTAACAACTACCATTATAAGTTGGTTTTTAATACTGAAAAATGACCAAAACAATTCAGAATCAAAACTGAAATGTTTTAAATTACAAATCTAAAAAACAAACAAACAAAACACCAACAATAAGAAAACCTGAACCCAACAAACAAATTCAGGTGATACTGTCTTCTAGTTCTGGTGCCTTATGCTAAAACTAAGCTGATTTTTATAAGCATTAAAAAGTTTTCATCTTTCACCCTTCTCATCCCCTTTCTTTCTTTTCTTTTTTGTCCTAGAAAAGAATAAGCAACTCAAAACAGGAAAAAACATGTAATTTTTACCCTCTGCTTTCAAATAAATGTAATCAAAGCACAGTTAAAAGTCATATTAATTTCAACAAACCTTTATTTTCACCATAATATTTTCCTGTCAAAAAACAACGGTAGCCTAAATATTTTTCTGTCAGAAAATTGAGCTATTCCTACCTCTGTGCCTATAAATGACACAGAACACACGTAGCATCTGAGCACTTCAGTCCCATTATAGGATCACTGCTCCTGGGACCCCACAGGAGGACCTCTCAAGGGGACCCCTTTCTGACCTCCCAAGTTTACACTGCAGTAATTGCAAGTGTGGTGAATGACCACAGGCTGCACTTCCAAGTCTCCAATTCAAGCATACGTACCAAATGCATTAGCTCTGCAGCTAATTATGGTTCCCAAGCATACAGCTAACTGCCAGAGCTGCTGCTGTAAGTGATCCCAAAGCCCTCACATGCTTGACTGATGAGCTTGGTGTGAATGCCTTGACAGACAGGGTGCAAGGAGAAGCCCGCAATGCTAGGCATGCTGGCCTGGCACTGCAGAGCCCCACGCCCCGTCTCTGAGGCGCCCTCAAGATTATTACTGCAGATAACACACACTGCTGCCCAAAAGTCAAGTGAGATCCAGCCTGTGTAATATACATTTCCTGCACAAGCAAATAAAAGACATGAAGTCTGAAACCTTGTTTCAGAACAGAGACCTTTAGAAAGAGTCGTAGTTGAGCTTTTGTTGCTGTGCACAGGTGAGCATGCCAATGTTGGCCCTTCTGCAGCTGGAGACTGACCACCCAAAGGAGGAGCAGTTGCCACACATTTCCACTCTCTCACTCACACCTTCATTCTTGACTATCCTCTAAAAGGATTCCAGCCATGCCAAACCAGCTCTTGCTGTGCTGCATGACCACTGGACCCTCGGCTCACTGCCCAGAAGAGCCCGTGTTAAAAAAACTACCAGATCTCAAGTGAAGCTGTTAGAATAAAAACACAGGAAGAAATTTAGGATAAACATGATGAAGTTGCACAGCATTTGCTGGATGCCATCAGTAACCTTAGGTTTGAACCCAGGACAAACAACCCCTGATAGCTTTAGACAGAAACAACGCCAGACTGAATGGCATGGAACGCCAAATGGTGTACTTTTGAAACCACTGCACTCCTCGGCTCTTGTGAGACCTACTCAGGGATAAATGGCAGCTGCTCACAGGGATGACCCGGGAAGCTGCCTTTTCCCCCCTGGCCGACAGCTGCGGGGCAGCCGGCACATACAGTCTGAGGTGGAAACACCATTAAACACGCTGTGCGCACGGGGTGACCAAGTGCAAAGCCACCACTCGTGCAGCTCTGACAGACCTGCGCTGCAGCCACCAGACTGACCTGCGGGGAGGGATCCCACTGCCCAGCTGCTGATCTCAGGCCTCGCCCACGACGCTGAGGCAGAACCGTCGGCGAGGGGCGGCCCTGCGGCCTCTCCAGAGTCTGCCCCCCCAGACGGGTTCACTGCTGCGCTACCTCAGTCTCCAAACTCGGACGCAGGCGGGAACACGATGAAAGTGGCTCCGAGGCTGGCGGGCGGCGTCAGGGTGGGAGAGGGATGGAGAGAGATGCAGGGTGCGGGGCCGACGCCGAGCATGGCAGGGGGGACCCAAACCCCGCGGAAGGCTTCGGGCACCGCCGGCTGAGGCGGGCAGCGTCCACTTACCGCCGGGCACGGCCCGTCCGCGTCCGCCGAGCTCCCTGCCGGGCCACCGCCACCGGGTGTGCCAGGAGGCTGAGGGGGCGGCGCCGGCCGCTGGCGCTGCACCCCGGAGGAGCCGCCGGCGCTGCACCCCGGAGGAGCCGCCGGAGCTGTGCCGGCCAGTCCACCGCCCCTGGGCGGGAGGGGCCGCCGGGCTCCGCGGCCCGCCCTGAGGAGCCGCCGCACCCCCTCGACGGGGCCCGCGGCCGCAGGGGCAGCCCAACANTTCCATGTTGCCCGAGAACAAGTGTTGGCTACCAACAATGACATTCTTCACCTCCATCACTACACAAGGTGGAGGACCGGAAACGGGAGCAATGGTAAAGGTTTCCAAGAGCAGTGGAAGAATTCAGCACCTGTTGAAAGGGATATAAAGATATTTCATTCCTCACCTTTAGTTCTACAATGTCATCTGGTCACATGACAGTCACAGCAATCCTCCAAAACTCTCAGAGGAAAGGGCACACAAGAAAAGCCACTTCTTTTGTTTGCTGCTGGCTGCAAGGAAGTGGACAAAACAGCACCATTTGCCCCAGGAGTCCACAACTGCTTTTCACGTCAGGACAAGCTCTCTCTAGACCCTGAATAACCCTGATTTTAACTTAATGTCTGCTGGCCAGCCCTGCAAGGTCTCCAAGAAGAGCACAGGTAGAGCACATCTCATCCCTTATGCCACCTCCATAGGGTTTGCAAGCCAAAATACAGGTTCTGCACAAGTAAGATACTGCTCTTAAATAGTTCTTTACTTGTTCACCCTCAAAACACTAACTTTGTAACATCTTTGGCAATCAGGGCAAAAGCTTTTATGGGCACACAGGACAAGAACAAGAAGGAAAACTCAAAGCTGAGTAGAGTTTGAAGCAGGCAGCACAAGCAAACACAGCATCTGCTGGCCATGCATTTATCACTTCCTAAAGCAGACCAGTAAAGGAAGCCCAGACCTTATGTTCTAAAGGGGGAGTTTCAGGCTTAAATACCAGAAAAATACCATCTGCATTTATAAAAATAGGTATATAGCTTATCTGACCACTTTTTCATGACTTATTTCACCAACCACAGTGCCTGAAGACATCTCTGAGTCACTTCATCAGCTCAAACCTGAAGTTGCAGAGGCAGCTTGCTACAAAACATAACTATTTCATACAGAGAAAAGGTAATCCTCATTTAAAAGACATAGGCAGGATGCAGTCACTCAAGGCTAGGAGCATCTCAAGTAAGGCCAAAGTCATCTTCACTTACCAAGTGTATTCTAGTGCTGAATATTTTAATTCCCTTTACAACACTGCAGACTAATCTAGAGTAGGAAATACACAGTTTTCTTATTAAAAACATGTATAGTTTTTTCATATCACATTCAGTATATAGCCCTGAGTTTTGTTTCTTAGCTAATCCTCTGAAAAGCTAGCATTGTAGGTGGGGATAACTGCAGAGAAGTACAGCTCTGTACCACTCTAGTAACTTCCCTGGGATTGAACCTTTTCCCTTCTTTTCCAGGGGGGAACTTCCAAGGCAGAATACACCCTTCCTTTGCATTATCTCATGTACTTCATGCATGGGAGTTCCTGAAGCTTCAGGAAGAAATGAAAGGCTCAGTTCTTTAGTAGGCCCTATCAGCTGCTAGGGCAACACAACCTACTCAAGATAAACATGCCAAGTGTCCAAGTGAGGCCATTGCTCCCTATGCACTCTCCTCCCAGAATTTTCTGTTTTTTCCTTTTACTTAAATTTTCAGCATGCAGGACAGGAGGTCCTTAGGCCATAGTCATGTTCTGCCTCAATTCCTGCTTTCTAATTTTGCAACCCCTTTGACCAGATTCCCAGCTGTGCCAATCTCTACCCTTTAATAGCTTCAAAGCAGCAGAAATGATGCAACCAAAGGCTTTAGCAAAACATCAGTGCCCAGGCCTACTAGAGAAGCTTTTCCTGTCAGGAGATATCATACAAATACCTACATTTCCTAGGAAGTCTGTTCCATGTGAATGCTCATGCAAATTTAATCCCCACTCCCCTTCCCTCCTCTCCCAAGAAGCTAAGGACACCAACCACAAGTTTACCCAGTCAGTATCACCTGCGTGCAACATGTCTCTAGTTCACAT
>VYZX01009240.1:7668-30894 GCA_013401335.1 Brachypteracias leptosomus | reverse complement strand
GCATTGTCCATCCGGACTGCGAAACAGGATATTTTACCCTTGCAAATAAAAGACAAATTTGCATGTTCATACATGAGGTTTTGTTGCAAAAAGTGGTGATATGTGGATGTGGATACTGTACAGGGCAACCAAGCCTCGGCTCATTAAACAGTGAAGGTGCACCTTTCTTCAAACCAAATATTTCCTGTCTGTCTATATTAAATATTTAAATAAATTTAATAACATAGGAGAAAAAATAACACAGGAGACTATTTTTTCCATATATATGTATATATATACACATAGGAATGAAATAATTAGGTGAGATATATGAATAATGGGATTTAGTACCTGGGGGTTTTTTTATCAATAAAAACTTAAATTAGCTATATTACTGCATGTACATGGATTTCACCCCTCCATCACAAGTGTTACAGTACAATGAGACTGACATGGAGAGGGTGAGTTAATAAGACATCAAAAGAAACTAGGAGGAAACAAACTCAAAGTAAGCAAAAGTAGTAGTTCTTTTCCCGGTAGACAGTTAAAACAGTGACACTCCCAAGCCAAAGGACACTTTGGATGCTTAGGGTTTACAAGGGTTCAGAAGAGATCATTGATATGCAATCTGTGAAGGCTGAAGGTGCAATCTATGAGGACTAATGGTAACAAAATTCAAAATAACTGTCTATGAGGAACTCTATGAACTACAAATACTTGGAGGACAGCAGGATGAGTTCTTTAAATAAGGATTATCTATGATACGGTCTAGGTATTTGCCTGATCATAGTCAGAATAAGATACAACCACAGGTGATTACATCTGACACCACATGACTACTGTTATACAAGACAGCAAAATTGCTGTCTTCTCTATAAAGCAGCTATTTAAGGAGCTTAAATCAAACGTATGAACTTAGTGAAAGATGACAGAAAAATAATTTAAAACTCATAAAAAGAACTGTGGATGAAATGTAACAATATTTCCTGGATGAGGTATTATTTCACATGAATAGGACCAGAAGATTTATATCAGATTCATTAAATCTTTGTGGTAGAATACTTGTATTGTAGATAACTAAGCTTATCTAGTAATTTTCCTGCTTCCATTCTTTTGCTTTTATTTGAGGAGCATATATTTATTATTTTCTAGTTTATCAGTACTGTAGAAGAGCAGGATTTAATTGTTGCTATTTCTTGAGATACTTGATCTTCCTCCTCTTTAGAATCTCATTTGTTTATTTTTAAATAAGATGCATCTAAATCACATTAAATTGGTTGTTTCATAAATTAAAAACAGGTAGTCTTTGTTAGTTATGCGACAAAACCCATCTACAAACCCACAAAAGAGCTCAGAAAGACAATACAGGGAGAGGGTGGTGGCAGGGGGAAAGACCCCAAATAATACCCTGCTTGGCTACTCCCAGACTCATCACAGGGGCCACCATTCTGTCAAAGGCCCATCTCCACAGGCCCAGAGGAACAGAGGGTGAACAATGGCAGGCAGGAACACAAATTAAGGACTCCCAGGGAAAAAACACCTTGCCTGGTTACCATATAGGTGGCTCAGAGACATCAATTCCATGATTCAGGTATGAAACTCATCAAGATAGTTAACAGGAACAGCTACAGATTAATTTTCAGACTGAATGGTGTTACTGCCCAGGATTATGGGACTAATTACAGGAAATGGGAGAAAAGAGGTTCAGAAATGCACAGAATTTATTATGAGATGTTTATGGGAGCAATCAAAGGTAAGAAATGGAGGAGGTTAGGGAATTTTGGAAGAATTGACTGTAGGAAAATAGAGTGGGAAAGGTCCAGTCATGCGTAAAAAGTTTGCTGCTTAGTACACTGGAACAAGCTGCCCAGAGAGATTGTGAAGTCTCCTTCTCTGGAGACATTCAAAACCTGCCTGGATGTGTTCCTGTGTGTCCTGATCTAGGTGATCCTGTTCTAGCAGAGGGGTTGAACTAGATGACCTTTCGAGGTCCCTTCCAATCCCTAACGTTCTGTGATTCTGTGATACACTTGTCTGGTGATGCTCTGCACCTATTCAGTGAAGTCTGTTTTGTCTTTTCTTCATATTAAATTCTTTTCTAACTCTTTCCTGGGTGAAGGCTCTCTATCATGTGTGTGTGTTTGTGTGTGCATGTGGGAACATGGGGAGTTGAGTGTAGCAGCTGGAGTCAGGCCATTGGTTGGAGGACCCATGTATCACTGGAGTGCATGCAGGTGTGTGAGTGAGTGTGTGATCATTAGCAAAGATCAAGCTTGAATAGCTGGTGAATGGACAAAGTGGCCTGCAAGTGAGGAGGGGATTGAGTCTTCAAGGGCTACCTCTGCCTGTGAGAGCATCTGTATGTCTCTAATGTTGAGAGTGGAAGGATATCAGCTATGGGATCAGGACAGTCCTGGCCAGCCCTATGACTGAGTGTTAGCATAATGGTCTATACCAGCAACTGGAGCAGGGCTGGTTCTCTGGGGGCTTGTATGTCCAGGTGCCAGCAACTGGAGAAGCTGAGATCCAGGGAATAGCTGCCGGAGGGGATCAACCTTGTACATATGTGTGCATCCCCACTGCTTTGCCTCTCTCAGGCTGTTGGATCTGGCATGATATATTTTTCTTTACTTGTTTCAAATATACTGTATATCTTCCCAAGTTTCTTAATTCTGTTTTAAATACCAAAGTGCCNCTCCCAAGCCAAAGGACACTTTGGATGCTTAGGGTTTACAAGGGTTCAGAAGAGATCATTGATATGCAATCTGTGAAGGCTGAAGGTGCAATCTATGAGGACTAATGGTAACAAAATTCAAAATAACTGTCTATGAGGAACTCTATGAACTACAAATACTTGGAGGACAGCAGGATGAGTTCTTTAAATAAGGATTATCTATGATACGGTCTAGGTATTTGCCTGATCATAGTCAGAATAAGATACAACCACAGGTGATTACATCTGACACCACATGACTACTGTTATACAAGACAGCAAAATTGCTGTCTTCTCTATAAAGCAGCTATTTAAGGAGCTTAAATCAAACGTATGAACTTAGTGAAAGATGACAGAAAAATAATTTAAAACTCATAAAAAGAACTGTGGATGAAATGTAACAATATTTCCTGGATGAGGTATTATTTCACATGAATAGGACCAGAAGATTTATATCAGATTCATTAAATCTTTGTGGTAGAATACTTGTATTGTAGATAACTAAGCTTATCTAGTAATTTTCCTGCTTCCATTCTTTTTCTTTTATTTGAGGAGCATATATTTATTATTTTCTAGTTTATCAGTACTGTAGAAGAGCAGGATTTAATTGTTGCTATTTCTTGAGATACTTGATCTTCCTCCTCTTTAGAATCTCATTTGTTTATTTTTAAATAAGATGCATCTAAATCACATTAAATTGGTTGTTTCATAAATTAAAAACAGGTAGTCTTTGTTAGTTATGCGACAAAACCCATCTACAAACCCACAAAAGAGCTCAGAAAGACAATACAGGGAGAGGGTGGTGGCAGGGGGAAAGACCCCAAATAATACCCTGCTTGGCTACTCCCAGACTCATCACAGGGGCCACCATTCTGTCAAAGGCCCATCTCCACAGGCCCAGAGGAACAGAGGGTGAACAATGGCAGGCAGGAACACAAATTAAGGACTCCCAGGGAAAAAACACCTTGCCTGGTTACCATATAGGTGGCTCAGAGACATCAATTCCATGATTCAGGTATGAAACTCATCAAGATAGTTAACAGGAACAGCTACAGATTAATTTTCAGACTGAATGGTGTTACTGCCCAGGATTATGGGACTAATTACAGGAAATGGGAGAAAAGAGGTTCAGAAATGCACAGAATTTATTATGAGATGTTTATGGGAGCAATCAAAGGTAAGAAATGGAGGAGGTTAGGGAATTTTGGAAGAATTGACTGTAGGAAAATAGAGTGGGAAAGGTCCAGTCATGCGTAAAAAGTTTGCTGCTTAGTACACTGGAACAAGCTGCCCAGAGAGATTGTGAAGTCTCCTTCTCTGGAGACATTCAAAACCTGCCTGGATGTGTTCCTGTGTGTCCTGATCTAGGTGATCCTGTTCTAGCAGAGGGGTTGAACTAGATGACCTTTCGAGGTCCCTTCCAATCCCTAACGTTCTGTGATTCTGTGATACACTTGTCTGGTGATGCTCTGCACCTATTCAGTGAAGTCTGTTTTGTCTTTTCTTCATATTAAATTCTTTTCTAACTCTTTCCTGGGTGAAGGCTCTCTATCATGTGTGTGTGTTTGTGTGTGCATGTGGGAACATGGAGAGTTGAGTGTAGCAGCTGGAGTCAGGCCATTGGTTGGAGGACCCATGTATCACTGGAGTGCATGCAGGTGTGTGAGAGAGTGTGTGATCATTAGCAAAGATCAAGCTTGAATAGCTGGTGAATGGACAAAGTGGCCTGCAAGTGAGGAGGGGATTGAGTCTTCAAGGGCTACCTCTGTCTGTGGGAGCATCTGTATGTCTCTAATGTTGAGAGTGGNATGGGATCATGACAGTCCTGGCCAGCACGATGACTGAGTGTTAGCATAATGGTCTATACCAGCAACTGGAGCAGGGCTGGTTCTCTGGGGGCTTGTATGTCCAGGTGCCAGCAACTGGAGAAGCTGAGATCCAGGGAATAGCTGCCGGAGGGGATCAACCTTGTACATATGTGTGCATCACAACTGCTTTGCCTCTCTCAGGCTGTTGGATCTGGCATGATATATTTTTCTTTACTTGTTTCAAATATACTGTATATCTTCCCAAGTTTCTTAATTCTGTTTTAAATACCAAAGTGCCATTAGATACTGGTAGATGGATAACACCAAGGAATGAAGAAAAAATGTATAAATTCACAAGCAATAGTCAAGATTTATCAGCAAATACAGAATCTAAGAAACTTAAAACATCTTTTTTCTAATATGTGTCTATGTACAGTGCATAGTTACTTCTAGATCTAGTTATTCTCTAGGTAGGGAGTTGATGGGAAAAGTAAGATAAGGAGAATGAAAAGTGAGGATTAGGATTTCTTTGATTACATATTTAAAAAAAGAAATTAGGCAACCATATAAATAGTTGGTTACAGGAAATATTTATAGTGAGCTTGGTCTGGGCCTAGATTTCTAATATAATGTGGGTAAGTAGGCTATTTATTAATAAATATAAGAATCCATTCATATACGTCTTTAGACAAAAAAGGCATATGAAAGTCTTATATTGTTACATTATGTTTCTGGCGAAAAATGAGAGGAAATGTTTTGGGTTTACTTGGTGCAGTTACTGCAGAGGTAAAGAGATAAAGATCTTAATAGCACTAACAGCAATGAATCTATACAAGAGGCTAAAAGAGAGGTTTCTAAAATTCTGAGCGTCATGGAGAGCATTTTTTTCTCTTTCCTAGTGAAAGGTCTATGGTGCCAGGCTCAGAACAAATAAAAGGAAATAATTCTTCACGGAAAACATGGTTTAGCTATTGAACTGTTTGCCACAGGACATTTTGAGTGTTCTAAGTTTATGTGCATTAAAATAAGATTTGGAGAGATTCTTAAAGAAAAATTCTTTGAAGTATGTTAAACAGAAAGGAATAACATCTGGATCAGGAAGATCTTGAGTCACAAATCATATGTTTGTAAGTATGCAAGCATCTAGGAAAACATCACTACACATATCCAGTTCTTATACATTTTCCTAAGTATCTGCATTGCTCCTGTCAAAAACTACACATGTAAATGGAAGGATTTTAGTCCTGACATTCTATGCTATTCTTTGGTTATATTCTTAAACATGCCACTTGTAAATACCAACCTAATGCATGTATGTAGACTTTCAAGGGGATTAAACTCCAAGTCAAGAGCTCTATAAACAAAC
The DNA here is from genome assembly GCA_013401335.1 of Brachypteracias leptosomus. Taxonomy (NCBI): domain Eukaryota; kingdom Metazoa; phylum Chordata; class Aves; order Coraciiformes; family Brachypteraciidae; genus Brachypteracias; species Brachypteracias leptosomus. The sequence continues at coordinate 25,028 of VYZX01009240.1, read as the reverse complement.
AATAATGAAAACAACAACACAATATTAAATAATGCATTTTTAAAGATTTTTTTTCAAGACAAACCAACAGCATAGCTCTCTCTTAATAATCTTGTAATTGCTGCAAATATACTTTGAGTTCAGGACTCCCAATAACCCCAAGATGTCCTTCTCTATTCAGCCTCCCAAAGAGGAAAGATTATCTGTTTCAAAGTCAGTTGAAGGTAGTAAAATTGTTTGAATGTATAATCATATATTTTTGCATTTGAAACACAAATATTAAAACTGAAATATCAACACAAGTATAGCTGACAGCTCCATCTAAACTTTTCTATTTTTTTTCTTAAATACTTCTGAGGGCAAAATGGAAAGACACTGCCATAATTAATTTCATGATGCTACTGCTACTCATAGTCAATTTATTTTATGACAATGTGATGAGGAAGGCTTAAATTTATATATTTTGTTTGCTGATCTTGGAAGTGTTATGACAGCAATATGTAACCTTATGACAAAACTAATTTTTGTTTGGTTAATATTATTGTCAGACCTTTGTTTTTCAGCTCAGAAAACAAAACAAAGCAAAATAAAAGTTCTTCAACTTCATGTGCTAGTAAAATTTGCATGACAGGCTTTTAATAGCTGAGTTCAGAATAGAAATGACTCATTAGTATGAAATAGTTTAACATTGTCAAGTGTATTGAATAGAAAATTGAAAGTGTAAAAATACAATTGTTGAAGTCTTTTTGTGGATCATTGAAATGTTGATCACATGTGTACCACTAACAGGGATTGTTTTATATTTGCCCTGAGTTCTCAGAGCATATATGATTTTGCTTGATTGTGACTATGCTGTTATTTCTAATGTAAATAAGGGCCTGTTAAGCCATGACCTCACTGTAAGATTCACAGTTAGTATTAATTTCAAACCCTGTATTCTACAACTATGGCAATATTTTAGAAGTGCCAAAATGCTGCAGTGCTGAAGAGATAGATGTCAAACTTTTCTGTGGCTTTCTATACAGGAACAATGAATTAAAACAATTTTAAAGAAATACGTATCTATTTTTGGAACTATACTATTTTTCTCTTTATTAATCTAAAAATAAAAACATAAGCTTAAGATTGTGAGTAATAAAAAAAGTAGAGCTGGTAAAAAAAATAATTAGTATTTACTCTTTGTATATTTCACACAAAAGTGCTGCAACTTCACTTTTTCCGAGTGACTACTTCTCTAATACTCAGTTCTTCTGAATTATTTTGTTTAGACTGATTAGCTCAATATTTACGTCTAGATTCAGACAGATTACCAGTGCAGCTCTGTAGTGGTTTTACCTGGTATAGAGTTAGTGTTCACAGTAGGTCACACATGATGCTATGTTTTGGATTTGTAGCCTTCCATTGTAGTTCCCCAGTCATGTGAGTTTTCCCACCAGTTTCTATGACTCCTATGGCATCATGACTTTCAGACTGGTCACAGAACTCGTTTCTCCTGTTTGTTGCCTAGACTATATGTATTGGTATAAATGCACTTGAGGTGGCTGGACTTAGGATTCTTGCTTTTGGAAGGGGCTGGAGAACATTCTTCACTATTCTGGTACATATGCTCATCTACCCCATTGCTTATGAATATACAGGTGTCACAGCTTTCGATCCTGCTTCCAAAGTTCATTAGTTTAAAGCACAATTCATTGTCAATGAAGCTGCTAGCAAAATTTCTCCTGCTTCTTCTAGGTAGGTGAATTCCATCTCTCCCCAGTAGGTTGCATTAGTCAAAGAACTTGTGATTGTAGAAACTGAAGCCCTGGTGACACTAACAGCCACAAACAGATATATTGTTCTGCATGATGCATTAACTTCTGCCTACACTTCTATCTCTGACTGGCAAGGAAGAGAATTAGAAGTAGTCTGCAATAATTTTTAAATCTTCTGTTCATCTTAGCTGACATATATAGAACCACACTCTATCTAAAAATTAGTGATCACAAAATGTCCTTTTCCACAATTCAATATATTTTCTTTCAAAACACATTACTCATCTTTTATGTTTTGATCACTATATGTGCAAACATAAAAACTCTAAAACAAAGTTAAAGATGTAACTAAAGGAAATTTTCTTTCATGGGGAATATAAGGATGTATCGAATTCTCCAGATTCACCTTTTTTTCAGCTTTACTTAATAATAGATGAATGCAATATAAGCAGTTGTGAAGTCATGATCAAAACTAATTTGACCCAGCAGCTATCTAATGTACTTAGCATCAGAATCTTGTGTGATGGAAATCAGTAAATTTTCATCAGTACAGATACAGGTATAATTTACAACAAGCAAGAATCTACACCTACAAGCCTCTTCTTTGAGGAAAAAGATAACCCTTCAGCCATTTCAGTAATTAGCCTAATTCTTCATATACAACAGCTTAATTTTATGGAAGTTTCATGAAAAAACTGTTAGGTCACCATAGCTACTGTAGATTTCTCTTAATGAATAGAGCCTCAAGTGTTATAGTTGAGACCCTAGTTAATTAAACATTAATCTCTTAATTTACTGTATGTGTAACTTAATTACAGAACTAGTTTTAGAGTCATTTATCATTTACAGAAAATGAAATAAAAATAAATCTGTTTAATCATACTTTAATCAAACAAGCAATTCATCAATTAATTCAGCATAACACACCTACTCCACAGTTTTCTAATTAAGACTTTAAAATTTGAAGTTCAGAGTAAAGTAACAATGCCTTCAGTGATATCTTGGAGTGAAATTTGAATATCTATCTCTATGTTTTGACAAACTGACTGTATTTCACAGTTCAGATGAAAAAACTTCTCAGGTATCATTAGGATGTTATTTTCTTCCTTAAGAAATTACTCAAATATATACATTTTATTTTATGTTTCCATTTTTTTGCGTGTTTTAACTTTTCATTAGCAACTTAAACCAAGCAATCATATCCTTCTGAAGCTAATGTTTATGCCTGACTTCTTCCTTGTGGAAAAAAAAAAAAGACTCAAAAGTTCTAACTGGCAATAGTTTTTCATGTTCTAGAAAACTAAACCCCGTTTTTTTTCAATTCCAACTTAACAGTTATATCTCTTAGAAGGAATCTTTAGTCACATTTCATAGTCTCCTGATTTAAATTCTGCTATTTGAGGTGCGATGTTTCAAATGACTAAAAAAACCAATGCATAAAGTAGCTAGGGAAAAAATGTTGTGACGCATAAATCAGATACTTCTTAGGACACAAGTTAAACTAACTCCCCCCCATCCCCCCAAGAAACCCACATTTGTAAAGATTATGACTCTGATTTTGTGATATTTTGGGACTAATCTTGACTTATGTAGACACAGAGATTGCAACTCTCCTGTACCTGATTCAGCACTGTATAACATTTAATTTCGCTAAGTACATTTTCTAGAGCCTTCAGTTTCTGCTAGCATACTTTAAATTATATCTTGAACTGGAGATGTGCATATGTTTTATATGATGCTGATGATGATAATGAGAAATGAAAAACTCTACAGAGAATCTACACACTTTTTAATAAACAAAACTTTTTAAAGACTTTCTTGAAATCTATATGTGTATGTCAGCATACTTCAATTGCTCAGGAAAATATTTTGCAATAGCTAGATAATAACAGACATACAGGGTTTTATTGTTCTGTATTTGAAATCTAAAGCCATGGTCAAAGGCAAATGGACTGAGGCCACAAGCTGGTTTCTACATGTCACTGGAAATTAAAGTCTATTCTTTGTCATTTGACACATTTTACTTCAGAGATCAGCTTGCGTGATTTCTCAAAAGCAAGCTGAGAAAGACTTTTGAACTTGATATTTTCTTCATAAATCATGAATTTGCAGTTTTTCTAATTTGCTAGAAAAGTCTTAAATTCAAGTAAAGAATAGAAAGACCTCGTCCTATCAGCATCATCAAAGGGAAAATATTTTGTTGTCCTCTGACTTATTTCCAGGTGAATATTAGCTCCAGTTCTCAATTTTACACTTCCAGTGTGAATAGAATTGAGTGTATATGAGAAATCCTACATAAAGATAGTGGACCAATGGTTTTCTTTGGGAATGGAGAGGTGAGTGGAAAGCTTGTGAGTCATAATGAATTTGGGGGTATGTATACATTGGGATTGCTTGAGCAATCTCTGAAATCTGAAAAAAAAATCCCTTGCAGAATCAGGCTTCTAGAATTGTTAGGTTAATGATAAACCTGTACCATTATACCTTGCAATACCTGTAGTACTATTATCTTTTGCTTCTTTAAGATATAAAAGAAAGTTCCATGATGTATAAGAAATATTCCAGGAACTGTTTGTCACAAAACTGATGACTTCTAGAATTACAATAAAGTTGTGAAAATACATATTAGTTAATACTTTAATCAAGGAAGAATACTATTTTAAAAGCTATTTTAACTCTTATTTCTATTCCACAAGCAATATTACAGAGGGGGAAAAAATGATTCTGATAAAGATCAATCTACTTAACATCCTCAGGTGAACTGAGAATTAACAATAGAAGACAATTATATAAACTGTAAAAGTTGCTATTTAAAAATTATGATTTTTCTTTCTAGTTCTGCTTAAGAATCACAATTGAATCGACATATATATTTATCTTAAATTGTTAACCTGTAAGGGTTTTGTTTGTCCCTGCATTTTCATAACAATTTAGCATTTTGTAGCTGTTCTGGAGAGTCCTCCCATTGCCCTTGCCTGTCCAGATCAATCGCTTTGCCCTTATCAAGTATAAAATATTTGATATGAAAATAGTCAAGCATTACTTCTATGTAGAGAGAGAAGAATATAGCTTTGATATGACCCTCAATATGTACTATAAAGCTTTATAAAAGGGGTTTTATTTTCATCATTAAGCAATGAGAACAAAAGATATCCCTATTCTCATATAATCACATTATTACCAAACACTTACTAATAACAAGTTTATCAATAAATAATTTAATTCCTGAAAGAAAATAATTTTTATCATTCGCTTCTATTCCATTCAGTGATCCTATTATTTATTTTACAAATGTGCTGTATAAAGTTGCTGTAACAAATGTTGAAGCAATAACAAAACTTGCAGTAATAAAGCTTGACTGATATACTGATTTGCTGAAGGGAGTTGAAAAGCTAATTTTTCAAAGTGCATTTGCATTAAATCTCTCAATTTCACTAAGATGAAAGAGCTTGTTTATCTTTTTCTGGATAACAGAAATGAGTGGTAGATTATATTCTGTGTAAATAAAGTGAAAGGGTCAAATTAACAGGTAATACAAATAAAAGTTCAAAGAGATTAGAAATACCTTCAGCTGACATTTTCTGTTAAAATTTACTGAGATACTGAAGACTCAATTGGTGAGTAGTTCTCTATGTCTATAAAACTCTTAATTTCAGATTTTAATTGGAAGTACTGACTGAATAGGGAAAGCATTAATCTGCATTTGATATACAGAAGAAACTGTTTTATTTCAAAACTTCCTGCGAGAAAAGGAATTAGGATGATATAGATTTATATTTACCTTCATGAATTATTCAAATAAGGCCATATTCAGATCTTGAGTAAACACTGATTTCAGTAGAGCTGCACCTGCTTACATTAATCTGAAATTATGCCCCACTTGCCTCTTGCAAAGACTACAATTAACATATATTTAATTAAACAAAATTAAAAGAATGTATAAATCTACACTCTTTGTGACTAAATTTGAATAGATGCTATATACTCCTATTCTCTACATTAATACAATAATTGATGTTCTACTTAGCTCTAATGACCTACTGTTTTCCATGCTGTAGTATCATTGAAAAGTCATAAATCTTAGCTCTACATCCAGCTAGCTTACTCAGCAGAAAGATCAAACTTCTGCAAGCTATTACCTATTATCAGCTAGATCAGGGTGAAAAAATACATTGAACATTTTTGGTAATGATCCTCTATCCAGTCCACTGTTGTCACCCTGACATGGCCCCTTCCTTCTGGTGCGAGAGGCTGATTGGATATTTTTCCTTCCTAGGATGTCTGCTGATTCCAGATAAGCATCTTGGCAAGTATTTTTACATGTACCTTATAGGCTTTTAAGCAAGGGATGAAACACACAGTTTGAAGTTGTTTTCCATCATACCAGCAGCAAAAGCATAAAATAAAAAATTGAAGAGTTAATATGTTCAAAACTCAACTATTAAAAAGCTTGCTTAGAATCGAGAAATATCCCCATATCTAACATTTTGACTTGGCTGTCTTTGCTGTAATTATATAAAGTGATTCACTGCCTGATATTTGTCACTTTTAAAAAAGCAATCATTTAGTTTTTGAATGCATCTTGTACTGCTCACTAAGTGTTACTGAGGAAAAACTTTGTGAATGGATTGGAGGAAAAGCTTGTTCTATCATCTACAAAAGCTTCTGGCCAGTTTTGGGAGGCATGTTTTCCCTCATTGTGGCCAGTTCTTTCATAAAGGTTTTAGATAGCTGTGATCTGTTTGCCTCGACACCTGATCAACAACATAAAAACACTAAAATAAAAACATTGATATTCTTCTTGAGGCTTCCTTTTCCTTCCTTTTTCTGTTACAGTGAAGCGTTGCATTTATTCCTTAATTATGTTGTAAGCTGTCTTTGGCAGACATGATTTTTTCCTTTGCCAAACACTTTGGCTCTAATCTTGATTAGTACCTTATATAGCAACATAAATACTGTTATAATAACTGTGAGTCATGAGGTCTGGGCTGATTCTTGACACTGGCACATACTCCCTTTGATGCAATAATCTTTCCAGTGATGTTTTCACAATGTTTTCTTGTGTTTGCTAGACAAACATAAAAAAAAAAAAATCTCCTAACACTATCATCTTTAAACTAAAAGGATGAAGAAGCTGTGCAGATATTAGTGGAAAATATATGCACATACCAATATGAACATAAGGAATGAATTCTTGGAACACTTTCAGATTTGTAGAACTTGGATCTCATTAAGACTTCTGCTGCAAAAATCAGAATAAATACTACTTGTAATAAATTATGCTTATTTATTTTCTGGATATACACCTCACATCTACATAATTCAGACAAAGTTTGTATGTCTAATTGGATCAAAATTTTCTTAAAATCTTTCAATTCCTTATGTTTTAAATATAAAATTCTATTTCATGGGAGATATAACAAATTTTGCCAGTGAAATAGGTAGTTTGGTGTGCATTTCAATACATCATAGAATCACAGAATGGTAGAAGTTGGAAGGAACCTCTGGAGATCATCTCATCCAGTCCCACTACCAAAGCAGGTTCATCTAGGGCAGGTTGCACAGGAATACTTCCAGGTGGATTTTGAAAGTCTTCAGAGACTGAGACTCCACAACCACTCTGGGCAGCCTGTTCCAATGCTCCGTCATTCTNCCCACCACCCCAACAACAATCACCTGGTGGAAGGCAGGGCCTTACACAAGTGGGCCAGGTTCTGCCTCTGGGGCCTTGGGGAACCACTTGGGGAACAAAACATGTTGCTGGTTTGTGACTCATCCATAGGTCAACTCCAACGCACAGCCCATAGCCCAGGCCCCAGCACTTCAGTAGCCACCTACTAGAGTCAAGGTTTGCCTGTTTCAGAGCCCTGCCAAAGACTTTCACTGAGACAGTTTCATGAAGTTGCGGAGATAGGTCATTTTTTAAGGCAGAATTGCCATCGAGAAATATACTTACTGCAAAAATTGACCTTGAGTTAGTAATTCCTGGATAACATCTGAAGAAGCCAGATGTCCCTGCTTTGGGATGGGAGAGGTCCGGGCCTGTCAACCTGTCCAGATTATTGGAGTTCTCATTCTCAAAAATAAAGGTTTCTAAATGCCAGATTTATACTCTTGATGAGGTGGAGCTGAGTCATATGCCAGGTGCCTGTTAGCTCTCAACAAATCTTGCTGTGTTATTGGTGAGGCAGGGAGGGGCAAGATGAGACCAATGTTTGGTACAGAGGTGAAGTGTTGCACAGCGTAGCTTTCATGTTTTCAACTGATACTACGTCGGCTGTGAGGCCTATGAGGTTGTCACAGTTGTCGTACCTTATGTTCAACTGCAATCATCTGCCCTGTACTTTGGTGAGATAAGCAAGTTGCTCACCTCTTGTCCTTGCTCAAGGCTAGTGCATTATAAGAACTTCTTCAGACATAGCAATTCTCTACCATCTTAAGGTGGTTCTGGCTTAAGGCAGTCCTGCATCTCAACACAGCAAGCTTGGCTGTTTTCCACAAGTATACAAAAATATAATAAATCATTCATAAACTGTAATTTCTATGACTTGAAAAAGAATTTATAAAATGGGAAAAATTTTAAAAGGATTTTTTAAAATCACAAATAAATGTATTTTCTATGAATTATAAAATATTCCAACAGTATAATACATATTCTGAAAAATATGTGCAGTTTCCTGCACACTTGAAAAATTAAGTATGTCATTAAGTTAATTGTATTAGCTATAAAAGTAGGGATGGTGTAAATGGAGTGACTTTTTGCCATGCAAGAAAAAGATAAGGTTAATGTAAAATTAATTAAGAAACATTTGTAACACAAAAGGTAATGATTTCACAGTGTTTAGTGTCAGATACTTTTCAAGCTATAAACAATTATGAATTTCAAATAACTTTTACTTTCATCCCTGTAAAGACACTGAGAGAATTAGAACAGGACTGAAATCCTTTCCTCATAGAAATAAAATGTAAATTTTGATGCCGATTTTACTGGGGACAACACTTCATGTATCATAGGTGAAAGCTTCAGTGATTCAATCAAGTATTGAGGGACAGATTATGACTTTTGTTCGGGATGATAAACCTGGTAAGTCAGAAGTTCTCAGGGGCTATGTTTTGTTCCTCCTAATGTGAGACAATCAACTGAAGTTTACAGTTCAATAAAAGAGTTACCAACTGCATTTTGCAGTTTAGGACTTACATGGGAACAATCAGGTAATTTTGCAGTACTTGCAAGAAAGTAGTGCAGAGGGGTTTTCTTTGTGGGTCTTTCTTTTCATATTCTTCTTTGAAAGCAGCAACAAGGTTAAAAAGAATAACAAAAGTTGCAATAAAGCTGCTCTAATGATTGCTGAAAAGCATAGAGAAAACTTAAACACACACACATCATTCTGTTGTTTCTTATGCACCACATGTAAAAATATCTTTTTTTGGCCTGCCAAGTTTGGAAAGACACGTAGTACCTTTCAAACTACAATTTACTCCTGTGGCAATAGCTCTGTTGGCATGTAAAGCCTGTGAACTTCAGAGAGGGTCACAGTTATGTCTCTTGGGATTAGGGTGCTTGAGTGATACTTGCCAATGTCATTAATTTCTTCCTATTTGTTGAAGACCATTGTCCAAACCTTACAATTTTTGTGAAAGAATAAGTTGTGTCAGCACACAGTTAATTCTTTGCTCTCCTACATCACAGAGGGTGATGAAACAGTAAGAAGCAAACACTTTTTTTTTTACCAGTGATAAGCAGACATTTGATGTACAGATGTAACTCAGAGATGAAACTTACTTTTTTTTTCTATACCTATTAATTCCATAGCCTTTACTATGTGAACATTATCCAGACACCCTGGGCAGAACAGAACTGCTTCATTTTACTTGGAGTGCAGCTGACTGTCTAATTTAGCATTGCATAGCTAAGAGCAAGCTCTACACAGCATTAAAATTGCCACTCTGTTTCTCTCTCTTCTTTTTTAAAAGCCATAGATATAAACTATGAATAATATATGAGGAAATATAAATGACCGTTATGGAAATCTGTGTATTTTTCATGTCTCAGATATGTGTTTCAGTAATATTGGGTTCCACTTTGGATTGTTCATCAGTTATAATGTCTTGGGGACAACAAAACTTGACACTTTGCTGCAATTTTACAATTCTTTGAGTTACTAGTTGCTGAAAAGGAAGTTGATCTGACACATTTCTAATAACTAACTCTGGAGCAGAAAGTTCTTGCATTTGAAGAAAGAAATGCATTTTTCCCCTAATCCATTTGCCACTAAATATTGAAGCAATTAATCCACACTGATAGCAATATTCTACCCACTACTGACAACTGTCAGTGGTCTTGGTTACATGTACTCCTCTTATCAGGATATGCTCTAACAGACATCTGTTATTTCAGGCACCCATTGTACTTCTTTTGTAGTTTCTTTATGATTCTTTGTTTTGATCAAAACCAGGATCCAGTGGGATAGAGTCCTGAAGACGTAAGATACAATTAGATTGTCAGTACATTAACAAGGAAAGCCCTATAAATTAGCTTGTAGGAAAGGGTAGGAAAGAGCACTGTCTCCCATTGAACCTGTGTCACTTGATTTATGTCATTAAATACTAATTGGGGTGAAGACATTAAAAGTGATACACTGTGACTGATGGTTGTAATTCAGACAGCCAGCTAATGCTTATTCTAAATTAGGAAATCCAGACCACATTCGAGTTCTCTTTTGCAGCAGTATATTCCAGCCAGTGACACGTCTAATCTTTCTTAGATAATACGGATCTCAGCTGCAAATTCTGCAGTAGACTTTTATGTGTGGGTACGCATATAACACAACGGAGGTCTAAGACAAAAGTACTGTAAAAGCAAGAACAGTATAGATTATTCATATGGAGGTAATGGTAGAGAAGACAAGAGTATTTATTGTTGTACACTGGAAAACAGGAAAAGGTGACCACACATTTAAATGGCTAACCATTCACAATAGATTACTTTTTAAAGATACATTTTTCTTAGCAGCATCTGACAGTGTCTTGTAAAACAAGAGATGTCCATCAGTTCTTCAGCCTTGCAAGAAGCACAGAGAATCTGGTGCTGAAGTTCAGGGTAAATTTCACTAGTTCATTCACTAGTGACCCTGATGGAGCACAAGAGTATTGTGTTCCCGAGATACAGTTCTATACTTTTTTGTGTAGAGAATAAGATTTCTTATTCTGATATTATGGTTGTTGTATATAATAGTTTCAAGGAACTTTTTCATTTTATTGAAAATTTCCAGTACGTTGTTTTGACCCAAAGAAAGCAGCTGTGATATAATAGATTTTAAATCATTTGAGAGCTGCACATCTTTACAAAATATTTATCTATCTTTGATTTATTTTTTGCTAAAATCAGATAACATTTAATTGAAGTGTTTAATGCATCCAGGAAAACAGTAGACAAATTCTTCAACAGAATCCTCATCTGCCGCATAGATAACTATTGTATCACAGGTTTTCTTGATAACTCAGCTGATGTCAGTTTGTGTAACTTCTCTTGACTTGGCAGAAACGGATGTGACATTTGTGTAAAAAGCTGCCAATTCATTTGCTTGGTCCAGGTTAACTGAAATAACATTTTTTAAATTTTTAAATCTTTACATTATGTACCACTCTTAAGCTTACATTTCTCGTCTGTAGGGTTTTTTATGATATATCCACTTTGAGCATAATGTGAGGAAAGAAAGTGAAAAGGCAACAAAATCATTCAAAAGATGGAGTAGTTCATGAGAGTCATAATAGTTGACGAATCCCCCATCCTAAAATTTATCCATACACCTTCTTAACTCCATGCACTCTTTTAATTCTCTGAGATTTCCATCAGCAGTATTTACAGTTCTCTCTGAAATTCCTTTGTGTTGCCTTCAGTCTCAGCACACTCTTCTTCATTATTTTTTCCAGAACTACATGCTTCAGAGTAAACAAGTGAAATACAGACCAATACAATAAAACCACTCTCAATTTATGTGTGCTATGAAATATAGCTGTTGTGCAATGGCATTAAATAGACATCAATAGTATTATGAGAGAGAACAAGAAAATGGCACAAGAAAAATTATTTTATTAGTGACTGTGCTTTATTCAATCTGCCCCTCACCAGTGCTTTGCCATTTTACATTTGGGGAGTTTGTGTTCATGCACGTGCATGTTTGAGGAGCAGATTTGATTACTGTGAAAAAGCATCCAGCCATTCTTCCTTTCACTACTAAGTATGACACAGTGTATTGAACAGTACAACAAAAGTAGACTGCTGTGCAGGGGAAAAGGGGTAGGATAGATAAAATAATTGAATCAGAGAATGGTTTGGGTTGGAAGGGACCTTCAAGATCATCTAGTTCCAACCTCCCTGTCATGGACAGGGACACCTCCCACTAGATCAGGTTGTTCAAAGCCCCATCCAACCTGGCCTTGAACTCATTCAGTGTTGAGGCAGCCACAATCTCCCTGGGCAACCTCTTCCAATGTCTCACCACCCTCAGAGTTAAAAACCTCTTTCTTTAATCTAATATAAATCTACCTTCCTTCAGTTTAAAGTCATTACCCCTAGTCCTATCTCTGCAAGCCCTTGTAAAAAGATCCTTCCCAGCTTTCTTGTAGGCCCCCTTCAGATACTGGAAGATCACAATGAGGTCTCCCCAGAGTCTTCTCTGCTCCAGGTTGAACAACCCCAACTCTTTCAGCCTGTCCTCACAGGAGAGGTGTTCCAATCCTCTAATCATCTTTGTGGCCCTCCTCTGGACCTGCCCCAACAGATCTATGTCTCTCTTTTATTGGGGGGTCCAGAACTGGACTCAGTACTCTAGGTAGGATCTCACAAAAGCAGAGAGGGGGAATCACCTCCCCTGACGAATAGGATACATAGGATAAAAAGGCCTTATTAACATGGGTGCAGTCCCACAACATCTGAGCAAAGCAAGCAGAACAGGGTTGGTGACAATAATCAAGAGTCCAAATCATCAGATAAGACTTGGGACATGACCTAGGTACAAGCTGAATCTGCAGTTCGGGGTCAGGATCAGATCTGGACACAATAACCATTTTAACCACACTCTGGTGACCACTATGTGAGCCTAGAGTGATGAACCAGGTCCAAGCTCAAGCCAAGAAGTCACATACTTTGATCAAGCTAAGGGTTTGAATCAGCAAGATAACATGGCCAGCATGGGCGTAGCTGCAGTGCAGCTGAAATGTGACTCAGACAGGCTTTAAGAATGACAGTCTTAGCTTAAAAATTTGCTGATTGTAAGCACTAACTTTATCCTAGATTAACCCAGGACAATTTCTTAACAGAGATGCTGGGAGGGGAACATTTTCTGAGATTTCTTCCAGTTTTTGCTTCAGGATCTCCAAGGCCAGTGGAGGCCTTCCAAAAAGCTTTCCCTTATCAGAAAGCTTGCCTTGCACGTGGATTTCCTTGGGACAGAATTTCTGAGCAGGGATGGAGCATGCTCAGGGCCCTGGATACTATTGTTCTGTAACCTACGGAACAAAATTATCATCACTTGTAATTTATTTACAAGATTTGTCTGTCATTTTGTAAGCTTTCATAATATAATCTATGTGAATAATGTATGTGCAGTTGAGAAGCATTATGTTTAATGTTTGATGTCTCCTGAAATTCTACCTTGACNAGAGAGTCCAGCGTAGGGCTACAAAGATGATTAAGGGAGTGGAGCATCTCCCTTATGAGGAAAGGCTGAGGGAGCTGGGTCTCTTTAGCTTGCAGAAGAGGAGACTAAGGGGAGACCTCATTAATGTTTCTAAATATATAAAGGGGGAGTGTCACGAAGATGGAGCCAGGCTCTTCTCGGTGACAAACAATGATAAGACAAGGGGTAACGGGTACAAACTGGAACACAGGAGGTTCCACTTAAATATGAGAAGAAACTTCTTCTCAGTGAGGGTAACAGGACACTGGAACGGGCTGCCCAGGGAGGTTGTGGAGTCTCCTTCTCTGGAGATATTCAAAACCCGTCTGGACATGTTCCTGTGTAACCTCATCTAGGTGATCCTGCTCCAGCAGGGGGATTGGACTAGATGATCTTTTGAAGTCCCTTCCAAGCCCTGACATTCTGTGATTCTGTGATTCTGTGAAAGATATAATGATGTCTGCTATTAAACTATCTTCATTTCAACCAATGAATTTTCTCACTTTTACACTTCTGACCCTTTCCCCCATCCTGCTGGGGCCAGTGAGTGAGCAGCTGTGTAGTGTTTAGTTACTGGATGGGGTGAAACCACAGTAGAGTATAATTTAAATTCTGAATTTCTCCATACTTCCTTTGACTGGGCAATGTCTTGTCCAGCTGAATTGTACACATCCAGTTGTAACACTGATCTTTTCTAAGTGTTGAACCCCTAGAAAAAGGAAATAATTCTGGAAGCAACATGCATAATATCATTCAATAGGTCATCAGACTACACACTGCTACTATGGAAATTATTGTTGTTTTAACCAGTAACTGAATATTCACAGACAACTAAAAGTTTCAAACTCCCCTTAGTATTATCTTTGCATTGCCCCAAACAACTCAGCAAAGTGCTATTTCCTTAATTTATTTTCCAACATGTATGTAAAATTGCTTTTAAAACATTTCCTGAAATACCTGGCTAAGCCAACCCTTGACAGCAGCTCAAATGACATATCTGTTTCTTCTAAAAATCACTTCCCATGTTATTATCACAGCCTCATTGAAATCAACTGGACCAAGAATAGTTGAAATCTGACTTCAGACTTGCTTAAAATGACAGTGGAAGGACAAGATAAACTTAAAAAAGCACTTATCTTCCTACAGTCCCTTAGAGCTTTTAGTCTCCATTTAATCCCTCTCTCTCTAAGTTATTAGGTCCTCCTGTCCTTTTGAATTTCTCAAATCTAATAGATAATAACTACTATAGATAAAAAGGAAAGAAAACCAACCAAACAACAACCTCTGCTGGTATATTTAGAAAGAGCTTTTATCTCCGCTTATTCAGCTTGTGAAATTTTCAACAAAAGATAGGTGCTTGAGAGAGGTTTTTATAACCTATTTAACTTAAATATAAGTTACTGTCTGGATAAAACTTTTTAAAAACACAATTTTCATCATAATATAAATTGCTGAATATATTAAGCTTGTAATATCTGGAGTTGATAAAAAAAAAAACAAACCACACTTAAAAAAAGCTTTTTCAGTGTTACTTAAATTAAATTATAACAACTTTCCCAATTACACAACACAAATCAATGCATCATTGCCAAAAGAAATTCTGAGATGACTGATAGGTCAGATGCAATCATGACCAGAATAAGATATTTGAAGAGAGAAACTGAAGCAGCTTTATATAATCTGAATATTGCCCTAACTCAATAGTGACTTAACCTCCCTTTTGTCTTCTGTTCAGCTTAGTCTAAAACCAATAAATACCCATTGGCTGGCTTACAGATATAGTTATATAAAATTTCAAAGTACTTTCAAAAGTAAACTCTGATAATAAAAATGTGAGCTAAACTAGATATTTTTTTTTTCTTT
Organism: Brachypteracias leptosomus; assembly: GCA_013401335.1. NCBI lineage: Eukaryota > Metazoa > Chordata > Aves > Coraciiformes > Brachypteraciidae > Brachypteracias > Brachypteracias leptosomus. The sequence goes on along the minus strand of VYZX01009240.1, from coordinate 9,751 downwards.
TTCACCGTCAAAAATTTGGTAAGAAATATGTACTGTTAATCTGATGTCTTGCTACAGTTTCCATTACTAAATACTGCTGAATGCCTGGTGACAGAATGCCCATGAAGTACACTGTGAGGACTATTTTTCCTTCTCACAGATCACATATGTGTCAGTATGTCGTGGAAAAAAGGCAATACAAAGGGAATACAAAAGGAATTCAGTGGTACCCAGTGACAGGACAAGGGGCAATAGGCACAAACCAGAGCACAAGAAGTTCCATCTGAACATAAGGAAAAACTTTAGTTTGAGGCTGCCAGAGCCCTGGAATAGGATGCCCAGAGAGATTGTTGAGTCTCCTCTGAAAGTGTTCAAAACTCACTTGTACGTGTTCCTGAGCAACCTGCTCTTGTCAAACCTACTTTAACAGGTGGGATGGATGAAATGATCTCCAGAGGTTCCTTCCAACACCTAGGTTTCTGTAATTATAAAAATCACCCATATTTTCATTAGCATTTCAGAAAAGGTTTAGTTGTGTACTTTTAATTAAATGGCATTTATAGTAGATATATATGGAGATTATGTCAAATTATATGTGATTGATCTATTTGATAGATTTGTATATGTATAAAAAAGCTAAAATAGGTAGATATATAGGCAGGGATGGAGACAGAGTCAGAGAAAGATACATATATGGACTCTCCATTTCAGGAAAAAAACCCACTAGAAATTCTATCCATATACTTTGTTTAAAAGGAATATTAAATTAATGGTCATCATTTAATACCACCTGACGTAATGTGTTTGTTCAGAAAAATGTATAGCTAGCATTTCCCCCCCTAAGAAAACTCATAAGATGTCATTCAATATACTATAAAATCAAATTAATAAAGCATTCCATAATAATATGAATATTTACTATTATTTATTCATTCTTATTAAATTATATTATGCTGCATTTAATAGTATTGATTTTGTAAGTATTTGCAGCATAGAACACATGATTATGCAGTAATTTGATAAAACATCATATCTGAAATCTAAAAACTATTTAGACATTGGCTGATACACAGTTAATTATGGACAGGTATCTATATAACTGCTACAGTACATAAGTACCTGTAGTAGAATCTTACTATTTCTGAAAAAAGAAAACTTTCCTGAATGGGTGCTTATTGTTACAGCTTCCACTAAAATTAAGATATTAGGAATAATCTGCTTGAAAAGTGTGGCACAGGTGTTTTTTTTTCCCCAGGGAAATAGAAAAGTATTTCTAGGGACAATTTCACATGTTAAGTCGATTTACCTTTTTGAGGTGTTTATCTATTCACATATGCAGAAAATAATAGACCCAAACTTAATTATCAAAATTTAGTGGAGATGCTAATCTTGTCTTTAGGGGTTTCCACAAGTCCTCTATTCTGGAGGAAAAAAAAATTACTCCTCTGTCAGCAAAATATTTATTTTCAAAACCAAGGAAAATTCCTAATAAAAGAGCAGTATCAAAAACCTGAACTAGGGACAGGTTGAACTAAAGGGAGTCAGTAGTTGGGACAAATGTTTATGTCTGCTAGAATATAAATAATGCTTCCTTAAGTAGGGTCTAGTCACAGAAGAGCAATTATAGCAGGCATTCAGAATAATAGGACTCAGTAAAACAATTATCTTTTTGTGCTTAAGTCAATGTGAACACTTTCCACAAGTGACTGAAAGGATATAACTCTCTCCATAAACTGTTACACGCTTTCATGTAAGCCATATATCATGAAGTTTCTATTATCTCTACCTTAATACTATTTGAAAAATAAGCTGGTTCTTTATTTAACTTTCTTTTGACTACAGTCAACAGATCTTAAGCTCCCACAGTGGACTTCATCCTCATGGTGAGAGTCTACTGCTGAAGAGGCTTTAAGCACTTAAAACTTCACTGGCATCAGTCGCTTTGGATTTATGCTGAAGTCAAAGGAAAGTCAAGCCTGCAGAGTAAAGCTTATCTACCTGACTCAGAAGAAGATGGATGAATGACTGGATGTGTGTAATATTACAGAACCAACCCTTCAGACTGACCTGGAAATACATAGAAAATTACTTTTTTTTTTTTTTT
>VYZX01009239.1:92480-128888 GCA_013401335.1 Brachypteracias leptosomus | reverse complement strand
CCCCCCCCATTCCTCCTCCTCCTTCTCCGGACTGCGCTCCCCGGAGCCCCCCCGCAGGCTGCGCCGCTGCTTGTCACTGCCGTTCGGCTTCCTGCATGCAGCAGGATGCCTGGAAACCTCCCCGCGCCGACAGCCGGGGCTCTGCTCTCCCCCAGACCGACCCCCCCTGCGAGGGGACCGTCTGCGCTGCTCGGCTTACCCCCCCGACCCCTCCCCGCTCTCTCCGGGGCCGCCTCCGGGGCACCCGCGGCGGGGATGCCGGGCCCGGGGGGGCCGTAGCCGTGGGCGCAGGGGGGTGGCGGGCCGCGGGCGCTGTGGGAGGCGGCGAAGTATGCTGCTTCCTCCTCCTCCTCCTTCTCCATCGCCGTCTCTTACTGACGGCCTGGCCTGCGTGGATGTGAAGTTATCCAGCGGGTGCGGCGTGGCCGCACACCCGCGTGTGTGGGCAGATGTGCGTGGGGCTGCTCGGCACAAACACCCATCGGCTCCATGATTTTTTTGCTCGGTTTCGAAGGTATGCGTGTGCTGCGAGCCTCGTCCGGATAAACAAATTAGAGTTTGGATTAGCAACACATTGTGCCCCGCAGTACAGACCCAAGGTCTTATTTACTGGGGTAGTGCCTGATTTAAATGGCACATGTGTGCTTCTCGGTACGTGTGAAGCGCCTGTGCATTTAGTGGTTTGGGTGTGTGGGGGTTTTTTTTAATTATTTTTTTCCTCCCCTTCTACACCAGCCGCATAGCTGGATACACTTGGATACAGTGTATTTCATCCGGTTAGGTTATAGCCCGTATACAGAGTGTTATGGTGGAAAGCACAAATCCTGGATGCAATATGCATTCTTCCAGATTCCAGGAGGCTGGAAATGGCCTTGGAATATAGAAATTTTTGTGTTTACATGAGTGTACACCAAAACTAAGCACTCAATGTAAATATTATTTGGAAAGGCATATAATTTTTTTTTGTACTTATTTTTACACTTAGCTTCTTATGCCTTTTCCTCTCAATATTTTTTTTTTTTTTACTCCAAATGAAATTGGAGATCTTCAGATATTGTAAGAAATGTAGTTACAAGCACAATAGGAATTTTTAAAGGATGATTTGGGAATTTAACTCCTAACATTTGGAGTATTTACTGCTTATTTAAGTAGTCTGTCTGTTACATCACACGAAGAGTAGGCTTTAAAAGCCTGAGACAACTATGTTTAGCTGATGCTTATCTTCTGTAGAAACAACAAATGGTCATCCTATTGGGAGAGACTTCTTCATGATTATGGGATTGATTTTTTAAGTATATATATATTTAAAATCTGCCATGGTCCCAACACGTGATCAAATGTCGTGGCAGAACTTCTTTTGGCTAGAGTCGGTGTTCATCGTGAACAGGAGTTATCTCTGCATTCACAAAACCCCTCAATGGTTTCAGCACATCTTAATGTGTTCTGTCAGTAATTGGTCTTTGCATTTTTCACACGTGTAGTGTCTCAAGCAATAAAAAGCGACATTTCTAAGAAAACCTAGAAGCATGTCTAGTTAAATATTTTTATAATGCAACTAAAACTGAAATCAACTTTGTTAAACTGAGTTAAAGCATGGACCAAGAAGAACAGAACATACGTGCTGCTTAGGTGTACATCTCACCTGGTAACTGTTGTCTCATAATGTCGGTGTTTCACTGGAGACATGAAGATTTGTTTAATTGGTTCAAGCCCTTATTAAATATTGAAATCCTTTTAAGGTCTTATAAATAGCATCTGAAGAGAGTAGTACACAGTAAACTGATTCTTAATAGGATTATTCTTTCCTGTATCATAGGCCTTCGTATAGACTGTAAGGGAACAGAGTAAGAAAACAATTGGTGGCGATACTAATAGATATAGGAAAAGATTACTTTGTTGTTCCTTTCCTATAGGATGTGATTTGTACCTTCTTGAGATGAACAACTGAAATAGGCCTGTGGTGTTAAATTAATAAGGAATAATTAAAAAAATAAAAAGGCACCTATGCACATAGTTGGAGAGCCTTGGTAGTTTAAAGGACTAAACCAGATATACTGATGCTGGTGAGATATAACCTGTGAAAACAACTTTTTTTTTTTTTTTTAAGTCAGAATATCATATAAAACCTTACTTGGAAAAGAAATGTTTTTATTAGCATATGGATGTAGGATCTGGGTTAAACTCTCTCGTCTATTTGCATGTATGTGGGTTTTTTCCTTGTTTTTATTGTTTGGCTTTTTTTTTTTTTTTTTTAAACCCTTTCAACTTGCTGGTGCATGACAGGAGATGTCTCCTTCTAACAAGAGTTCTGGGCTGGCTGATGAAAATCCTGGCTCTGCACGGTTACATAACAGGGGGGTGGGTTTGGGGAGACTACGGTTCCAGCAGCATCATGCAGATTGCTTGTGGCTGAGAGCTGCCAGTTTGGGGAGTTGCTGTGTTTTGTTTTGTTTGGTTTGGTTGGGTTTTTTTTCCTCTGTCTTCTTATGCTTACAACACTCATATACAAATATATTTTCATAGACAAGGACTTAATCTCACACTGACTTTGCTTGTTGAATTGTCTGAGCTGTGCTTAAACTGTTGTGAATCAAAAATAAAATATACTCTTGGGAGAAGGGGGGAAACAGGCCTAGGAGCCCTAACTCTTGTAAGGTCCTGGTCTTCTCTCACCTCTGTTATGCAGCTTGTGCACAACTACATTTGACAGCTGGAGTGAAATTTTGAATCTGACACTGTTGTGCAATGACCAGTGTAAAGAAATTCCAGTCTGTCTGTAATGTTAAGTTTTCAGAAGCAAATTAACTCTTGCTAGAGTTGACAAAACTGTATTCTGTTGAGCTAAAGGAAAAGCATGTGAATCCAGAGGATACAGTTACAGTTTGACAAGTACTTTTTAAAATTTACGTTCCTTAAGTTGATATATATGTTTTGAGGCAAATGAGACAATCACCTTTACTCTCTGGATTTTATGATCCTGTAGAAGAGCAACACTTTGGTCTCTTGACTGCCAATACAATAACATGTATGTTCAGGTGCCTGTTTGCGGGATCAAGGCTCAGGACAGCATATTGTTGCTGACATGACACGTTTAGGAATGGAAATTCCTTGCTTGCTTATTTTTTTAAGAGGAATGATGCAGCCTTCACCTGGACAGAACTGTCTTTAAGTTCTTGTCCTCCTTCAGGACTGAGGAAGCTACTCCTTATCCACATTAGTTTTAACTCTTGAGACTTGCTAGCCAGAGTGTGGGCTTGGTTGTTCTTGTGGAGGTAGGAATACCTGTCCAGGAAACATTGGACTGAGGATACTAGCTCATTCCTCATGGGTCACATAACAGCTGTTTGATGTCAACAGCTTTTGGTCACTACTGACATAGCAAGATTTGAACCCCACCGACCTGGAGGGAAAAGCCGTGTATCGTGTTACTTGACCTCCTCAAAATATTCAGTGTTGCATTACTGCCTTCTAGAAATACTGCTTTAAAGCAGAGTAATCATAAATAAAAACTTAGAAAGTGAGCTGGAGTAGTCATACAAAGACATTCAGTATTTCTTGGAAATTTTGCTGTTAGCTAGGTACAATAGTTGTTTTGATTCCTCTGGGTACAATACTTGTTTTGATTCTTCTGGGTAGGTCAGATGGTTATGTGCTTTTGAGTGGTTTGTTTTTTGTTGTGTGGTGGTTTTTTTCCTTTTTTTTTTTCTTTTTTTGCTTTGAAGGGAAGTGGCATTTTAATGAAATGCTTCTATCTCAGCTGGCTAGATGGGCTGCTTCCACAGCTTGTGAGCCTTGGTGTTGGCAGTTTTCTTTCCTCTTGTGTGTTGTGTGTGGAGGTGTACACAGTTCTGTCAGTAACTGACAACATCAAAAAAAATTAATGTGGGTCTCTGCTGTCTCTGAATTTCAAACGGTATCATTGTTAGTAGTCTTCTAACGTTCAGGCCATCAGCTGTTTGTGCTGTAATATGAATGCTAGCTCATGATCAATGTGTTAGCCATCAGTCTTAATTTCAGATTCATGAAAGGTAAAATTGCTGTCAATAATGGTAACTAGCAAGGAAGTTTAGAGTTTTCACTAGTCCAGGGAGACTTGTGTGTACTCGCCTAAGGCTCGTGCTCCAGGCTGGAATCCAGCGTCGGTGTGTTGCAGAAGCCTGCCTCTGTCTCTCTCTGAATCAAGTTCAATCTTTCCAGCACAGATGTATCCTGCAATGCTGGGCTGGCCTTCAGGGCTTCTTGAGTGATTGTGTGATGACCTGAATGTCAGTAGCGTTGGTGTATTTGGTATATATTTTGGTGTAAATTTGAGTGCTAGGAAATATATGACAAGGAACACTGTTACTTAGATAGTTACAGCTGTCTAATGACAGTAAATGGTTATGTGCTCCTCTTCTGAGGGTGCTGAAGACTCAGTATCTGCCTGATCTTCCCAAGGAAGGAATTGCTTTGTAGGTGTTCCTTGTGGCATAGGAAAGCTGACTTCTTTTAGTCTATCCTTGTAGAACTTAGAAATGTACTTGCTAGCTCTGAGGAAGCATGCATCTGTGTTTAAGGAGTGTTATTAACTAGCGAATACACCTCCAGCTATATCAGGAAGGTGACACTGGTACAGCTCAGGTTTGTCTGCTCTCTTCCATCCATTTTTACCTTCATTTGAAGGGATGGATGTGCCTCCAGTTGAGCTTTGGTAACTCTGTAATTGAAGATCCCCTAGTGTCTTCATGAAGTGAGCCATATGTGATGCAGCTGAGTATCCTTTCATGGGCTTTACAGTTACTTAACGAGTCAGCGTCACTTTCATTTCTATTTTCTTATATGCAGCCACTCAGTTTTGACCATGAGATAAGAACAAAGTTAATGCTTGTAGGATCAGTGGATTCTGTCAGCTGGATGCTACTTGGGGTATTGCAGTCTGTGTGTTTTCAACTGCATAAACCTGTGTATGTGTGCGATGGGTGTATAACACTTGTAAAGAATTGCGAATGTAGTAATGAAACTGAAACAAAACCAAAGTACAGTGCTTGATAGTTAGGCTTGTGTAATAAAGCTGGTGATTTATTTTGACTTGTGAACTCACTGAGCCTCTTAGTCATTAAGATAATTTTGTAAATAAGCCCTTTAGCAAAACAAGTATTTTTGCTGCATAGTTGAAAAATTGTGCTTATGCTGAAGGTTGCCTTTCATATGTAGTTATTGCTGCACTGCATAGGTGGGAGACTCTTCTCATGCTCTGTGTTATGAGTGGCTTGCTGAGTGTGCAGAGTCTCAAGACTGGTATGAGTTGAGGGATAAAATTGCTTTCTGTATTTAAAAGCCTTTTGTATACTTCTGAATTCCACATTGGCTAGAGCTGTCTTCCATTACCTGCTCTTCTTGGCTAAGCTTAGCAAGAAAGCTGGTGCTTTTGACACCACTAGTGGCGGTGAGAAACTTGAAAAAGGAGTTCATGCTGGATGTTATCAGCATTTAACTTAATTGGAAAATATGAGCCAGTTGAGGTCATTTTCCATAGGGGTTTGTTGTAGGGAACAGTTGTTTCCACTCTGCTGTCCACTCCCAAATCGAATGGTATCTACTTCCATTGCATGCACTCCACTTAAAGATGATGGATGTTGCATGATTATGCTTGCTTTTCAGTGCAGGTTGTGTCGGGAAGATAAAATGCAAAATATATTTGCTTTTGATTACATAACTTGATATTTTCAATTATTTTTTTGCAGTTCCGTGACTTCCAGAAACTGTCACATTTCTTCACCTCTGGTATTTGTAAAGGAGTTTTCTGTCAAAAGTTGTTTTGAGTAACGTCAGTAAATAAGTACCTGTAGCTTGGATACTCCAAACTCCTCATGTTGTGTGCTTTTTTTGTGTGTGGGTTTTTTTTGTTGTTTTTATTTGTTCTATTTTGCTAGGTGGCTCCTACTGAAGTACAAAAGCAGAACTATAATTTCAATTTGGTTAATTTAAATAGGAATATTATTTTTTTCAAGGCTTCTCAGTAATGTTGAAGCAGCATTTAGTGGGTGATAGTTCCATATTTATAGCTGTAAGGAATGTGGAGAAAAGTACTTCCTTAAGAGTATTTTAAGATACAAAGATACTGCTTAGCACTTTTCTCAAGCATGCCATAAAAGAAGCCACAAGTTTCTGAAGTAAAAGCCACTTCAAATCATCTTCATGAAAAGGTGCCTTCTTTTGTATGTGGTTTCACGAATCAAATGCAAGTTGTAATTGCATAATCGTTCTTCAGCTGTACACTTAAATCATTTCCTGTTCTGATAATCAGTCATTTACCTTGACTTCCCCCATAAAAGATTATTTTATGGCTACTCAATCAATAATGATGGAAAGTATTATCCTAGTTCTGAAAAAATATTATAGCGTGTGTGCAGCCTAGTTCATGTAAATGCAGGGCTCATTGAGAGATCTGCCACTCTGGTTGTAGATTCAGATGTATTATTGCTGCAGGTTGTACCCCAGATATGTTCTTGTTGTTTGCCTTTATTTATTGAATGAAGGAAGAGATAGAAGATTGTATGTGAAGAAACGGGGATACAATAAGTGCTATGATGGTAATTTTTTTCTTTTAAAGATAAAAATCTGAACTACTCATTCCTCCACCAGAAAGCCTTTACTGTTGAAATAACACCTTCAGAGTAATACCTCCTTGACAGTCATTTACGTACATTTTAAACTATGATATCTATATTTATAAGTGAGGTTAGGCATGTTAACGTTGATATAGCAACACTGCTGTATGAGAAGAACGTGACTGTCTTATTTAAGATTGAATTATGATACCAATGCAATCTTGAACTTATTTCCAACTAACACCATTTATGTTTGGAGCTGGAGAGGGGAAGGAGCAGAATGGAAAGGCAACAGAGGTAAAAAATGGTGGTTTTAGTTAGAAGTTAATTCCTGGGTGTCTGGGGGTTGCACGTGGTGTTCTTTTGTTTTAGGATGTACTTCTTGTTTTTGAAAACGTTTAGTTTGAGGATTGCCTACCACTCAGACTTCTTTCTACTTAGAAACAAATCTGTACTGTACCGAACTTCTGTTGCAGCTTCCTTTTGTTTTGAGTGAGGGGTTTTTTTTATGCTTTCTCCCTCTTGTGTTTCAATATGTCCTTTGTTTTCCTGTCTATTCCTTTTGTAGATTTCTGCAAACTTTTATTTCTGAATTGGTCTCATACTTATTGCTAAGTATGTTGAGCAGCCTAACTGCTGCCTGGCAGTTGTGATTTGGGTGTGTGTACATAACACAAGAGGTTCACTGAACACAGGATCTTTCCTTTGGTGCATCTGTAGGTGCTTGGGGAAGCACATGAGAATAGAAGAAGTACATTCTGCCTCTTCCTCAGACTTCTGTTGCAATTCTGCAGTCAGCTGCTGACTCTGTAGGTTTCTTTTCAGTGAATAGCTCCGCTATCAGTGTTCTGCTCAAGCTCTACCCAGCTTCTCACAGAAGGATATCTCTATTTTGCAGTTCAGCTGCTACTTGCAGGTTGTTGAGGAATAACGCTGAAAACTCACAGTGTGACTGTTAGTTTTAAATCGGGCAGTTTGCAAAAAGCTCTGAAGGCTGGTGGTGGTTTTTGACTCACTTGAGAGATGGTATAAGCACTCGTGCTTTGGTGTCTTTGTGACCAGACACAAGTTAGCAATGGATAATACTGTAATACTTGAAAAAAACCCTTGAAGTCACAATAGACAAGTGAACATTAAACTTTAAGCATGAAAGGTGCAGAACCTAGAGATTGCACAAAATCTTTGTGGTAAAGAAAGGAAAAGCTATTCTAAAATACAGTTGCATTAAATCCTCCAACAGTAATAGTTACTTTTCTGTCTTTCAGATAGGCATATCTGGCTTAATAAAAATAATTGAGGTTTGATGCATTACAAGACTTTCAAAATTGAGAAGTGCAGTGATTAAACATGTACTGATGGAGACAGGTATAGGTATAACAATGCCAGTATTCTGCACCGTATTCTTTTCCTCCATCCCTTTTTTTAGAGGCATGCAGCTTAGGCATTTTATTGCATTAGATTTGTGTTGGCCAAGATACTTTCCTTGAGTCATCCTGAGTGTTGCACAGAGCAGAACTGATGGAGTGGAGCAAAAAAAGTATAACTAGCCTGCTATGGAGCAAATTCTGCTGTAACGTTGGCTCTGATGCTTGCTAATTGTATAAAAATATCAAGCTTGCACAGTGTTGCCACAGAAAACGGAAGTGCACTTTGAACTCCTGATTGGAATGGTGAAAATAACATGTGTTAATAATGGGTTACGCAGATGTGATGCTGCAGACAAGTCTTTAACACTCACTCTGGGCATTGTTCAATGGGCTTAATTAATAGAATCCAAACTACAGGTTTTTGGCCTAATTTACTGCGTGATTAGATTTTAATTTTTAATTTAAGCCTTTGTGAGTGTCTTTGAAGGTTGGTTGTACAACTCTTTTTAATTGTTTGGGGGTTTTTTTGGTTTTGTTTTTACTTGCTGATAGTGACAGCTCAGTAATTGTGTGGCCACGTAAAGTAAAGTTCAAGTTGTTCATGTTTTGAAGTAACCATCATTTGGAAATAAATTCTTTGCAGTCTAGATAGATGGCCCAAAGCAAGGAAAAGAGGCCCAGCTTCTAATGTGTTTTACATCGATGTGTGTGGTTACAAGTACATTTTTAACAATTGTTTCTCTTTTTCTTTGGATAAGGATGCTTTGTTTTTTATCATTCTTTTGCTGTGTTTTACTTGTTACTTGATAAAAAGCCCATGATTCGTTTCTATGAAAATGGGTGTGTGCTGTGTGTGATTAGGTGGTAACCTTTCTGAAGTGTTTAGAATTTCTCTGGAAGTGTTTTTCTGTCCTGAAGTGAAGAAACTGGTAAAATGAATGTTAATTTTCTGGATAAATTTGTGATTTCCTTGGTAACTAGGGGGTGAAAAAAAAAAAGCAGTGCAGGAGCTTGTGACTTGTGGTCTATAGTTATATATGGTTGAGATTGCAGGGAAGGCACATGGCTGGAGAGGAAACTATACTCATGTATTTTCTCTAAAAATGACATGAAATTACTTGAAATAGTATATTCCAGGTTCTGCGGAGATTTAATGTGGGAATACATGCATCCCCCTGTTTTTTTCTCCATCTGTCAAGGAGTAATGCTCTGGTAGAGAGAATTGTATGTGAAGATTCTTTTTGTGGTTTGTTTTTTTTTTCCTATTTTAACATTTTCTTTGTATTTATGTATTCTTATGTATTTCTTTGAATCCTTATGAAAAAATGGATTTGGTTCATATATAGTTAAGAAAACAATTAAAAGCCTCTAGATGGGGAAGCCCACCCTGTTGTTGGCTCCAGAGAAAAGATATTTCATCACCCTTGGGCTTGAGATAGGTTTACTCAGCACACCTTTTTTCAACAAGAAATTTGGGATTTCTTGGCTGAATTCTGCTTTTGTTACTGGAAAACAATGTTGGTGATTTAATACCTTTCATTTACCATCATTTTAAAAGCAGATTAACATAACTGACAATTTGAATGCAGAACCATTCATACAAAATTCATCCTATCCCCCCCAAACACAAAAACCCCATGAACAAAAATAAAAAAAAAATCCACACAGAATTTAAATAATTTTTCAGTCTTTTTTTCCACGATGCTTGCCAAGTTTCAGTTTGATGTAGATTACAATGGTCATACTGTGTTACAATCTTTGAAAAAGTGCAACTGGTTATTAGCTGCAATGACATGAACAGCTGTAGTATTTTATGATAACAGCTGGGAACAATCTAGTTCTCTTCAATAACTTTCTTTTATTGTTCCTTTCATGCCATTTTTAAAATGAGAAAGTGAGATTATTGTGTTTGTTCTCTATTTTACACCAGGGATTTCTTCATAGGCAGTGGTGGCAATTAGGTATCAAAATACAGCATTGCTGTTTGTGACTTGGAACATTTCCCTCTGCGAGACCTGTTTCATAACCCGCTGAAATCTGCAGGAGTTGGAGTCTTTTCATTAACTTGAGTAAACTGTGAATCAAGTCGTCATCCTAGGACTTACAATTTTGGCCTTCCTTGTCAGTGAATGATTTCTCTTAGTTTTAAACTGCTTTGTTATGCCTGATTTTACGCAGTTTAGGACAGGGCAGCATTAGCTCTTATTTTAAAGCTGAGTAACGTACACTTCTACTTTGCAATGCTCTCGTTTAGCAAGTGTAAAAGGACTTGTCTGTCTGTAGGTGGCTGGTTTGCCAAGAAATAGTTGGTCATTCTATTGTGTCTTCAGAAGTGTAGTCTAAAATGTTTTCTCTATATGGTTGTTTTTTATTGTTGGATAAAAAAATCATAGGAGCATTTCTCATGTATAGATTTTGTGTGTGTGTGTCCCCTCACAGAAGTTTTCTTTAGTAATGAACACATCTGGGTTGCCTTGAAAAAAATCTTTAACTTATTTTTCTGATGTAATAGAGTAAGTCTTAATATTAAAATCACACTGGTAGTACTAAAGATGTACAGCTGTGTAGGAGCATTGTTTTCTTCCCTGGAAGATGTGCTGTTCTGTGTCACACAAGTGGTGGTGTCTGTGATTACTACAGGGGAGCCCAATGGCATAGCAATGTGTATTGAGCATGTAGCTGGGGTGTTTGGGAAGAGGAAACGAAGAGCACAGTGAGCAAGAGTACGTGTTATCAGTGCAGTAAAGCGTTACTTAGGGAATCCTATCTAGCTTAGAAATCAAAAGCAGAGAGCTATTTTAGGAGGGCTTTGCCTAGTGAGTTGTATTGACTCAGGTGAATATCACAGAGATGCCTGTGCAGCAGGGCGGGAAGCTCTGTGGTACCTACTGGGAAGCTTCCTTCTACCAACAAGCAGAGAACTGGCAAAGGCAGTTGCTGAAATTTTTAAGTTACTCCTATGCTCTGTATGTATAACCCTACATTTGGTTTAGATCTTGCTGCATCTTTTTAAAGAAAGGTTTCCTGAAAGTGATTACAGTTTAACTGTAACAACTTTTAAGCTGTTTGTCCTTACCTTATCAGTAATAAGGAGGGCAAAATGAATTTATGCTTGAAATATCTTTTCAGCATACTGAGATGAGATTAATTTTAGTAGAGGGAGGAAAGGAGTGAACTCAAAAAATATTTGTACTACCAAAGGAGATGAAAATGCATTGATTTCAGTTCAGAGATTAGTTTTAGCTTCTGGGCTGTTACCTCAGTAGGTATGTTTTTTTTTTTTCTTTATCATTTAACTTTCTGCTCCTGTCCTGGTTTGCGTTAGAACTAAACTTACTCCCCTGGATAAATAGCATACCCTTCATTTGTATGAATGTGTCAAAGCCCCTTTCCCAATCACAACTAAAAGGTATGACCTCTGACAACTTCACAGTANTTTTTTGTTTGTTTTTTTTTGGGTGTGTCACCCCCCTCCTCTGATTTATGGGATTTAGAAACAGAGGGTTTTATAGGTCATCTTAGAGAATTTGCCAGCAGCCTCCTGGGCTGCATTAGGAGGAGTGTTGCTAGCAGGTTGAGGAAGGTAATCCTTCACCTCTCCTCAGCACTGTTATGGCCATACCTGGAATACTGGGGGTCAGTTCTGGGCTCCCCAGTACAAGAGGGACATGGACATACTGGAATGAGTCCAGTGGAGGGCCACAAAGATGACTATGGAACTGGAGCATCTTTCATATGAGGAGAGGCTGAGAGAGCTGGGGCCATTCAGCTGGGAGAAGACAAAGCTCAGGGAGATCTTGTCAATGTCTATAAATACCTGGTGGGAGGAAATGAAGGAGCCAGGCTCTTCTTAGTAGTGTCCAGTGACAGGGCCAAAGGTAATGGGTGCAAACTGACAGGTCTCACAGTAAGTGAATTTTCTGTTTTTCAAACACTGGTGCAAGTTACCCAGGGAGGTTGAGGAGTCTCCATTCTTGGAGACATTCAAAAGCTGTCTGGATGTGGCCCTGAGCAGCTGTCTCTAGGTGGCCCTGCTTGAGCAAGGGTGTTAGACCAGATGAACTCCAGAGGTGCCCTTCCAACCTCAACCATTCTATGNAATGTCTATAAATACCTGGTGGGAGGAGATGAAGGAGCCAGGCTCTTCTTAGTAGTGTCCAGTGACAGGGCCAAAGGTAATGGGTGCAAACTGACAGGTCTCACAGTAAGTGAATTTTCTGTTTTTCAAACACTGGTGCAAGTTACCCAGGGAGGTTGAGGAGTCTCCATTCTTGGAGACATTCAAAAGCTGTCTGGATGTGGCCCTGAGCAGCTGTCTCTAGGTGGCCCTGCTTGAGCAAGGGTGTTAGACCAGATGAACTCCAGAGGTGCCCTTCCAACCTCAACCATTCTATGATCGTCTTTTACTGAAATCTTAAAAATCAATAATTAAAACACTGTTTGTTGATTCACAGACCTTTTGACCAAACATGAAATAAGGGAGATTTCTGTAAAAGTGAAAGGTTAACTGCTAGAGGTATTCTACAGGAAGAATGTTTTATGTGAATATGAGGATCCACCACACAAATACTTACTCTGAAATAGCAGCAAGATAGGTTGCATTTGGAAATTATTTTTATATATTTTATTTATTTATTTATTTATTTATTTAAATTCACACATCCCTATGTAGCTGGTAGTGGTGCTGGCAAAACATTTGCACAGACCACCCTTGATGAGTTTCAGAATCTTCTGAGCATGTGTAACTTTGGAGTTTGTACCTTGAACGCAGGGATAGAGAGTATGCCCCCTGTGCTTTGCTTTTGGCAACTGTGAGAAAAATGAAAAAGTTTTTATATGTCTTTTCACCAATGCTTCTGACATGACCATCAGAAAGGTCCATTTTCTAATTACTGGAAGGAAGTGATTATCTTTTACTAGTCCTTGGTTCATCTGATTTTTCCATAGTGGCATGACAATTCAAATTGCGGGTGATGGAAATTGTCTTTTGGCTCTAATTGGCATATTTTTTTCTTTGCTGCTTTCTCATGCCTTTTTATTTCCCTCTGAAGATGCACATTGCCCTGTAAAGCTGACTAGGAAATAACTGATTATTGTACCTGTGAAAGTAAAAACAAACCTGTGATAAGGGTGAGTGACAGGGAATGAAAATGAGCATTTAGACAGAGTGTGATACTTGTGTACACTGATTGCTTCAGAAAAGTTAGTAGAGCTACCACACTAGAAGTTTTGAGCAAGTTCTCTAGGTGATATCACCTTCATGGATAATTAATCTGGATAATGGAGGTAATTTTTTTTTCTTTTGTAGTGAAAATGCAGCTTCCAGGGTTGCTCAGTTGACTAGATACATTTGAGGAAAATGATAGACAGATACTGTAATTTAAAGTGTGAATTGCCTCAGTGCTTATATAGATCATACTGTGTAGTAAAAACCTGGGGCAACATACATCTCTGTGAAAGAAGTTTAAATGTATTTACTGTCTTTGCAACATACCGAACAACTGGGAAGAGGACTCGGTAGTGCAGCTAGTAAATCTTTGGCCTAATTATTTATAATTAGAAAAGTGTAGGTCAAAAGATTCCATGTTCTGGAGAACTTCTGATAGCAAAAAGGCAAGTAGAGTGTTGAAGAATGTTCCTGGCAATGGAACACACCAAAGGAGCTGAAGAGGTGCTTTGACTAGATGGAAATGAAGAGCAAATGAGAAAGACCAGCAACCTGCAGGTGCTGTTAATAGCATGTGTTTACCTACCCAAAGCATGAGTGGCTGTTCCAGGAATATCTCTTCCAGCTGTGCTGCAGGGCATTTCTTCTGAAGCAGCTCTGGCAGTCGTGCCATCTCCTCTTGCTCAGGTACAGGCCATGCAAAGAGCAGGCTTTTTAGCACTGTGGGCACCTGCCATAGTCACAAGTCAGTCGCTGGAGGAAATTGTTTCTATGGATTATATTAATTAAAAACTTCTTGAGAGTGACCATGGAGGAATCGTTATTGTATAGCTCTTAAAATATGTCTTTATGAGGGAAGATATATGATGCTGAAGATACATGATCTCTTGTGGTTGAGAATCTACTGTATCCTAATACTCTGATATATCGGACAAGATTGAAAGCTGACTTGAGTTTGTGCCATGTTTTATCTGAACCAATGATGCATGCTGCTTCTAATAATTTTGTCAGCAAATATTAACAAGTTACCATGGTTTTGTAAGGCTTCTAAAATTTTTGCCTGAAGTCTTAATATAACAAAACTGGCAAAACTAAACCCTGGTTCTCATGATTCCCAGAAGATAAAGGGCTGTGTAAGGGCAGTGAATTCTTCCTGTGCCTTGATGCAGGGCCAGAATTTTAACTGCCTCCCTAAAGGTTTAGCATAAACATTTTTTGCTTCAAAAATGTGGGTTTATATCTTTATTAAAAGATAACTGATGGCAGTAATAATACTTTTCCTAATGTGCAGAGCGACTGAGTGAGCTTGAAGAGCTGGGGAGATCAGATGGCCTGTTTAGACAGAGAATGCCATGAAGTCCTTCCACAACTGTATTTTAACTAGAGAGTGAATTACTTTTGTCCGAGTTTCTGGACATGCAAAATCATATTGCTTGATGAGTATTTGCCAAGCTTTGTGAGATTTATTTTAAGTAAGGTGAGTCTTCTGAAAGCTTCAGGGTAGTAGGGAGGCGCAGGCTGGGTTAGCTCTGAAACTTTCCATGCTGTAGGAGACTGAGAACATAAGAGGCTGAATTTATTACTGGTGCAGTACACAACAGCAGTCAGAAAGGATGCTGCTTGGAGCTAGGAAAAAACACAAGTGGAGTTTTAATTACTTTTCCTTTTCTGCATCAGCATCTGTACTGAAGCTTATCTTTACGCCTTCTGCATTGCTGCCTTGCTACCAATGACGTAAATTTTCTACAAACCTAGGAGGCCCTGCTTTTGCATTTTTAAATTAAAAAAGAAAGTTACTTTTGTAGTAGCTCACTCTGGAACACTACTTAGGAATTGTGCTATTTAGCTCAAACCTTCCATTTAAGTAATTCAAAGGGGAAATCTTCTTGTTTAGTGTTGATCTTTAATACTGAGGAGTGCTGAGTATGACAAAATGGACCAAAGTGTATAGTTATTTATTCATGTTTGTATATCTGCACTGTAGAAGTCTTCACTGAGGGGCTGGTTTCTCTTGAAAGAAGCCACCAAAAGAAAACAGGTCCATATAGGTGATATGTTTGCACATGGCAGGCCTGTAATATCCCATGAACCTCTTACTGAGATCAACAAGTGCTTTCAACTTTTATTTCAGAACTGGAAATAGAAAAAGTCTGGGTGTTTGCTATTGCATGATAAATAGCAGGCATGCTACTAGTTTGTTTCTGATAGAACAGCATCCCCAGTCCCTGTGTATGTAACCACTTCTGGTTCACTGGTGTTGCAGCAGAAGAGGTGGTATTCAAACCAGAACCAGTGTATAAGTGAAAGGTAAGTGTTAAAAGCTTTCTTCTTGAAACTCAACCAATTCCCTTTTCAGCCTTTAACTTCCTGTTTAGATGGGGAAATAACTGTGGGTAATTGTGTGGCCAGGTAGGTCTTGCAGAGGCAGTAGCATTATTATTTTGTGCTATATACTGGCTATATTTTGATGCTTTAGAAAACTTTTTGCCTTTTTTCACCTCAAAAGTCTTATGTCCCAGGTTGCTAAGTATTACTGAAAATGAATGAATTTGTTCCTGAGTTAACCTTTCAATTCTTTAAAACAAAAATATCAACAAACACCTTAGAAAAATGTATGCATCTGTATATAACCTTTTTTTCTTCATTATATGCAAATTTGGACTCATAAATAAGAGGATGTTTTCCTTCTTTGGTGACTGAGCTGCTATAAAACTTGTGTTAATATGGCCTGTCTAATGTCATACCCTTCTTCTATACCAAGGATATTGTGATGACTGGAATGTGTGTTGTCAACTTCTGTAATCAGGGTACTTGAAATATTTACAATACTGTGATTACTGTAAAACTTCTTATATGCACACAAGCATTGTTGCTGCCTTACATATTTGCCTTTCAAGTTTATGTCCTGGTTTGTCTTCTATTCTTCTATTCTTGGTTTGTTGTTTGGTTTTTTTTTTTAACCAAAGGTGTCCTGCAAAATGAATAAAATAGAAACTTCTGTATCTTCTGTCTGAGGTTTGCCATGTAGACACTTAAGAAACATTGTAGTGAAATAAGCAGGAAGAAGGAGCAATCATACAAAGTTTGAAGTTTTTCACAGATCAAAACCAAACCCTCAAACATCTATTGAGGCTGCCAAATTCTTTATCAGGGGTTGTCTATCAAGAGACTCAAACCTTTTCATGGATCCAGTGAATGGCATCAAGCAGCAGGGAGATAAATCCTGGAAAGGATTTGCTGGAAGAGCCTCTGTTTGGAAGGCCACTGCAAATGGCTGGACGCAACCCACGAATAACTACCCACCTGTGTTACTTTCAGTAGGTACCAGATGCAGAGGGGTTTCAGGGCAAGACTCAGCAGTCTGATACATTTCTGTTGTGTATGAGAGCTATGAACAGTTAGTGCCATCCTTGGCTGAAAAAGCCAATGCTTTGTAAAAGCAACTTTTACTTCGTGTTTCAGACACTGACAGTCAGTCCAATGGGAAATAATAAGGTAGCCCAAAACTATACAGCTGTAATATTTTCTGTCTGACAGGCAAAGTTCACAGAAAACCTAAACCCTGAGTACAGACTCATTTAATCAAATCTCATTTTTTAAACTAGGCATATCTTGGATTAAGTCCAGGGTATGAAACTGGAGAGGGTTTGGTGTCACTAATAGACCATGTTCTCCTATAACTGGATTGCCAGGCATCTGTGGCCTGCCCAGGAGGAGGCAGTGTGAAAGAACGTGCCCACCCAGTGACAGGCAAAGAAACTTCCCTCTTGGATTGCTCCTTGCTGTGAATCTTGTAAAATCTTTTTATGCTGGAGCCTAGAGCTCCAAAATGAGGCTTTTATGGGTGGCTCAAGGCAAATACCCACTTCAAAAGGATATGGATTTTGCTATATTAAGCCGAAATTGTGGAATAAAGTCTCTTTTCCCCCTGGGGTGAAGGGTGATCCCGGACCTTATGCTCTGTGCACCTGTGTAAGAACTGTTTATCTTTTACATTTCCTTTATTTTCATGCAATCTGTCTGTTTAAAATCTAGGTGGTTTGATGCAACTCCTACTGAAGCTCTTTTTTTGCTTGCTCCAGTCTGTGGAAAAGCGAAGAGTTCAGACCTTACGTTGCAGATGCTGATTATTTTCATTTAATTCGGTTCAGGTTCTCTGACAAGAAGGGTGATGTAAGAACAAGAAGTGAAGAGAAAACAACCATTAATAGAAACAAATCATGCCTGCATATGTGTCCATGTAGCTTTTGTCTTCTTCAGGGCCAAGGGCTTCTGTCCATGCCTGGCTGACTCACCTGGCCTGCACTGCCAAGGCTGTACAGTCTGTCTTCCCTAACAGGTTTTTTTCACCTCTGTCTGAGAACTCTGTTTTGCAGGCTTTTCTTTTTTAGGACTCCAGTCACCTCCCCCAAAGGTCATCTCTTGTATGTTGATGTACATAAACTACCTCAAGGTTTTCTTAAAGAACAGTGGAAGCAAGCCCACTAGTCCTCCCAGGAGGAAAGTGCGGTGAGGTCAGAGGTATTCCTTTTGCTTCCCTTTCAGTTTTGTTCACTCCTATGCCTTGCAAAACAGCCAGGAAGATTTGTCATGGATTGCTTTTAATTTCCTCGTGTGCAGAATATAATCCAATATGGACTTTTATTTTTCTTACGATAAATCTACCAGAAATTGCCTGGGTTTAAAACCTTAAAACAAAATACAAACCAAAAAAAAAACCCCACCTGAGTGTTGCAAACATATCTCAGACCTAACTTTACTCAGACAATTTAATTATTGATCTCTCATTTGTTTGATCCTTATGTAGTTAATGGTTATTGACTCATAGGATGCATAACTAAGGTTCACCTTGCTTTTGGTTATTTTGACATATCTTAAAAAAAAATAAATTACAAATGTAAATTTAAATGACTGCTATGACTGCTATGAACATCTTTCTACACATTTATCTGTGGACTATTTTTCAGGTTTACCGGTGTTGGTGGATTTTACTGGGGGGACATCATACCATTAGCAAATATGCTACAGGGAGGGATAATCTGCAGAAAGGGGGAAGAGTGGAAAGCAGGGACATAACAGTATTTTGTTCTCTGCCAATTTATTTTCTTTCCTGAGGGTTTTCACTTGGCCCCAGGCCAAGAAGGGGAAATGTTGCTTTTTTTTGTTTAATTTTTTTTTTTTTAAATTCTGGTTACTACTGTGTGTTGGCATCCTCCTTCTGTTCTCAATGTGAGTTATTAAAACTTGCCTCTCTGAGTCCACAGCTGCTCAGTAGCTTCCCATGGCCTTACAGGAAGCCAGCAGCAGAGTCAGGAATAACATTTTAGTCTCCCGTTTAGGAATTCAGTGCCCCAGTCTGTTATATTGATATTGCTCTCAAAATAGTGCCACATGATGCTACCTGTGTGATGGAAGCAATTGATCTGGCATACATAGCTATGTTCTCCTTGTACTGTTTTGCCTTTTGCTTAAGTTACAGCATGTATGTTCCTCCCCTCACCCTGATACATGATCTTTCTCTCCACAACTGGGATTCCAGATCAAGAGCAAGAATTAGTCTTTAAATGAGAATATGAATCATTACTGTGAAGCCTGGACTTCAAATACAGTCAGTTGTCCTTATGTTTTTGGTAGCAAATCTCTTCTCTATCTTCTCCAGAGTGGTCACAGCTTCTCCTTTCCATCTTATTTTTTAACTCTAATATTTGCCACTTTTAAATAAATTTTGCTTGAATTGTCACAGATGGAAAATAGCTGAGCTGCTTGCAGCATATTTTAAGGTTTACAGTGTATATTAAGAGTCTGTTGCTTTCACAGCACCTTTTATTTTTGATTCCTCTCTCTTATCTAACTTCATCAAAATCCAGAGCCTCTCTGGAAGTAAATGTGAAAGGCCAAAACGTCTCATTTTGCCAGTGACTCAGGTGTGCAGTCACTTAACTTTCCAAAGGCTTTGTTGTATCTTAAAACAGTGTGAGCATCGCTCTGGTATATCCTTAGACCTTGAGGATGTTCTTGGACACTTAGCCAAATACAGATTATAATGACCCTTGAAAACTAGCTGGATCCCAGTATAGGTTGCAGTAATTCATTCTTACATAGCAATGACTAATTAAGACAAATACCCTTTGGAAAGCCTCTTAAAATTTTGGAAAGAAAGGTCTTATTTTCTCTAATGCATATTTCCTAAGGCAAAATGATTATTCTATAAAATCTGAATCTCCTGTGTTGATTTTTCTCCCCCAAGAAAATCTATGTGAAGTTCAGAGAACAGCTGTGTATAGACAGTGTATTGCTTTCTGCCCCTCAGAGGGGGAAAGTGTTGTTCCCAGTGGAAAGCAAATACATTTATGGCATTAGGGAGGGCAACTAAGAAATTTTTTATGTTTTTACCTTGAGTGGGTGGCAACGATTAAAGTGGTTTTGCAATTGAAGCAAAAATTGACATTGCTATTCATTATGGCTTGACTTGTGCACTTAATGAAAAGAAAGACCACGAAGATTCATCCTGTCTGCAGAACAGCTCATTCTGTGTGTTAGAGATGCTGGCTTGCAGGGGGTTGTTGTTGGAGGAGGAAACCCAGTCCCAACTTATCATTCCTTCCTTCCACTTTTGTCCCTTGCCTACTACTACAGAAGAGTAACAAATTATGTTCTTATTCTAGTGTTCTAGCTCAGGTGGGCTTTTAGGAGTATCATCCTTCTGGGGGCATTTGTATACAAAAGTAAAAAAGGCAGGTTGTGTACTTCTAGGATGGGATTCCCTATATATATTGCTTTTAATTTATGATTATTTTTATGTATAAACTGACTTTCCAACTAAATTCACAACTAGCTGAAAGTAAGCTGAAGGGGATATTTGTCTAAATCACTTCTAATCGTATAGAAGTTTTCGATATTTCATATAAGAGCTGTATTCCTAAGCCTCCATGTTCTGGACTGGCCATGAGTGGAATTGGACCAGTCTCTTCAGTCTTGTCTAATAAAGTTAAAGCACTTGTTCTAGCTATATAGAGACTGTTTTGTTTTTAATTTAACTAATGCAATAGCCAATGAAAGCTATCAGGTGGATGTGCAAGAAGCAGTGGTCTGGCTGCTGAGCAGGCAGAGCAATTGCCAGATAGGATGGCTTAGCATAGTCCCAGCAGCTCACCCGTGCTTCTTGCAAGAAAGCCCCTTCAGGGAAGGGCAGCAAGCTTACGGCTGAGTCGTCTCAGTTCACAAGGTTGTTATTGAGACATCTTATTAAAGTGGCAACAGCAGACCTTTTCTCTTATTTTGTTTTTGTTTTGTTATTTGCTAATGCTGGTTTGCAGTGTGGCTGAAGAGCCAGTTCCTTATGCATAGCATGCAAGTTGGCTGTGGCAATCCCTGTATCGGCAGTCAGTCCTGTCTTAGTGTATCAGATAAGCATAACAGTTTATAGAGGAAATTCACTTAAGGATTGGTAAATACTGTTTGTCTTATCTCTTATTAGCCTAAACAGTTTCCCTAAATGGCTGGTGGTAAATGATCTTGACTAAGTTCTGTTAAAGTATTTAATCTTAAATTAGTTCAAGAGGCCAGCCAGAGTTTACTTGTCTGTGATGGTAAGTTCTCGAATCACAAAATCATGTATGGGTGGTCTTGAGACAGGCCAATTAAATATATTGGGAATCTCAAATCGAAATACCACCATTAGCTCTTCTTTAGCTTTTTGTTCCTAAAAGGTTAGCTATTTTTTCCAGAATTATATAATCCAGTGTCTTACTGATGTTGCAACAAGAAATTGTAAAAGTTTCAGCAGCCCCTCAGTGACTAGAAGAACAATTTATGTGTAGTGCTTTTGCAAACATCTCCAAGAGGCTGGAGTTTGTTACTTTGTCATTTTGTAGAAGCAGGGATGGATCAAAAGGCTTTTTCCTGCTGCCACCTCATTTGCTCTCCCCGGTCAGCTGAAAGGATAATGAAGAGGCATGGCGTCTTGGCCGTGAAGGACATACAACTGTTGACATTTTCTTGCAAAGGCTAGAATATGACCTGTTTTGTCAGGGTCTTGCCTAAAGCCAAGTATGGAGCGCTTGTTCAGTAGCTTAATGATGTATTTTTTGGTAGTGTTGCCAGGTCTTGTTCAGCTGGTGTCTTTCTGATTGATATAAAAGTTACAGTTCTTTTTAAACTTTGTCATCCTCTTGCTTTACCTTTGTGACATAAAACAGTAGGAACATCTTTGAAAGCTATTTTGTCTTGCTTTGCTTGACCTGTGAAATCCTTTTGACTTTATAATTTGTAAAAAAATATGCTTTAAACAATTTTTTTTTTGCCATCTATACTTCTGGAGTGGATGGAGGGTGACTGCCCAGGGTTTCTGAATGACTCGATATCAGTTATCTCCGCTTACCAAGGATTGGTGGCTTGCTTCTTTCCATAGTCACACACCATCCAGACAGAGCAGATTCAGCATTTCTGGTGCTGTTGTGACAATCCCTGTAACATAATGCAGGTCAGGGGACTTTCCACTGAAGGGTGGGAAAGGCCCGTGAGCCTCTGTATGATGTAGGATTCTTCAAAGCCTCTGTGCCAGTTTAAAATGTTTTTCTTTCTGTAGGAGGAAAGAAAAGAGAAGCTGGGATTCTTCTGATCCTCCTTTTTATTTTCCAACATGAAAAAGCTCATTAGCTGATTGCAAAACTTGCAACAGTTTCATCTGTGATGCAAAGCAAAAGTCACAATAGCTAATTAACTAACTAAAGTCACTCTTAAATATCTATTCTAAAATGAAGAATCATAAGACCACTTTGTAGAACATCTGAGATCACATCTGGAGGTCATAAAGTATAGCTATGGATGTGCTTGTCCCTTGTTTAAAAACTTTCTTTGAGTTGTACATTTCAGCTCTTTAAAGGACCAAACACAGTGTACCAGCTAATTATATTCTCCAAAGATGAAGTGTAAGAAAGAGCCACAAACATTTTCTAAAATCAGTAAAGGAGTAAGTAAATTTGCTGTAATCTAGCCTTCTAAAATCCAACATTCTGTACTTTCTGTCTTCATACAGAAAGTATGTCTCCCCTATGCTTGGAAGTCCTGAAGTGATCCAGAGCTGTGCTTGCAGAGAAATACTTGTCCCTGGATAGGGAAGCTTCCTTGCAAATCTCCTTACCATTGTTGTTCTAGCAGAACTTTGCTCTAGCCATGTGTGGAGCATAGGCTCTTGTGACTTTTAAAAACAATCCTTACTGTTTATGAATGCAGCAGTAAGAATAAGGCCTCTGGAAGTAGATCCAAATCAATTTTTGGGGGTGGGAGCATGTGAGGTTTTATGGTGGTTTTTTTCATCTTGTCTTGAGACAAGCAGCTGTAGTGCCTCCAGCATTGCTCAAAGGACTGCAAAATTGAATTAACCAGACGTGCCTCTTTTATTTAGAAACCAATGGCAACTCTGCCACTGTCCACGGTCAGCTGAATTTCACCCAGTTGGAAATCCCAACGCTATTCTCTATAGCAGAGGAAACTGAGCCAGACCATTGCCTGTTGACCTTCCCTGGGGAAGGCTTTCCTGCTCATTGAGGGTGAAAGGATTCCATCCCTTTGCAAGAATCTTCTGAGTCAAGATGTTTAGGATTATGGAAGTTAGGGAGTGGAGGAATATAGACCTAGGTTTCCAGGTTGAGTGCTTTTGCATCCATCTCTCTTTAAGACCCAAATAACACAGGCTGAACAAAAGTTACATTAGGCCTAATGATTTGTGCCTCATTAGAATTGTCATTTTTTAAAAATGTACAGTCCATATGTAGTTTATACATTGGAAATACAGCAAGGGAAACTATAGAGCTCATAAGTATAAAATATTAAAATTAATAAATTAAATAATCTTTAATATGAAAATATTTAGACTATTCACAAAACAGCTGTCAAACACTTTTTTCTATTGAAATTACAATGCTGGGAAAACTTCTCACAGTCTCTTTTTTTTTTTTTTTTTGTAAGGTCTCCATCACTGCCTCTTTCCTTTGAAGTCCAGGAAAAATAATGACAGTACGTGTGTGTATATATATATATGGGGGTTTGTGATACTGTAAATGAAGGCAGAGAGTTGTTCACTAAAGCTTAGAAGATGTGAATCTGATGGATAAAATGCCTTACTCCTTTACTTATTTCTGTGTCTAATTGTTTAAAGATCCATTGTGCTAACAGCAATACAGAAACCAATATGTTATTCCAGGCTAACGTAGCTTCAGCTGAATGTACAATATACTGTAAACTTCCAGACTAGCTTGAAAAGTGCGAAACTCCTGAAAAGCTGGAGAATGCATGGCAGGCATGGGATGGCGGCCTCCTTCCTCTGCATCCCAGCGCTCCTTGCCAGCCCTGCAGCGGGGTGGGAAGCTCCTCCAGGGACTGTGCATTGGCTGTTGAGCGCTGTCAAGCTGCTCCCAGGTATCTCCCAGCCTGCTCTGGGGAGCAGAGTGTGCTCTGATGCCTGGCAAGATATTAATTTCACACTAGTGAAGTCAGAGGCTTTTCCCACACCTGGGTGTGGATGGTCCCTCAGTAGGTTTCCTTGCTCTTTTTTCTTTTAAATATGGAGATTTGCCCAGGTCACAGAGTTGAAACTAGAACATGTCTCTTGGTACATGGCCCCATGTTTATTCGAGCTGCAACTTTACAGCTTTAATTATGGTATGGAAGCAAAAGTAAGAGAGGGAGAGTTGGTGCTCACATGCAATGCAATGTAACATACTGGTGCCTGTAAGGTAGGTGCATTTTGCCTTCAGTATTTATGCCAGGAGACATCCAGCTGGAGGCTGTACCCCCTAGGGGAGGGAGCAGGATGGTGGCAGAGGCGTATGGCTCTGCGGGCAGCACAGCAGAAGGCCCTTACTGATCTTGAGGATATTTCCAGTTACCTGATCAGCTGAAGGTTTTGTCTTTTGGCCTCTCAGATTAATGTAGATGATAACCTGCTCTCAAAGCAGTTTTTAGTATTATTAGTTCCAGAGTTGTAAAACCCTTCTGTTCGGTAAATTTTTTGCTATGTGCATTTCACGGCTGGGGTGTAAAGACCAGGCTCTGATAGTGACAGCTTGAGGAAGCCTTGGTATGAAGCATGTAATGAATTAAGAACTTGGCTTGATCCAAAAGGTGAGACTTGCATTTCTTTTGGGATGGATCTTTTGTTGTTCAGTCTGCATAAATACTGGATCTCATCTTTACTATGCTCAATAAAACCTGAATAATCCATGCAGCTCTTAACTGGTGATTGACAAGAAGATGAAGAAGCAGTGCCTTTGCAATTTTTATGATTGCTGAGGTGGCTACTTGTTAAGACTTATAGTTAAGTTCCTAAAAAACTGGAGTAGAAAAAATATTTCAACTGGAAGTATGCTGTTGTTAGATATTTTTTCTTCTTTTTTTGCAAATGGACTTACAAACCTTGTTAAACAGGAGCATAGCGATAAGACATAGAAACCATTGAAAAGGAAGACATATTCATGTGTTTCCTGTTTTATCATTAGTTTGTGTTTAACTTGTCAGTGGCAAGATTCACATGACCTAAAACATCCTTTTGAAGCAAATTTGCCAACTTGTATGACTGTGCTTATTAGTTCTGCATTTTGAAGAAGTCCCGAGTGTTTGTGAAGAGGCTTACTTTCATTATGATAAAATATGTTGTGAATTATCAAATACGGCTTTATTTTACTTCGTTTACAGGAAATGAAGGATGGATGACCTTAAATTAGTTAATTAGTAGTAGGTGGTCCTTGTACTTTTTATTATTTAATTTATAGAAAAAAACCACATATGAACCAAGTGTGGAAAATGTGCATTTTTCTTTTTGTCTGAATAAACAACAAGGTTTTAATTGCTACCCTAAGGAGTAGGATTTTTATTTATAAATGTATCCCTCCTTCTAGAATGTAACAGATATATTGCTATTCTTCCTTGGTCACTCTTGTATCTTTTTTCCTGTTTCATACACAATTTTCCTTCAAACTGCAAAATAACTACACTGTATAAAAGCTGTCCAAAGCACCCATGTGACTTCTAAGTTGATGGTTTTTGTTGAGAACATTTTCAGAGTAGAGTTTAGAACTGTGGAGAAGCTCTAGTGATGAGGTAGAATGAAGTGGAGATGAATTGTGCTGGGACCCCTCCAAAGCAGGGGGATCAAGGCAGCTTTCCAGGCCCACATACCATGACTCTATCTCCGTCTGAGAGATGATGTCTAGCATAGTTCTCCCTTTCCCAGGCTTTCTTCTCTTGTATTTTCCAACATGAGGAAGCTTCAGAGTGTTTGGCAGGGTGCCCGGGTGCTGTGCAGCCTTGATCTGGCTGAGGGTGCTGGACCGGCACCTGCAGCTGGGCTTCCTCGTGAGCTTTCTCCATTGAAGAAGAGATGTCCAAGCACATCCCGTGCAGGAAATGAAGTGTGTGAGGGGGTTTCCAGGTAACCTATTGAGATAAGGCAAGGGATGATATTCATCATCTTCTTGTTTTAAACCCAGAAGCAAATCTCTAGGAGGTTGTGGAGTTAAGAAATGGTACCAATAGCGGGCATTGGAAAGAGGAGATGAGCATTTGTGTGCGGAACAGAGCAACAGGAAGATGTGTAGCTGCTGAAAAGTCTGGTTCTTGTCCTGCTGAAGCGATCTGTATAATATTATACTAGACTGTTGATGCTATGGAATTTTGATAGATTAAACTGCACTTTGTTTATATAGATTTTTTTCTAAGGTTCAGTATTTCCAATTGAAGATGTAGGTCTTTGATTAAACAAAATTATTTTCATCTCTGTTTACAAAGCTCACATATTGTTTAGGCTGAAGAGTAGTTGCTATTTTGGGACTTAAAACTGTAGGTTATTTATTTATTTATTTTAAGTTAAAATAGCTCCACAGTCAAGTTAATCTTCTAATCCGCATAGATTTGTTCCTGCTTTATTTGAAGTACATGGATCATTTAGTATAGTTTTATTACCTGCGTCTTTTATGTGCTTTGGGAAGAGTGGGTAGGTTTTGGTTTGGATTTTTCTTCGCATTTAGGGGAGACCGTGGTTTTGTGAGAGTTGCCTTACATCTGAAAATGTGGCAAGGAGTTTTCAGCTCATATAGTTAGTTCCATTCATAAATAGTAATTTCTTTTCCAGATATCTTTTCGGTTCCTGCTTAATTACATACTTTTGGTAACAAGAATGTTTTTTTCAGGACAGTAAATAGGTATATGCATATTAAAATAGTCCCTGTTCAAACTCTGACCACCAAACTCCATATTTAACATTTAAGTTTATCAACAAACCGGGCTTTCACAATGGTGAGATGAGATTAGGTTGGTTAAAGCCGATGCTGAAGAAATTATTTCTTTCTGTTGCCTGGATGATGACAGGCAATGCTGCAGTCCACTGAGAAATTAGGCTGAAATGTTGAGCTGGGCTTGGTTGTTTGCTGTCAGACTATTAAGTTAACTCCTGGAGGAGGCTGTCTTAAGTTGTTTACTAGTCGATATTCTCAGTATTCATCGTCCATTTGTTACTGTTGAAGAGGACAATTTGAGCATATTTGGAAGACAAAGCGGGAAGGGATTATAAACAATTAGGAGGACAGATTTAGAATTTCAGATAATGAATTGGAAAAATGATCTGGAATCAATGAGGTGAAATTTAATAAAGACAACCGTAAAGTGTTGCACTAAGGAGAAGTCAAATGCACAAATACAAATGGGCTAGCCAACACGCTGGTCGGGAAGGATGCAGGCATTGCAGTGGATCACAAACTGAATTTGTGGGGGTGGTGTACACAATGCTGAGATTTCAATAGGGCTGTGCAGGTGATGAAATATGTCAGATAAGTAGCGGAGGAGGTAAATATTCTTTTGTGCTTAGCACTGTGCTTCTAGCCTCTGTTTTAGACTTCTTTTGAAGTAAGGATGTGGTAGATAAAGGGGAGAGGGTGTCAATGGTGCCAACAGGGCTAGGACATGAGATTTGAAAAACTTGACCTTTGGGGAAAATCTGAGGGCTTTGAGTTTCTTTAGCCTAGAAAACAAAGATTGGGGAATGCCTAAATCTTCAAAGATATGGAAAGATAGTGTAAGGAAGATAGCAATCAACTATTCTTAATTGCTACTGAAGCTAAAATACATCATTTTAATTTGTAATGGTGAGCTTTAGATTACACAGGATGGAAATTTTCCAGTACTGAGCACGTTTTAAAGACTGAAAGAAATTCTCCAGAGACTTACAGGAGATAGATGAAACATTAACACTATTGCAAAGATGCACAAATAAAAGCTGGCTTAAGTAACCCCCTCAGTCCACTAGCCATGGTGTACAGCATAGGAAAGGAGACCTTACCTGGACTCTGAAAGCAACAGAGCAGCAAGTTAACCCTGTTGAGAGCCTTCATCTCAGCCTTAGAGCTACACTGACATAGCCAGGGATATCTGGTTCTGTTCGTGTAGCTGCCTGGGATGCTTCTGCAGAGAAATCATGCTGCATGTGGTAGAGATGGCCTAAGGATTACAGAGTCTGTCCTGGAGACAGGGACTGCTATTACTTGGGGGCTTCTCAGCTTTTCTAGTCCACATCCAATTTTCCTATTAAAAATTCTTGTCTTACTGTAGTATGCGGTTCTTGGAGGTAGGAAGGGTATTCATGCCTCACTTATTTTCTGCAATATTTCAACAGTGAGTTACACCTTGCAAGTTGGGAAGGACAGGCTTAGATGGTTGCTGGGGGTTATTTTTATTCTTCTGCTTTTCTGTCATTCGCTGTTAAAATGATCAGTTCTTTGTATAATTCAAGACTGTTTCCAGTTGATTGAGGCTGAAACCTTACATCTCTCTCATTCAGTTTCCTTTCTCTGTACACTATCTCCTTTCAGGACAGCATCTTTCATCTGCCTAGCATTTATGCTAGTAATACTGCTTTTAAGATGTTGTTAGCGTTTACTTATATTCTTGTATACAAGATTATGTTCACTTTTCTTTCCAGTACCCTCTAAACTGTGTTTGATAAGCTAATGTAATGCATACTTAGCTCTATACTCGTTGAGGTCAATCTTGTGCTGAAGTTATCCAGGAAAAAACATGCTTCTTTATTTATTTCTAATTATCCAGATTCTTTAGTCTGGGGATTTCAGATTGTTGGGACTTGCATTGTCTTTTTAGCCTTGGTAAATCTTCATGCTACTGTGCAATGAATTGACGTTCTGTAACAAGTGGTAGTTTTATTGCTTCTCCTTTTATTTCTGAAAAGTATAGCATGTACTTCTGCATTCCCTCTGTGTGTGAATACTTTAATTGGATAGTTTTCATATTCTCTAAATAGTACCAAGTGATTATTTCTTGGATGCTTTTCAGTTTTATCTAAAGGTGCATTTCAAAGATAAGAAAATGAAGATTAGCTTGCGACTTTAGTGAAGATTAGCTTGTGATTTTACAAGTCTCAAATTCATAAGAAGCCTTTAGTTTAGCAGGCACAGAAGCAGAGAAAATAACAGAATGGGCTGTAGTGTACACATCTGAGTCAATGCAGGGTGAGCTTCTCAGCTGGGTGAATTTGACTACAAGAGAGAGGCTCTGTGCTACAAGGGCTAAATCGTTTCTTGTACTTGAGCTTATGTGTTGAGAAGAGGCTTGGGAGTCTCTACAGCACTGACCTACCTGAGTCTCAGGCATGTTCTCCCAGCCCCGTAGCTGTGGAACAGGGCAAAGCAGTCTTTCCTTTGCCCTGTATTTGGCAAGACTACTGATTTTGAGCTAGACTGTGTTAACTACTATGTTTGGAGAACTATTAGGTGATAGGTAGACTAAAAATGTTTTTCTCTTCCTGTCTGGATCTATCCAGCTGCACAGAGCACTGGACTCAGAAAATTGTTGACTTGTCTTTTGCTGTGACTTGTAGCAGGAGCTGCTTGCACTGCTGAATGAGATGAGGGGTGGTTTTTTTTCCCTTTTCTTCCCCCCCCCCCCCGGCCTTAAACAACAGAGCGGTAGGTTAAAGCATTAGTTATGCTTGAATGTCATGGGAAGAATAAAAATCCTGATCACAGATCCTAATGACTTCTTGCTTTTTAAATATGCTTGCTATTTTTGAAATTAATGTCTGAACTCTTGCACGCAAGAGAGGATGAGACAATTTCAGAGAAAAGGAAATTAACAGTTTTTATAGAACTTGTGGAGCTCTAGGAGTTTTAGTAAAGATTGGCCTTTGAGCTCAGCGAAGCCACTTTTAAATTAGATGCTATTGTAAATGAGAAGAATGCTTATTTTGATAAATTAAGGGAGGAAGATCAATCTGAGCCTTCTGTGAAATGATTTTATTCTTAAAGGTGGAGGAAAGTGCATAAAAGTGAGGTAATGGTATTTATACTCATTCAGACAACAAAATGGCTTTTTAACTCTATGTAATTTGCAGAGGCTAAAATTTTGAAACTCAGATTCATGTAAGTTTGTCACTTTATAAGGGCCTGGTATTCAAAATGTTATAAACATGAAATTCTTGCCTTCCTGTATTGTATTTTGGTCAAGTGAAAGTGCACAAAACCAAAACATTGACTTTCAATGTTGAGACCATTGACTATTTATGTCAGTCTCAGGAAGTTGAGTTAAAATGTCACATACAGAAGGGACGCATGTTCCGGACGATTTACAGGAGATGACAACTATAATTTTACCCAGTATAATTTCCAGGCTGCTGCTGTTAATTCCTCACTCAGGTGCTTCTAGAGGAGAAGGGAGCATTTCATTTGGAAAACTCTGGGCAGCTACACCTACTGGTATTCAGACTTTGCAGATCCTGGCTTGGAATGAAGACTAGTCTTAATCCCTGAACTTTCTCCTTTTTGGGTTCTCTGTATCTCAGCTGTCGATCTGATGCAACACTTGATGCTGTTGCCTCTTCAGCTGGTTCAAGGATTATGTTGGAAGTCTGTCTTATTGCTCAGAGTAAAATTAACAGTGTAAGAATTTTCACAGGTAGTCCCTAGATCTGTTTCGTGGCAGTCATTGAGATGCAGATTAAATTATAAAGTAACAATTATCAAAGGTTGGACTTGATGATCCTAGAGGTCTTTTCCAGACTTAATGATTCTGTGATTCTAATGAGCTCTTTCAGTGCACTTTGTTGGCAGTGAGGCCGGTTTCACTGGGACTGACCTCTTAATTTAGCAGCTTGCATTAACCTAGTCTGTTTTAATTTCATTTCCTTCCTTGACAGAATATCTACAGAACTTTATCATGCAGTTTTTCTCTAGTGAAAATAGCTTTGTTAAGTGGCTAACATCATTGTTAGAGTTCCCTGTGCTTCTGGTCAGTTCTTTTTTCTTCAGTGTGTGAAAGCATTAGCTTTGCTGATTGCCATAGTATAGTAATGTTTTTTCAGAAAAACTCAAATGTTTAGACAGCTGTTTCCTTTATTGAGTACAGCACTAAAGAGGATATTTTTACTACCCTGACACTTTGCTCTTAAACTAACTCAATTCATTTGACTTGTTGTTTTGCCTTCTCTGTGCTAAGACAATTGGTTTATGATAGTCTGGTCTCTCATTTCTCTGCAGCGCTTCCTACTTTCACTGTTTGAGGCACAGCAGGTATTTTATCAAGGGATTTGACATGTGTAATATCAAATAGTGTTGGAGACAGGACTTGACTTCCCTGAAAAGCT
The DNA here is from genome assembly GCA_013401335.1 of Brachypteracias leptosomus. Taxonomy (NCBI): domain Eukaryota; kingdom Metazoa; phylum Chordata; class Aves; order Coraciiformes; family Brachypteraciidae; genus Brachypteracias; species Brachypteracias leptosomus. Next base: position 98,120 of record VYZX01009239.1, on the reverse strand, counting down.
GAAGTAATAATTCTCAATGTTGTAAATTCAGGCTTCATAAATATTTTATGCATACCTGGCATAGGCTTGTTGCACTAAAATTGGACTAGTGTTCTCTACCAGCTTAGGCAGAGCTCAGCATCAGTTTCTGCACACCTGTACTTCTGAAAATCCACCTCAAAACATTCTGTACGCTTTCTGTATGCTGAATTATATATACTTTTAGTTGAACAGCATTTGTTTATTTATCATCTGATAGGATTGTATGTACCAGCAGTACCTGATACTTTTGTAGGATGTAAATATACCACTTAAATATGCCACATGCTTTAATATACTGATTTAAACTTACTACTTACTTGAGGCAAGCTTTGTGTTTTCAGCTGGTGCATCTTTGCACGTCCTAGAGTCAGACAAATCTGAGGCACCTCCTGGTTTGCTGAACTTCTCTGTGAGTGGCATTTACTGTCGCTCCTGGTTTGAACATCATGTGCTTAATGATAATTTTTAGTCACCAACGCCTTTGCATTGGAGAGCTCTTAAACCTGTAGTTCTATATAGGTTGAATAATTATCTGCAACATGTATTCTAGGGTTTCTGAATTACTGAAGCTTTTCATACGTTGAGAGAAATTTCCCCATGTTTACAATTGTATAGAATTTATAGTACTTTATGGTACCCAGAGCTAGCATTTGAAATGTATGTGATGATGGGAAAAGAGTACAGTGCTCCCCAAAATTAGGCTTTCACAGTCTACAGCTTTCTGTGTTGTGAGGTTGTGAAGCATGGAGGGGTGTTACTTAGCAGGCAATATCTGTATTTGCCTTAGATTGTTCTGAATAGCAGATTGATGTGACAGAAGCACATTTATGTGATTATAACATTGTATATGTTTGTGTTCTTTTCCACTTCTTGGATAATTCTAGGAACAGTGGCAAATTTAGATAAGGGGCTTTAATGTTACTATGTGACAAAGGTGTTTTCCCAGGGATTCTCCTCCTGTAAGAGTCCTAACTACTGATGTCTAAAGATGAAGAAACAGTATCTTTAAAAATATTTAAGGTCTTCCTTATTTCTTGTTTTCCTCAGAATTCCTTAACTATCCTTGTTTTCTCCAGATAACTATTTATAGCCAATATCTCTGTTACTGGGAGGACTCAGCTGGCAGGGCTTGGGGGGGATTCCTGGAGGTGACATCATCTTTTCTGCACAGCAGTCTCCTGCTGGCTTGGCAAGGGGGGAAAAACCCTTTACTACAGATAAGAGAGCTTGCAAAATGCCATTTATAGAGAGTACGTGCAAAGATGTAGCATCTTACCCACTTCTTACTGCCTGAAGAAATAATGTCTCAAAACTCTTGTTGCAGTCTTGGTCTTGAATTTTTAAACTGTCCACCCACTCTTTTCTTCCTGAATACTCCTTGGTATTTCTTTTCAAGTGAAACTTAAAAGGTTTTTGAAGCAAAGAGAGGAGAGATTTTAACTTCCTTGTCTTCCAAGTGGTGGAACACGAGTTGGATGGAAGTTGAGAAGCTTTATCCAACAATAAATGTGTCTTTAGTGGCAGGTAAGGCTATGGACCATACTTGATTTATTGTCTCTCTCTGTCCTCCTGGATATTCAGCATCACTCCTTTTACATATCCAATAATTGGTGTCATCAGGAGAACTGAATGTACATGAGGTACATATGGAGCTTATTTGCCAGCCCTGTGGTTTTTTTGTGGTTTTTTTGTTTGTTTTTAATGAGGGAGAAAAAGGCTTTCTACGGGGAGAAAGGGAAATTAACATTTTCTCCTGTTCATGGTACGCAATAAAATATTTTTTTTGACAAGAAGTATGTGTAGACCTCATCTGAGAAAGTCCAAGTACCAGAGGAGGGAAGATAAAACTTGTCCCATCTTGCAGATATGGATTCAAAGTGGACATGGGCTGTGTTTTGTTTGGTTTTTTTAAACAAACAAACAAAACCCAAAACAGGAGTAATTCTAAACCCCCACATGGCAGAGAATCCAGTTTTCTGTATTTGAGGTTTGCCTTTGCTGAAGCTCTGAGCCAAGATGCAAGCAGACACAGTGACCACTTAGCAAAAGCAGCATTCGGGCTCCCCAGAACGATTTTTGATTTGCGGCAGGGCTGGAGCAGCAGCTGATGAGCTGTTGAAACTTGAGCAACTCTATCCCGACTTCACTTGCCTGAGTGCCAGGGCATTTGAACTCCAACCCACCTTCCCCTTAGTTGTCCCCCAGTGGTCCAGCAAACTCAAGTTTAAGGTAGTGCTTGCTTGAGAGATTTTAGTTGTGGTGGATCAGGTTAGGGATAAAGCTGTAGGTAAAATGCTGAGGAAACAAGTCCTTTTTAAAATAATATACCTACAGCGACCTGTGCATTTCAGAAATGTTTGTTTGAGAAGATAATGTTTTGGGAGAGGTGCTTTTCCAGAACAAGCCGTTCATTGATATGGTTGATTTTATGACATCTGTTGTTGTTGACAAGACCAGAAGAAAATAGATATGTATCAAATGGAGCTATTTAGGAAGTTACTTAAAATGGCAAGTATGACTCCCTGCTTCCCTCCTCAACTTGGTTCCATTAGGAGGCACAAAGTGATATCCTTAGCTAGGCCAAAAAAAAAAAAAGATTTGTATTCAGGATGTGTTTTGCAAACTTGAAAATACTGGGTATATTAGTTTTTGCTTACTGTTTACTTTAAAATGACAGATTCTTGCATCTTGATTCTTGTGCAAGTCTCCAAAGCTAAAGGTGTGTAGGGGAAGAGGTGGTCAGTGCAGCAGCTGGAGGGCTCCTCCTGCTTCTTTCTCTTACAAAACCAAGGGGGAAAGAAATCCAATTTCTTGGCTGAAAAATATACTGGGAATTTCTAAAGGCAAAAAGATTTCAGCCTCAGCTGTTGAAAACTGATCCTGAGATACTGCTGATAATGTTCTCTTCTGTGAGAAGCTTGGACCCTGTTGCAGGTGACAGCTGACCTACTTACTCAAGCCTGGCTGAAGAGCCGTGGCCGGCTCCCACAGGAGATGGGGACATGCAGCCACCCCTGCCACCCCATGGGGACCCTGCCCTGGCCGTCTGCTCTACAAGAAGTCTTTTGTATCCTCCATGTAATTAGTGGCAGTGTTTAAACGAGCACACTGGCAACAGTTTGGTGCTTTTAATAAAAGCCTGTACCCAAGGGAGAAGAGATAAAAGGGGCACGGTTTGCAAAATGCCTGCGTGGTTTAAGCTTGTGTTAAAGGAAGGTGTCTGGTGGCTGAGATCTGTTACAGAAGGAAGGAAAGCTTACTGTGTAGCTTATACCACTTAGCACAGTGACTTGCATATCCTTTAAAATACCTGTTTTTTTAAAAAAAAGTCAGAATAAAAAACTCACTTAGCTTCATCCCTTTTTAAACTCTTCAAACTAAGATTTATCTGCTTAAGGTGAAGTGTGTGTTCAGACTCTTGTACTACCAGTCATAATTAACTCTCCTTTCTTACCTTGCTAATTGCTTCAAAGAACGTACTAATTCCCATCAAATGCTAGCAGGGACCTGTCACTCTAGGATCCTAATTTACGTGTTTTTGAAATTGCAGTGGGAGGGAGGGAGAAGGACCAAGTAAGCACATCAGTAGGAGTTTCATTATTTTGACTTGCCTCCTGGTCGCTTAAGTAAAATGAAATTGGAAGTGTACTGCATGCCTTGCACTCTCCCTGGCAGCCATCCTGAGGAAGGAAAACAATTAGTTCCTCTTCATATTGCTGGGCTGTGAGTGTGCGCTTGGGGCCGAGCGCACATTGGAGTGCTTTCTGCAGCCGGGGCCATTAGTCACGCCATGCAGCCCAGGCTTTTTCCGTGTAAAGAGCTGATGTTTTTGTGAACCTTAAAATAAAGGGAATAATGGCTGCATGCAGGGCAGCTTTTAAGAATTTTTTTGGTTAGGCTTTTATCCTATTTCTGCAAGAAGAGGTGAAGAAGCAAAGAGCGAAGAGACAAATGGAACTCTCCAAAGCACAGCTTTTACCAGTGTGAAGGCCAGCATTCTCTAGCTGGGCATTGGGAATGTGTAGGAACATGGTAATATTGCTTTCTGGTAAAACAAAGATCTCTACCTGTGAATCTCTCTCTTTTTTTTTTTTTTTTAATTTTTTTTTTTTTTAAAGGGTCTGATTTGTATATGCTGGTAGATTTGAAATCTTTGCTTTGTTAAATTTTCCTAGGAGTCCTTTTGTCCTTGGTGGCAATTTTTGTTGGGTCAAAATATTGTGGGTTTGACCAGCTTGAAAACAATATTAACATAAGGCGGAAGGGAAATGTATTTGTCAATTAGAAAAGGAAAAGAAAGGGATAAATAATTCCAACACCCATTAAAGGCAGCTCTTCACTGTAGTTGCTTGAGTTAATGAAGACATTGGGTCATGTAAAGCAGCTCATGTTGTTGTCCAGGTGCAAGCTGCTGGTCTGATACAGTATATTAATTTCTGACTGTTCAAAGGGTAGATCCCAAGTTTGGAGATAGTACATAGGAGGATTTAAATTTCCCAGTTATTAAAGTAATGATGTGGAGATTTTTTTTTTTTTTTAGCCTGATGTTGGTGATTGAATGATGATGGGAAAACCAGAATAATAGATAGTAATGGTCATCTTACCTGAGAACTAAGGTTGCTTTTTCATTGTTTTGGTGTGAAAGTTCATATTTTGCTTTTATTTTAAAACAAACTTGTGCATGTTGTCTTGGAACTTCAGGATTGTATTTTGTGGATGAGCAGTGCATCACAGCCAGCAGCTCAGGTGTGATGCTTGTTTGAGAGTACTGATTCCTTTAATTTGGTTGACTTTCCCGTTTAGCTGCCAGGCTCTGATAACATGGGAATGTACTGAGAAACGTTCATACTGTGGCTTGACTTAAGGCTGGCAGTCCTCTGGTTCCCTGGGTTGCCATGACTCCAGTGAGTGCATTTGATCTCCTGAATGCTGAAGATGCTCAAATGTCCAACTTGGTGTAGACAAATCTGCAGTGAGTTTGTTGTTAAGCATCACCAGGTGGCCAGATACAGAATAATTCTTGAGAATGGATTTGTTTGCCATGAGTTCCCAGTGTGCTCTGGTGCCAGGAGCCAGTGGCTTTGTGATGGATATGACAGGACGTATATTCCTGGTTCAAGATCAGTTAAAGATAGCGAGTCAGGTTTGCATTTAGGTTATGATTCCCAGTAGCTCTGACTTCTCAACCTCAAGAGCAAAATGCAGGAATAGAAAGTGTTTGAGCCTGTGAGGTTTAAGAGGTGAAGACCAAGTCCTAACCAGTCTTGTCTCATTCGGTCACCCAGAAGCTGCCATTTTCTTATGTGGAAGCTGAATGCCATGTGTAGCATCCAGTGCAAGCGCAGCATTGAAAACACACAGGCTGTAAGATTGTTATATCTCAACATCATTTTTCAATCTCCTTCTTCCCATCCTATTTCTTTGAAAAGTAAGAGATGTTTCTTCTGCGGAGCTGTTGATTATGATTTAAAATTGTATAACGTGGACGTTGTAGTGGGTCTGTCTGAGCTGATTTTCCCCATACAGCCCTCATGCAGCCCTAGGACCCAGAGAGTGTTGATAACACACACCCTTGTTATGACTATCAGTGCCCACACAACACCAAAGGTATGGGGGGGG
>VYZX01009239.1:64773-92165 GCA_013401335.1 Brachypteracias leptosomus | reverse complement strand
CCTTGCTTTCTCTGCTGTTTATTAAAACTGCTTCTTATCATAACCCACGGGTTCTTCTTTTCCATCTCACTCTCTCCCTGCTTGCCTTGCTGACGAAGGTTTGGGTTGTGGGGGGGGGAGTGATAGAGGAACTAGGGGTGGGCACCGGGCACCCAGCCAGGGTAAACCCACCACAGACGTAAATAGTTAATAGTACTAAGTAAGCTTTTAAATATTATTCCTAAGTGTCCCTGTACCATCTGTGATACTGAAATACAGTAGCTAACTTCTGACCCTTAGACATATTTGTAGAGTTGGAGTTTTTATTTTATTTTTTTTTTTAGTGTGAGTCAAACCTGCATTTAGTGAAATTATATATATATTTGAAGTCCTGTCGTCGTTGTCAAGGTACTGGCTTCTAATTTTCACATCCTGTAATATTAGAGCAACCTCACAATTTGTGCAGGAAGGTGAAGAACCTGCATGACATTTCTGGTAATTATTAGCCCGCACATTTTAGGCTATCAGGAGTAGCCTTCCCACCTTTGAGTAAGTATTTCACTGCAGGTTTGAACATATTGCTGAGCAAATACTAATCCGTAAATAATATTATTCTAATAAAGACTAATAACGATAAAAAATATTCCAGTTACAAGTAAACAACCTCTATTTAAGAAGTTTATTATTCTATAATGTGTTTTGTTTTACTTTTAATATTCTGTCAAATTCAAGAACTAGCAGTTGACAGCCTCTTAAAGAACAGAGCAAGACACATTAAGTATTTTCTCTCTAGTTGGGCAAAATGGGACTTTTGAGTGCAGCCAGGGCAAGGTTGGGAACACCTCTGTAGCAGTACTAGTGTGTGTGACTCTTCTGAGATAAGATTTTGGGATTGTTAGGACAGTGACTTCACTGCCAGTGAAAATAACTGTAGGGAAGGATGTTGGAATGTTAGCACAACTATTTTTCATTTGAGGATTTGCAGATATAACACTGTACACCTACAGTGTTCACGACAAACCAACCCACTTTCTGGAATTTTTGCAAAGCAGTGGGTTTCATTTCCCTGAGGAGTGAGCGCTGTTTCAGAGTGTGTTGTGGTGGGAAAGGGGATGTCAGAGCAATGCTGCTGCTTCCAAACAGCATCCTTGAAAAACCTGCACAGCTGAACTAGCAGCAGTTAAAAATTGGCAGAGGTGGGGGCCGGGAAGAGAAGAGGATATTGCTTACCTTGACAGGGACAGGAACATTGTCTAACAGTGCCACCCAGTGATGTCTGCCATAACAACACAGGAGAGCAAGGAGCTCTGCCTGCCTCTGGGTGGGGGACAGGCTGAGGGGTCCAGGCCCCATGGGCACCGAGCACTGAAGCCACATATAGTATCGGTTTTGCCTGTGCTTAAGTTATTTTATGAGTTGCATATTTGAAATGAGGGAAATAAAGCTACCTGTTGACAAGCAACATCTAATTCCAGCTTGAGGAGAGCATCTTCTTTAAGTACCCGCATATAGAAGAGATGATTTTTGGAGTGTACAAAATGCATTCACTTTATTATGCCTTATTCATATACAGTAGGATTAAGCTGACAGTGAAGTCCTGTTGCTTGAAGTGTGGTGAGAGCTTGGTCTCGCTCTTTGACCTGTTTATAATCCATATGTACTAAGAACACAATAATTTTGAGCCTGGGTTCAGTGGCCAGATACTGCAGTAATTGAGCATAACTGGGCTGTTGAATCAAATAATCACTGAGCATTTCTTACTGATCTAAACTATAAATCAGTCTTTTGCAAGCACACTTATCTTTCACATTTAAATAAAAGAGGTGATCTGTGAAGTGTTATGAGAAAGGAAGACTGTATAATTTCATCTAACTGGCATCAATCCTCCTTTGTCTTCTGCTGTGTCTTCCTGGATACAACATTGGAGAGCAGCAAAATCTAGAAAGTTGGAGTTCAATTTGGGATTGCTGAGTCCAGTGTCAGAATTAGGCAGAATAGTAGTTTTTAAATTCTGAAAGCTACCTGAAGAGGTGGAAAGGTGACTGGACTCTGCATAGGCAGGCTTAGCATTTTAAGACTGTGACAGCAGCTATTGCATTTTTTGGGTGAGTAATAAATATAGACAAATCAGACTGTTTTCACAAACAAACCATTTATATTCAAAACCGTAAGTGGAGATTACAGGAAATAAGATTGGTGTGTACTTAAGACATTTAACATTGTGGTTGCGATCTGAAACTAAAGAGGGTGGATTTTATTATTATTCAACACTTATTTAATTTCAACCCAGAGTTGTAGTATTGCAAGGCTACAGAAGATGAGCTGCATTTTGTCTACACTTTTTTAATAGTGTCTGGCTCTGAAACATTTTAGAAAAAATAGAGGAAAGTGTTCTGAGTTCTAATGATATCATTGACTAACTTCTATTATTTTGCATACTTTAAAATGTGAAATTATATCATTTCTTCAAACTGTAAAAGGTGAAAGTGCATTTTAACATTGCCATAGGAGTTGAGTGTTCATGCATTGTGCTTCCTAGAAATATTTTGAGGAAAGAAGGGATAAAATAGATACTTACCTTTCTCCAGAGCTCAGTGATAAAGTTGTAAATAACAATGTAAACTAAAGGTGCTGTTTCAGAATGATTTTTTTTTTTTTTGAGGGAGCGTGTGTTGTTAATGTTAAAACAGATAAATACTCTTGAAAAAGGGAATGATATTTTTCTTTTTCTTTTTTTTTCCTTGATATATTTAAGTTCATTGGAAACTGGAGTTTCAAGGCAGGTATCTTTATGCAGATCTGGCTTTTCTGCATTCAATAAAAATGTTGGCACTGGCACTTCGCCTGCAAAAACTGCTTCTTTATAAAACAGGACTAAATCACCACCAATTTTGTTTTGTAAGCTATGCAGAGTGAAAGTAAAAGAAAATAAATAATAAAAAGAATTGCTTATACGACTTCTTAAACTCTCCTACCTTCTGAATTTCTGGATGGTGGTGAAGACCTAAAGGGATAGCTTTCCTACTCTTGTCTTTGAAAATCTGCAGGTATAAGCTGAGTTTGGCTTTTGTGCTGTCTACTTTGAATTAGCTGAGTCCATTGATGAATGAACCTCCACTTGTGTTCAGAGGGACTAGTGGTACCAGAGAGAGAACTCCCCAGCTGAACAGGTTCAAAGTGCTGCCTGAATGTGATGTTGCCTAATCTACTGGAGGTGTGTGAGGAGACTGGCACTGTTTTGACTTGTGGAGAGCTGCTGTGAACCTTTGTGTACTCCTGTAAGCAGAATTTGACAATTTTCGTTTCTTGCCTGCAGTTGTGTTAGAGTAGAAGAGAAGGAAGAACATTAAAGCTCTGTACTACTTGGAAATCCAAATGGAAAACTTCCAAAACCCCCACAGCTGAGCCTTTTTGGGATGATGGGATCTCCTCTGTAGCATCACTGGTTCATCTTGATGTAAAAATTTGTTCCTAATGATAGTTGATGTTGAGTCTTTGACATATAGACATTCTGTGGCATACCCTTAAAGTCTGAAAACCATGAAATACAGAAAAACTGCCAGTCCCCTCCTTCATGTCAAAATACATGGACTTGTTACTTGAAAAGGAGTATGAACTGAGCCATCTGCATTCAGGGCTGCGTTTTAACTACTGTTCCTGTGTGACAGTCAAGATCTAGTACTGGCTTCTCCATGGCAGGAGAAACTCTATGCTTTCTGGAGTCCAGCATTAATGTCTGTACATGTGCAAACATAATGTGCTTTTCTGCAGTAAGGGCAGTTGTTCTTCTGTTTCTTTTTTTATGAAATGTGCACGATGGTGTGTTAAAATTAAAAAATATTTACCCAGCTCACACAAGTAGTTCTTCCTGCTGGAAGGAAAAAGATGCAAGTGTTGTCTTCATAATGTATTTTTTCAGAATAGTTTTTTAGAGCATCAAATATTTTGGCTTTACTTGGCCTTACTGTCTGAATTCTGGTGCTTAGCTTTCTTTTGGCATTTGTTCTATTATGTTCTATAACTAAAGTTAACCAATTTTTTTTTCCTTTGGTTTCATAATGTCAGATTTGCAGTAACATGCTGTGCATGTACCAGGACATGAGTGTGTGTAGGTGTTTTGGTCTGTGTTAGTTCTTTACTCAGGTAATTGTTAGCACTGTTTAAGTATTTACTTTTCTAGCTTAGATTTGCGTGTTCCTGATGGGTCTGAAAAAAGGAGTCTGGTGCCATCTGTTATCTTCAAACTGCTGTAGAACTTGACCTTTGTAATCCTTCTCAGATGTAGTACAGTGCTGCCTTTGCTGGGAAGTATTTCACTAGGGAGGATTCTTCTCCTCCATACCCATTTAAAAACAAACCTGGATGATCTCACTCTTTTGTGGAGTTTAATTATTATTGTATGCTTAGCAAAGGCTTTTCCCACAGAAGAGATTAAATTAGTGTATAGGCTTCAAAACTACATCTGTTTACTGTTTGCTGCTGCATACAGGCCATCATTTTGGTCTGTAGTTTCTTTTAGTTCACAGGACTGTTCAAAACACCAGAATATATAGGAAACTTGTTCAGTTTGTTCTGCAGAAGTAAGGCTTGTTTTCCTTTCTTAAATCGGTAAACAACTCATCTTTTAACCTTTAACCCAAAACATGGAAAATCATTTATTAAAAGCCCATATGCAGTCTTCCTACTGCAAAGGGAAGGGAAAAAAAAGACACTAAAAGAATATGTGAATTTTAAATACCAAAAAGCTCAATTTTGAGTGACTTCTGTTTTCTGTATTGCCATCTTATTGAGGAACTGATCTCAGTCTTATTGAAAGGTCCATCAAAATTTCAGTGCAGAAAGTGAACTCTCAAATCAGAAGTCTGTGATGCAGATTCAAATATATGCCACCATTTCAAACTTAGTTACTTAGAATTAATTCTCATATTTATGATGATGATGATACTACAGTAGCTAAGAAAAAAAACCCCAAATAGTAGATATGTCTAGCAAAAGAAATGACTCTTAAGATGCCTTCTTTTTCAAACAGGATGCTTATACATGGGACAAAACCATTGGTATTCACAGTCTTTAAATACTTAATACTGCCATTTCTGAAACGAAAGGTGTTCGGCATGCTTCACATTATTTAATGCATCTTAGTGATAAAAAAGGAAGATTGCAACTAAACAGAGAAAAAACAACAACAAAAAAACCCAACAAACCCCCAAAACCTAGCAACCCTCCAACTGTAAACCAGCTACTCTATCAGAAACATGGCTATACATTTTTCTGTCCAATTCAAAGTTCTTTATCCTTTACAGTCAAGTAGTAGAATGTTGGATTTGTTTTTAATTTGTTTTTTAAGCTCATATCTGTTAAAATATTCTTTGTTTTCATAACAAAGTTTTTTTCATTATGTTTTAAATTACCACATTTCTCTCAGTAATTGAAGTGGGAATTAGCAAGACTCACAGTTAACTGTGCTCTTCTAAGCAAATGTGTAAGCCTCTGACTAGTACTTAGTTCCTTTACCATTACATTGTTTTGGGCAAATTGAGTGAAATGATGAGAAGAAACTTCTTCTCAGTGAGGGTAACAGGACACTGGAACGGGCTGCTCAGGGAGGTTGTGGAGTCTCCTTCTCTGGAGATATTCAAAACCCGTCTGGACATGTTCCTGTGTAACCTCATCTAGGTGATCCTGCTCCGGCAGGGGGATTGGACTAGATGATCTTTTGAGGTCCCTTCCAATCCCTGACATTCTGTGATTCTGTGATATAGTAACTTTTCTTGCGGAACTGCTTTTCAGAAATGTTTGCTTATGTAGTGAATTGAATTGTTGGGCAAATTGAAGTTGACGACTAATACTAATAATTTAGAAAGTCTTATAGATCAAGCATTTGATGTCTTTATGACATTTGAGACATGTCTATATGCATTATGTTTCATTTAGGCCTGAAGAATATCCCACATATGGGGATCAACCAAGGTGATGTGTGAATGTAACAAAAATGTTCATCTGTGGAAGAAGAGAGAAGTTTCAAAATGTAGACTTAAATACAAGTTGGAAGCAGTCTAGTTTTTATAGATAAATATCTGTACAAAATTTCAAGTCTTAAGATTATAAACTCTCCCTGCATCTGCATGTTAAATCTCAGAAATAGCCTGTATGATAAAAGTAGTAATAATTGTCCTCCTCTTAAGCCATATGAGTTTTGTGATGTAGAAGTGCCTGATACATAGCAGGATTTCATAATGGAAACAGTTGCAAGAGTGTCTCTGAGGATAATATCTTATCAATAGAGAAAAAAACAAAGACAGTGATTAGGAAAATTATTCTGACTTTTTGAGCTAGAAGAGACCTGCTGGCTCAAAAAGCAAGAGCCTCACTCAACAAAATGGATTCCTTTACAGGAAGTACTATAAGCTAGGTGATGTGGAAAGATGCACAGGACAATGTTATTTCAGCTTCATTGTAAAATTTCCCATGCTTTTAGTCGTATTTTATACTTAATCTTAGAAAGTCTATGTATTTTTTTTAGTGAAATCACATGTGAACAGTCTTCATCCTTATATTTATTAGTGAGGTTACTGTGCAATAATACCATCCTAAATATTTATCAGAAGTAACTTTTGGATAGGAATGCTGTATATATAAAAATACATAAAGTCTATTGTGTGTGTATATTCATGATAAAATCATTAAAATAATATATATATATGAAATACATGTAAAACTATCTAAAATATAAAGAGCTCTTTTATATGTTGGCCACTGAGTAATACCGATAGAGTGGCTGTTGTGTAAGAGTTGCCTGTGCTGGGCAGTGTTGCTGAAACCCAAACCATAAGTGTAAATGTTGATCTCTGAAGAAATTCCTGCCTCCAGGTCAGGAGCTGATGCCTTCTCTGTGCCATGGCAATGCTGTCTTAGCATTTTTAAGGCTCTTCCCTGTGTTTCTGTATATGTAAATACTTAGTTGATAATGAACTAGCCATTGCTAGTCCTCTGGGAAGCTGCTTACATGAACTCTATGGCTTGTTTGCAAAAGCAGAGCACCCTATGCATAGTACCACAAAAATAGCAACGCAGTAATGACAACTGATTGGGAGTCTGGAGGGATTATTTTTAAATCGCAAAAGGAGGAATTACAGGACTGGGAAGAACCTCTCCTAGAGCATTGAATCCACTTGTGTCACCTCCAGTGCTCTTGCAGGCCTCCTGTAAAAGGTTCAAACTCCGCTTTAACACTGCTGAGATTTATTTCTCTACCTGGTTTCAAAGACTGTGTGAGACCTTTTCAGTGCTCATGTCTGGCAAGCTTCCTATTTATGACTCAATATATACCCACTCGTTCTTTGGTCAGCACTGTCCAACAGTTTCTCAGCATCCCATCTCTTTCCCTTTTACTGCTCTGCTGTCCCTACAGCAGGTGACAATCTCCCTTCCCCTTACTTTCATTTTGCCTAGCAGGAGGAGCCAACCTCTTTTAGATTCTTATAAAAAGACCCAAGTTTGCTGTAATCATCTACATAGTCATGTTCTACACCTATTAGGGTATGAATTTTTCTTGACTGCAGGTGGCCAGAGCTGTATGTGGTGTTCCTGGCGATTGCTCACTACACCCTTACCAGTTACTGCATCTTGCACTTGTCTCACATGTTCCAGGGTTGTACATATTAAATAATTTGTGCTCTTTATTGTCTTTCCTTCCTCTCTCTTAAGTGTATTTAGAAACAGAAATCTGTATGTATATAGCTATAGCAAGGAGTAACCTGATGATCTTTCAGGAAGAAAGTAGAAGACCCCCAAGCCTCTGTTAGTAAATAGTGACAAGAATAAAGTTATTGCTTTAGTTTTCAGGTTAGACTGTGCAAAACATCCTAAATTTACTAATAGGAACAAAATTCTTCTGTGTCAGGAGAATGCAGAATCAGTATTTCTTTTGTTTTTTAAACTCAATATTTCCCTAATATACCATTGACATTCACTTCAGGAAATTAATGTACAGAGGCAGCCTGAAATGGACTGCAGTGGAAACACAGCCTAAAAATGGTCTTGGGTGTGATATATAAAGTCTCTAAGTGCAATAACCAGCTTGAGGGGAATCATCACCTGGTTCTTGCACATTACCAACCGCTATGTTGAAATTTTGCTGTTCAGAATATAGCACTGGAAATTTGCCTTTGGTACTGTGGGACACACCTCCATTTTAATTTCTTCTAAGCTTTTGTTTCCCACTCTGTTCTTGGAGGGAGGGGAGCATGTTTGGAAAGGAAACAAAGCTTTCTATGTTTAATACTTTCTGTTGTCATGTGAGAACAAAAAATCATGAAATTCCAAGTAATTCTTATCTGCTGAATGGCTAGCCTGGCAAAAAATACAGAAATATTACCTTGAGGCACTATGTAATTGCTATCACTGTGGATGTGATGTGTTTACTTCTACATCAAACAAGATTTATTTTTTTTACCCTATTTATCTCAAAAGCTCCATGTGATCTCTGCAGTAATGGTAGTGATAAGCATTGTTTACAAAAATCTTTTGAACATGGCATGAACTTGTAGAGCTGAGGGCGAGACATTTAACAGCAAAGCAAATGTTTGCTAAATTAACACCCAAAGTTATATGGGTAGGAATTAGATAGGGTTTCCTAGCATGGGAATACACTGAACCATTGATCATGAAACACAGGATCTCTTATAGGTTGCCCTCAGTTTCTTTGTAGGGATAAAAACCTGCTTCAAACACTGTGATTGGAAATGACAATCTCAAACCTTGTAAGACTCTCACACTGGTTGTGTGGACTGTGTGAGTTGGAAGCTGTGACGTGCAGCTTGGAGAGCTGAGCAAGTCTCTGTGGTAAAAAGGTAAAATGCCATAGTATCCCCCTACTCCATTTCTGAAGAAACACTTTACGTATATAAACTAGGAAATGAGCTAATGTTTTTTATTTATCAAAGTTATCACACACTGACCTTGAGATTTCAACACAGAATTTACAGTGGCAAGAATTCTACTTCATATGTGGTGACAAATCTTTTAGTTAATGTAGTTATTTTTCTCTGAGGGGGAATAAGTTGTTTCTAGTTAGTCTAGTAGGAAGTTTGCTTGACAGCTCTATTCTTTGTGGGTGAAATATTCTGCAAAAAATAAATACTTCACACAAACTTCTCTGGTGTACCAGTGAAATCTACAGGACCAAAGATTGTATTGCATGTGGAAATGCAGCTAGGAGCTGTAAGTCTATGATTTGCTCCTGTAATTGTCTGCTTTCACAGGTAATACCCTTTGAAGGAGGAAGGATGGATTTGCCATTTTTCAGCTCATAGCCCTCTCCTGTTCTCTCCAACAACATATTTTAATCTGACTTCTCATCCTCAAGTATTTTGCATACCCTTTCATCCTTCAGCCTTGCAGTTGTGATTGATCACTCTGGCTGGCTGAAGAGCCCTGGGTAGCAGGCAGGGGAAGCTGGCAACAGACATCTCAGGAAGCTCAACTCCATCAGTGTTGCTCTAATTGGCAGCCAGCCACAAGGAGTTTCTGTGCAGCAGCCTGCTGCAGCTTTCGGACTTGGCAAAGCACTGCTGCAGTCTCAGGTAGCAGTGGAAGCAGAGCACTGCTTTCTGACCCATTGTGAAAGAGCAAACTCAGGTTACTGCTCTTCAGAGTTCGGCAGAAATCTTTGCTTCACACACCCAATGAGCATCTTGAAAGAACTTGTTGCAGCCATTCTAATTTTGCATCTTTTTGTTGCTCTTTCCCAGCCCTGATGAAAGAGAATGCAGTATATGGGGGAGGCAGCCAAAGTAAGGCTGCAGAGGAGGGGGTCTGGGAGCCCAGAGGGAGGGTGGTATTCTAACATGGGCTGGTTCTTGCAGAAGTGGCATAGGAAATGTAGACTGGACAACAAAGAGATAGCCTACTAACAAGGTATTAACAAAAGGGAACTGTCAGGATCATCACATTCTTCATTCACCCCTAAATATTCCTTGCTTAAATGTATATGTAATAGATGATGAAAGCTGTTGCAAGCTGACTAAAAATTATATAACCCTTTCTACAAGTCTTTCAGTTATAATTTGTTTCTTACAGTGGTAGATATGATAAAGTTTTTTCCTAGATAGGACTTTGGGTAGCATCTTGTGATTGTGGCATTCTACTAAAGTTAATGTGATTTTAGTATCTTTTTGTCAATTAAATTATAAGATGTATAGGTATGTTATTAATGCAAGTTGTGTCACTCTTACGGTGTTGCAGATTTGTGATTGTATTGGAGTGAGTGGGAACAAGCTATCAAAGTTATTTATTTGTGGTCATGGCAGGAAAGAAGATGGCTCTTTGCTTCAACAAAGTCAGTCCTTGTCTTTAATCATTAATTAACTCTCTGAATTTGACTATATCTGCAAATAGCAGATGGTGAAGAGCTGCCAAATTGCCGCTCATCATCTGCTTCTCACATACATAATTTAAAAGAGTATAACTATAAAGAAAATATATCAAAAGTCCTCAGTATGATGTTTCCTGATAGCAGGGAGTTATGTTCGTTTTTCTTTTGGCAATTAAGTTTAACAGTGAGCAAGAGATTAAATAAAGTATTCATACAAAAGAACACTTTCGTGATCGATATTTGGGAACAAGCAAATGTGCTCCTACTTCAAAACTGCATTGTACTAAACCAAATGAATAATTGATCTTTAACTGTGTGATGTTCAAATGAAATGGGTATTGATCTACAGATGAAGTATTTTGCTTATTTCAGGTGCTAATAAATTATGCCTTTTGTTACTTGCAATGATGCTTCTGAACTCTGACTGGATTGTACTAGTTGAACACAAACAGACGAAGAAGGTTTCATTAAATGCAGAAGTCCCTTTCTAGGGGCTGAGGGGAGCATGGTGACTCTAATTTTACCCAGTAGAAATATACAGGATTTCTCCTGTCAGCTCTGGGGAAAGCTGGACTTGTAGAGTGTTGTCTTAACAGCATCTATAACAGCTCTACTTGGTAACTGAACATCTGTTATTACCTTTAAAATAAAAAAAATTTAAACACATTTAAAATTAAAATGGAGATATTGAGAAAACTTGCTGCTTGGCCAGTCACTCATCTGATTGAAACATTTTTCATATGCAGGGCTGGCTTTGCTTTGTTTTCAAAGCATTAGTCTGTACATGGTGCAATCTTCAACTTTAATATTACACTTGCTGTAAATCAAATATTGGGGTTACTTCAGCAGGTCTTTTTAAGGTAGTGATTTGAAGCTTTGACTATATTGCTTCTAAGGGTGGTCTCACCATCCTCTTGCTTTAGAGGTCACAACTAGGATATGTATGTGAACACCTGCCATGTGAAGAGGAAATAGCTTCTGTTGTTTAAGAATTTATTTGGTTGTAGAAAATTTTATACCAGAAGAAGAAATTAGCCCAGATTTTTATCCCAGGAGCAGAGCCTTACAGCACTTGAACAGTTTAACAAATGCACGACTGAGCAAAATATGTCTGTAGAAAAAACAGACTTCAGGGAAAGACTTAGGGGAAGGAAGGAGGAGAAAATGAGTAGAGGTTTTTATCCATTGTCTGTACTCTTTGGCAATATTTTATTAATTTTTTTTATGGCTTCTTAACTTTTCAATTCCATTCTAATTAAGTTTGCATTTAGAGTGTACCCATTACCTCTAACTGATATTTGTCATACTGTCAGGGTTTTATACTTATTTTTGCTGTCTAGTAATAGACGTGGACAGCTACATCTTGAGTACATGGGTTGAAAATGAAGGCATTAATTTTGCCGTCTTCACAGATCAGTCTATGTCACTTAAAAACATCTGTTTCCAAAAGAGCTAGTCACTCTGAGCAATGTTCTAACGTACTTGTAGTGGGGGGGAAGAAGGGATTCCTGAAAGAGAAAAACTGAATGGCTCAGGAGTTTGGCTGACTTGCATCAAATTAAATCTCAGAGCTTGGATGTTGTCAGTTGTGTTGATGGGAGGCTGGTGGAAGTTGACAGTTTCTCCTGCTGTAGGTATTATGCATGTGGGTATTGTGGTTGCCATCTTCTTCAAAAGAAATTCACAGAAAGAGCCATAGATAGGAGAAAAAGCTTCTCATTTCTGATCGCTGTCATGTAAGCATTCAAACTAAATAAATGGACAGCCCAGCTTTTAGATTTAGAGATTTACATGTACTCCTATCACATTGTATATAACCAGAGGATGGGGGTTTTGGTTTGCTCTGCTAACTCAAATGTTTTAACAGACTATATTGCTGAAATTGTGTGATGGTAGCAATTAGAGGCCTCAATTGAAAAGAAGAGGCTATTTTATGAGGTGTGTGTAGAGACTTGGGGCTGGATTAATCTTGCCCTGTGTCTCCACCTCAGCTAATTGCCTTCATCTCCTTTTCTAGGCAGTGGAGAGCAATAGGCATATAGTGCACAAATCCAACCTATTTAAGATTCATACCATAGAATGAGCTCAATTATGCTGTCAAAATGCTAGTGAAGGGAGTCTAAAGATACTAGGTTAGTCATGCACATCTAAAGGTAATCAAATGTTAGGGGTGAGCTTTGCCCAGATGGTCTTGCAGTTGAAGTCTCTGCTCTGGGAGCTTGTTGTGCTCCAGGACAGCGTCTCAGCATTTGCTATGTTGATGGAAAATTTGAGGGGACTTCAAAAGGTGTTTAGTGTACTTCTGTCTGGAATGGTCACCAAGGTGGTTTTGTTATCTGGGTTCTGGTTTGCCTGGGTTCTCAGGCAAAATGCAGACTAGGCAATCAAAGAGTATGAGGAAAGTCGTTAAATCTGCTTGCGGTTATGGAGCAGGTTCATGGCAAAGCCAGAAATGTTTAGAACATATTGAGAGTCAGTCCTCTGGACTGAACTAACTTTTAGGGTCATCTAGCAAAACATAAATAAATAAGTTGGTCTAGCTTTGATGTTCAGTATATTAGGTCATCTCTGAAAGTCTAAATGTGACCTGACTGTAATTTTATAACTAGGTCAGAGAGAGCTGGAGGAGTTCTTTACTTCATTCTGGTTTTAGTATACTGAATGTGAAGTCTTCAGTAAAATAAGGGAGGTCCAACATTTTGAGAAAAAAAAACATGACTGCATGCTCCTTGTCCTCTTTTCTGGGTGAAAGAACTCAGACCAAAACATGACTTCCTCTGTTTTGTATTTTACTTGGAAATGAACATATCTACTATATTCATCTGCCTTTCAGCTGCTTTCTCAGTGCTGTGAAAAGATGATTATGCTTCTTATGCTAATCTATAGAGTAGATGCGTAATGTCCTATATTTTATCTCCCAGCAGAGAAAACAGACAACTCTTGCAACTGTTAGACATAAACCAAAACTGGAAACCCACTTTTGCAAGGAGATCATGGGGACAGCAACAAGCTAAATGGATTTACAGTGACAAAAGCATGTTGAAACCAATGTGTAACTGTATTTTTTAAAAAACATGACACTTAATTTCTGCTTTGTAAATCCCTGTCCTTAATGGGGATGACAAGAATTTAAGAGATAGGAAGGCATCTTGGTTGTAGGTTTGAGCAAGAATCTCATTTTCTCTTAGCCTGCTTTTCATCATAGTCCCAAAAAATCTGACAAGAAGTAAGTGACAAAAAATATGACTGGAATGAACAGTATCTGGATGAAAGATGTTTGGGGTATTTTTTTGTGATTTGTTACATGATTTAAAGCTAATTTTCAATGATATTGTTTAGCAAGAGTTGCTGATGGAAGTGGGTTGTTTTAACTCCTTGCTCGTGGGAGAGTTACAGGAGTACATAGGAGGGAACAGAGCCCCTGGCAAAGTCAAGCCCTGACGTTAGGGTGCGGGAGGTAGCAGACAAGTCTGTCTGCATAGCAGAATCACATAAAAAACCAGAGATTATCCAGTTCTCTTTATCCCTTGCCTTCAAACCATCACAAGTGTCTTTGACTCCAGTATGGTCTTATACTGGCAAGAGAGGGGTGGGTAGTAGTTTATTGCTATTCCTGTTACCTTTAAAGTTTGCCGGTGTGCGTTTGTAACCCTGCTGGGTTGCGCACAGTGGCTTTACCTTGGCAACTGCTTTGTTTGCTGTAAAGCAGATGAAAAGCTGTATAATCCTCATGGTTGGCACTTACAGGAGGTTTTTAAAGTAGATGTGAAGTTGCTGGCTGAACGAGCACTGAGATCGCATGGCAGCCCCCCAGGCAGCCCGTTCTCCCCTTCCCTGACTGCCGTGCTCAGAGGGGGAGACGGGCAGACTCATCCTCAGTCTTGCACTGATTTCTAATGGTGACCAAATGAAAGGCACGCTCAGGGTTTCATTTTATTGATTGTGAAAGAGAAATGTACTTGGAATTTGTTCTTCCTTCTTGGTTCATTTTCCAGTGACATTAATGTCAGTGCTCAAAAGAATGAGGTTTCTCATGGCTTCTTGTAGCTGTCCATTCCATTTAAAGAGATGTTCATAGCATATGGATAGCAATATGAAACATGAATAGGAAGGACAGTGATGGTAACCATTGAAGAACAAGGATATTAGAGGGTTCAAGTATATAAAGACTAAGCATTCAAATGGTAAAGCTCTTCCGTTGTGTGTATGTGCGTTTGTCTTCCAATTTTGTGAATGCAGTGTTAAAGAGAAAGGTTTTGAAAGACCACATCATATTCTCTTGAGAACTCCCTGAAATCGAAATGTTAGGAAATTAGGGCAGTAGGGAATACAGCTCAATGAAATGGTCTCATACAACTTCTTGTTCTTGCTATAACTGATTGCAAAAATATGTTAAATTGGAGAATGAGAAATGCTGACTGGCCTTCTTATTCTGGAGTTAGCAGTATCACACCTGAAACCTGTCATTAGCTAATTTCAATTTCCAAGAACATACTTGTGGGCTTCTTATTTTAAACTACAGACATTTTAAGACTAATGCTCCCCTTACTCCATTCTTTTGTAGTTATATTTAAATCAAAACCTGTTTCTTTTTACCAGAGTGAAGGAAGTTTATCATGTTTCTAGGGAAACCTACAAGTTGATTTCTCCCTCTCCATCATATGCTAAACATTAAAAGATATTGTAAGTATTGATAACCAACTGATCAACTTGCTGAGTATGACCTATCTAATTATCTAGTTTGCTGTTGATACAAATCTAGGGTTTTTGGACCCCTTGGGATAAGAGCATGGTAAACTTTAATCAAAGTTTGCTGGCATTTTTGTTGAGAGTTATTAGAAGAATAATGGCACACTTTGTGCCAAAAGAGAATTTTTGGTGTGTATAGGTGAGAATTTTTTTTTCCTAACTAACATCAGAGAAAGTACATCAACAGATGCTTTTTAAAGCGTGATTGATCATGGTTTAGCATGAAAATAAATAAAAAATATACATATAATATGTATTTTTAGCACATATATTATTCCTGTTATATAGAGGTTCTCCAATTAGATTTAAAGAGCTGTTTTAATGATAAATGAGTCAGAAGAGAATCCAGCACTTCTGCAATAGATTTCAGCTGCTGGTTTTGCATTGCTAGTAAGGATAGTGGGACACAGGCTTGTCACAAAGCAGATGACGTAAAGTCAGTACAAAACACTAGAACTTACAAACCAAGCATTCCTAAAGTGTGGATACTGATTTGGCTGCTGTTTACATATGCATCATGGTATCACTGTCAGTTGTGTGATCGCAACTGAAATCTTCCCCAAGCGCTTCGTTCTAATCTGCCCTGGCCTCCTAGTTTTGCATGTCCTTTGTGATGATTTCCCTTTGCCTCTGAACTTTAACTCCTGTTTCTGTGCCACTGAATTCCATGCGTTGAGTAAGAAAGGAACTGTTTTGCAGAGTTGACTTTATTATTGTGGCTACTTTTTATTAAGAAAATACAATCATAGAATCATTTAAGTTGGAAGGGACCTGTGGGATCATCAAGTCCAACCTTTGTCCAACATCTCCCTAATCCCTAGACCATGTCTTGAAGTGCCACATCTACTCATTTTTTGAACACCTCCAGGGATGGTGACTCTACCACCTCCTTGGGCAGTCTGTTCCAGTGCCTGACCACTCCTTCAGTAAAGAACTTTTTCCTAAAGTCTAATCTAAACCTCCCCTAGCACAACTTGAGGCCATTACCTCTTGTCTTGTCATTAGTTACTTGGGAGAAGAGATTGACACCAGCTGTGCTACAACCTCCTTTTAGGTAGCTGTAGAGAGCAATGAGGTCTCCTCTAAGCCTACTCCTCTCCAAACTAAACAATCACAATTCGCTCAGGTGCTCCTCATAAGACATACTCTGCATGAATGTTCTGCGTTGCCCAATTCCCTTTGTCGAACAGTTCTCACTGACAGAATACCAGTATTTCTATGTGTCAGAGTAAGAGTTGAGATAGCCAATTGAATTGGAGTCAAAATGGATGCTCTGATTAGCAGAGTATAGCTAACTCAAACTTAAATCCATGTTTGTAACTATTTTTTTGTTTCTTTTTTTTTCATGGATTTTGTAACTTTTTGACCAATTCTACTAACATTCAAGTTGAAAGCTTAGTTCATTTACCATTTTTGTAATGACATTATTCCATTAGAGTGACATTAAATTACTACAAGTTAGTAGTGCATCAGATCACTCTGTGCTGTAGAACAATCTATAGAAATCTGGAATGATGCTCATTATTAAATATCAATGTATGTCTTTGTACATGGTATGGAACTTTGATGGTTTTCCACCAGCATGTTAGCATTTGCGGACACTTGGCACAAGCAGGAAGTACCCAGTTAGAGGATCAACTGTACGCAGCACTGGTGACACCACAGCTGGAGTGCTCTGTCCAGTTCTGCATTCCTCAGTACAGGAGAGACGTGGACATACTGGAGTGAATCCAACAAAGGGCCGTGAAGGTGACTAAGGGGCTAGAGCATCTTTCACGTGAGGAAAGGCTGAGAGAGCTGGGGCTGTTCAGCCTGTAGAAGGGAAAGCTCAGGGGGGATCTTGCCACTCTGTGTAACTAATGCATCTCATAGTGGGGAATAAAGACAACAGACCCAGGCTCTTCTCAGTGGTGCCAGCTAACAGTACAAGAGACAGTGGGCACAAACTGAAAAATAGAGGACTTTGTTTAAACCTGAGCAGAAATTATTTTACTGTGAGGGTTGTTAAAATTGGCATAGGTTGCCCAGAGAAGTTGTAGAGTGTCCATCCTTGGAGATGCTCTATTTGAACACAGTCCTCAGCTTCAGTGCTTTACCCTTGTGTAAGCATCTAAAGATATAAATGGGGATAATACAGAATTAAAGAAAATAGTAAAGAGACTAAGATTAAACATTTATTATAGTACAGCTTTTTGCCTTAGATGAAGTTGTCTAGTCATGCCAGTTCATGCTGTTGCATTGCAACCACTTCTATTTGGAGTGACAGGAGATGCTGGAGCACAGGCTGCCGCCTCTTCTGGTTTTGTCTTTTCTTCTGTTTGACCTCCTTGCATCCTCCACTGCAGTCTCCCTTAGCAGATCTTCCCCCTGCTGCTGGACTGAAGTGACAGGTTCGTGTTGTTAAGACTGTCACAGTCCCTGTGCAAGCAAACCGGTGTCACTGCGTGGCTGTCAGAAGCCATGTACTCTGAGTGAACAGGGAGAGAACAGTGCTGGCA
Organism: Brachypteracias leptosomus; assembly: GCA_013401335.1. Lineage (NCBI taxonomy): Eukaryota > Metazoa > Chordata > Aves > Coraciiformes > Brachypteraciidae > Brachypteracias > Brachypteracias leptosomus. The sequence goes on along the minus strand of VYZX01009239.1, from coordinate 74,564 downwards.
CCTCCAACAAGCCAAGGTCTGGATACCTGGTGCTGCTTGTGTCCTTCATGCTATGCGCTTACAGTTCTCAGATAATTTCTTCTTCCTTCCTCCCAATACTGAAGTCTTGAAAATATACTGCCTCGGTGAATATGCCACCAGTGAAAGACTGTAAAAGTGTGATGTCTGAAGAGATTATTAATAATACCATGATGAACATGTTTTAATGGGTTGAAAAGTCATTAAAATAAACATTTTGGCAGCCAAATGTTTTATGCAGACCTTCAAAATGCTCATGAGTAGGAGTCTGAACAGAAACAGCCATTAGGCAAGTGATAAAGGGCACACAGAGGTATGGCACCGCTCCTCTTTCTGTAATTAAGGAGTGGACAAAAGCAGGAAAAAAAAGGTACCTGTTTGAAGACGTCAGACCAAACCCAGTCTACAATTCACAATTTTGAGTCAGAAGGGAAAAAAAAATCTTCCTCAAATCCAGCCTTTTAATTTCTAATAGAAGTCTTTCGCTGTGTCTCTTGAATTCTGCTACAAGCAGTAATTTCTGTTAAAATCAGAAAAGACAGATGAAACTGAAAAGCCAGTAAGAAAATCACAGAAGGAAGAGATTTTTTCAGGAAATATAAAAAAAATATATTAACTAACATGTAACTCACACTGGTTGATCATATTTTTCTCTACCTTCCATCCTACATTACCATTGTCTTTATTTCAGGAAATCTGTGCTAATGAATGATGCTATATGGCTACAATACAGATATGGTATTAAGAATAGAAAGTCATGTTTCTGTTTAAGCCAGTTTCTAGCTACCAGACGTGGTAAACAGTGATGAGGTAAAACCCAGACCTCCAATGTTGGCCTTTCATATTTTCTTCTGAAATGTTTGATTAATGTGTGGTGGGAAGAGATGTGTGTAACAGCAGAAACAGTTAAGATACTTCACTGTATAGGGGAATAATTATGCCCTTGTTCCCTCCCCTCCCTGCCTCTGTAAGCTTCATAATCCTAGCACCCAGACATCTGCAGATGCTTAGCAAGATACTTACATACCCCAAACTTGCCTTTTCTCTGTTGACACCTCTTTTTCTTCTGGCTTAGTTGTTACAGCATGTAATAAGCACCTTTTGTGCTTCAGAAAGACCTCTTATTTTCATTTCACATAATGTTTTGATAATTAGACCCAGAGTTTTGTTTGTGCCTGTTCTTTATTGCTTTAAAAAAAAGTATCAGTTGCTGAAACTGATGAACACAGAAATAAATCCATTATTATCTTTTATTGTACCTATGTATTGCATGAAACCAAGATCTACTGACTGGAATTTTTATTCCTGACTCCTGTGGCTGTTGATTTCATCTTCTGCCTGTTAGGTCTTAAACATTAATCTAAGCCATGTACTTCAAGTTTATTTGAAATTCTTCCTTTATTAATCTTCAGTAACTTAATTGCAAGCCCTGTGCCGTCTTCCTGTTGGGTGTAAGCCACTAAGTTAGATTTCTTTTCAAGTGTAAGCACCCAACTGTTTCACTGGTTTTCCTCTCTCCTCTCACCTACAACCTTGCTCAAATGTGTGAAGTCTCACCAGGTCTGCAAATCTCTTGTTTTGTTGACTCTTTCCAAAATAAGTCCCTGTGCTTTAGAGGTCATTGGCATGGGAGGCCCACTGGATTATTAGTTCATCTTGCAGCAGTAGCTAGTAGACTTGACGTTTTATGAAATGGGATAGAAGATCTCTTGGCAAAATCCAAAATGCATGTTGTAAGTATGGAAAAAGCTTTTTCTTAAGCTGAAATAACATTGGAACGATTTTACTCTAGTTTTCTAAGTAGTGTGGCTCGCTGCTTATCCTGAAGTTGGAATTTCTTATTTTGCATTCTCTTTGAGCCAAGTCCCTGATAATAGATCAAACTGTCATTCTTAGTGGAGTCAAGAGCAATAAAATAAGGACGAAGTGTGATGTGTTGTAACAGTGTGCAATTGGAATCAGGTCTGTTACTGCGAGACACATAATGGCACATAGCTCATTCCTGCATGCAGGCTGTATCATCTCAGGATAATGATCTCTGTAATGAGACAAAGTGTTTCAGAGAAAGATTGCCAAAAATGAAGAGTATGAGTAAGACAGTGGGTTTATTTTTTTTCCCCTGCAGAAAAGCACTGTATTCTGTAACCCTAAATGTCAAATTAAATGGTAACTTCCAAGTATAAATACATTTTGGAATAGGCAATATCAACTGTGGAAAGCTGGAAACCCTGTAATACCTAATGGAAAAATAAGATGAGATTTCTGCTCCCTGTTGTGTTGGCTGTATGAATGATCTGGAAGAGCAGGTGAAGAGTGAGGTAATGAAGTACTAATTTATTCAGGGTAGTTAAGGGCCAGCTCTAAAGAATTGTGCAACTACCTTACAATTCTGCTTAACTGAGCCACAAAATTGTAAATGAAGTTTGATGTAGAGAAATGTCAGTGCACACATGGGAATAGGAAACATGAGAAAATTACAGTTCTACCATGCTAGGGTCTGACCTGGCTCTTGTCACTTAACTGTTGCTCCAGGATCATCTTCCCTTGGGTAACTCTGGGAAGGCAGTAGTTTGATGCTCAGTAGGACTAAATAGTGCACAGCAAATTGAATGGCAGATACCACTTGGAGAGACAAAGAACAAGTCCTAAGACATTGTTGTACAGTGGTGTGCCTACATCTTAAATGTTCGGAGCAGTTCTGGACTACCATGCGGCACAGTTGAGCTATAGGACCACCTACCATGAACTGTTCTGAATGCTGTGATAAACTATGATAGAACTTTGCAAGAATTCAAAAAAGTGAATTAAAAGTTTGAGGGAGAAATCCCTTGAGAGCAAGTACAAAGAACACATCCAGCTCAGAACGTTCCCCAACTCCAGGTGTTCTCATTCCTCTATTTTTAGAAGTAGAAGTTAATCCCATTCTAAGCAAAAGCTTGTTTATAGTATGATGCTGCTGCTTATTTATATAACCATAGTGAGATGTTGGATATCTGTTTTGCTATTTTAGCACTAAAAAAACCCCTAAACCCCAGACAAACAAAACCAACCCCCCCAGGCCCCAAGTATCTCCATACCATGACAGTTTTCAAGCCCTGTGGACTGATATGCCATGTTACAAATACTTGTTCCTAAGAGGAAGAGAAGTATTCTAATTGGAAATCTTTATATTGGGGGAAAATTTTTAAGGGAAATTTCTTGGTGGAATCTCTGAGGGTGAATATTGCCAGGCTTCTGTGGCAAACCTTGGAGAGCTAAGCTAATGCAAGCTACCAGGTGTTCAAGGGTTATTTTCAATTCTGGAAAAGAGTAAGCCTTTCCTTGGCCTCAGGCTTCACGAAAAAGAAGTACAGAAAGGGAAAAACATCAATGATACAGAGGCAAAGGCAGGCAATACAGCTTCCTCTTTGAAAGAAGGGCTCGTCTATGCATTATGTATAAACTTATCTTTAAAGAGCTGCTCAGTATTATAAACCAAAATAACTGTTTGGAAATAGTGTGTTGCCTGTTACTGCTTCAGGAGAAGTTATTTGTTGTTTCTGGATGTGGTTTTATTTTGTCTTTCTGTATTTTGAATTAACTATACCAGCCTATTATTCAGGGAAATGTGTGTGCCCCTGTTCTGTCTTTGCCTCATAGATGCGTTTATTCTGTGCTTGTGGTTTACCATTAAGATTTTTCCAATATGTGCTTTTGAACACTGGAAGATGAGAGGGAGAGAATGTGTTTTGTATTTGAAATGTCATTTCTCAAGTAACCGGATAGAATTAAATGGCATGGATGGCAGGCTTCATTTCTTAGTGCTGGGAAGAGAAAATAAAATGCAACGTGATTGCATGTTCTGGTTCATTTTAAATTCCAGAGGAGAGGATTTTAAGCTCTCTCCATTAACTTATGTATATATAAGTATATGTTTTGCTTTTTGATAGTTGTTTTGGATTTTTTTTTCCTGTGGAAAGATTTTTGCAATAAATACATCTTCAACATGCTTCTGTATTGTATTTTGCTGGAAAATGTATGAAGTTAGTTCAACTGAGTGAACTGTCAGTGTTTTACACTATCCAGCTCTCCCATACACTATGAGAAGTAATGCATTGTAACTAGTGTATAGATGTGGTGCACTTGGGAAGCAGACCTTTTGCTCTTGTGCTGAAATGTCTGTAACACAAATCAAACTGATTTTGAAGTTGCTGTATTTGAGGATTGCTGGAGTTGTGTATTTCAGTATGTTCGTCTCATTACTGGGTAATGCCACAGAGAAGAGCAAATTTGGATGCAGTCTTATGTGCATCCAAAAAATTTCAGGGTAAAGTTAGAAGAAAGAGGAACCGGCTGTGGAAACTAGATCACTTCTATTTTGCAAGATCTCTGCCAAGGCCCTTCATTTGTAGAGAAAGCATAGCATGTTTTATATATGTTGTGACATTTTAAAATAAAGTGCAGTCCTTCATATGGAAAAGATGGATATGCAGTGTTTTCATTCTCTGGGACTCTGTGAACCTCAGAAAACCCATTCAACATCGCCTGCCTTGCATTTGCTGTGAGGAACAACATTTTATTCTTGCCTGCTGGATTAGCCTAAACAATTTTTTTTTTTTCCTCTCTTGAAAACATAGCTTCATACATAGTTTCTAGCCAGGAAACATTCTGGAATTCCATTTGGAAGGTTTTAAGCATGAGGAAGGGGAAAAATAGACAAACACTTAACTTGCTTGACATCTGCTGCTAAAGTTGATGTGCGTGAATGTGTCAGATCATTTTGGCTGCCTGAAGCAGAGGGAAACACTAAACCCGTAAATCCTGTACTATTTTGTTTTTCTTGTCAGCTGAGGTTGCTGATTCCAAGTGATGATTGCTGTTTAAGAGTTTGTGATTTGATTTAACAGATCTCCTTGCATATCTGCCCCTGACTATAGGCAGGATAGATTCTGACAGTGATGCTACCAACATATGAGGTGTAAGCGTAGGACTTGAGTAATTTAGAAATAGCATTTTTGTAAGACCGAAAATTTAGTAAGTAGGGTTTTTTTTTTCCCCAAAGGAGTTGAATCAGAAGCTATTAAGTTTGACTGTAAAGCTTTAAATGTAGAATTTATCCTTTTGAATTTGCCATTAAGTATTCATTTTAATATTTAAATATCTTTAAGTGATTAGGGCAGTGACATGGGCTTTAAGTTATTTAGATAATGAAAAAAACCAGGATATCCATGTACTGTGATTCTTTAATGCATCCCACAGAGCACAACTGTAAAACAGGTTTGAGTTTGATAGCTGCTCTCATGCACCCAAGTCTCTCGTTTTTCAGGTTGACAGGCTTTCTGTAAAGTCAAGTTTATAAAAGATAACGTCAAAGCAGGGGTCTGAAAGAGCCCGATCATGATGCAAGTTTTACCAAAGTAGGTTGTGTGATGGTGCCTCAGATAGGAAAGAGCATTAATGTAAGAATCAAAAATTAATATGATTTTTTAGCTTATAAGGTTTAATTCTGACATGCTATGCTGGACTAGCATGAGGAAGGATGGGAACTATAACATTATTCACATCTAAGGGATCAGGGAATAGTCTGGGACAAATCTTTTAGACCTACGTTACTGCTTTTTGGATGATGGTAAAATTAGTCCAGCAGTTTTAGCAATTGTTAGTCTAATCAAATAAGCAAAGAAAAATGTGAAAGTTATTCTGTTACAACAATGTGATAGACAATGATAAAGCTTGAGGAACTAGAGTTGGAGCTTGCTGACTGGCCTGCATCTGGATAAGGGATGGATTCGTTGCTGCTTTGGGAAATTCCCAGTGGCAGTCTTGGACTTTGTTAATACACATTCAAGAAATCAAGCACAAAGGATTTTGTTTCTTGTGTGCTAAATCCTACTTAGTAAACATTAGTATCTCTATGTTCTTAATGCTAAGATAATATTAATCTTAGAAAAGCCTTTGTCATACGAATGTAATATATAGTACATTTGTACTTGCCTTTCACTTACATGACAGAAAGGCAGGATTTTCTGCTCTTTATCAAGTTGCTGAGCAATTTGGGACTGCTTGATACTGCAGAAAATTATTCAGTTGAAGTGCACTTAATTTAATCTCCTCTGTTTCACTGAGTATTTGATAAAAGATAATTGAAAATGCCTCAACTTGTGCTTCAGAAGGTTGTAGTTAAACCAGACTTTGGTTTGCTCTTTCCTCCCTGCCCCCCCCTGCTCCCTCTTAAAAGCCAATGAATCTTATTTGTAATGTGAGTTATGCTGGAAAGTAAGCCATTTATGGACTCAGTCCAGAGCTGATGGAGCAGCCAGTTAAACGTGCATCTAAAATGTAGTTGTTGCATTATTCTCTCAACAGTGGGAACACTGAATTGGTAATCCAAACAAGTTATCGTTGGTGTCAAGGTAGTCAATAATTGATTCAAGATCTGATGAGTTCTAGATTTTTCTAACAAGTCATTTTTTGTTCATTTGTGAAAGTAACTCAGAAAGGGTGAGGGGAATACAAGAAAGATTGGGATCAGTTTGCTGCTTGTTTCACAGACAATAGTTTGCTGGAAGGCTCATCAGGGTTTCTGTTCTGTAAGGCAAGTTCCTTACCAGTTGTCCCAGTCATTACAATCACCTTGATAGTGACCACAGTAAAAAAGGCAACAATTTCTGTCTCACTTGCATGTCCTCAATTTTTCTTTTTAAATAAAGGTAAAAATGGTTTGGTTTGCTTTTTTTCCCCTCAGTGCTCTTTTACTGACTCTAATTCAGTGTAGGGTGTTCTGCATTTATCCTCAGAAGACAATGCTAGAAATGCTACACTATCTTCAACAGAGCAAATTTCCTCCCTCTCTTTCACCATCCTTTTTGTAGAAAATAAAGTTGTCTCCTTCTTGTCTAATGAAGTGGTGATGATTTTGTTAAAGAATGATCTTTAAAGCTATTGAGGAAAAAAAAGTCTCTTAAGAAAAATCTGATATGGTTTATGAGCCGAGCAGTCAGAGATCAACAAAGTTTCAAGGAGACGGGAAGGAAAAAACTTGTAAGCAAATGATGACTGTAATTAAATCTACTATTTCATAGTTTAAATGAAATGTAAAATAACTTGCCAGTTGTGAGGTGAAAGATATTCTTTCCACTATCTGTGATATTGCTGCTGCTGTGTGTTACTTCTGGAGGCATTAATGAAGAAGTAATATAGTAGATAATTGTGGAGTTTCACTTTGTACCTTAAAAAGAGACAGAGGGAAGTCTGTGGCTGCACAGGATGGCTCACAGAGCTGAAGCCTACTAGTCTGGTAACGCACTTGACCTAGAGTAAACCGGTGAGCTTCTGTTCTTCTGTGTGATAAGACCTNTGTGATAAGCACTTGACAGGACTCTGGAAGAGCAAACCTAGTAACAATTGTGTAGCTCAGGTAGGTCTGAAATTATTCTGCCAGTAGCTTCTCTCTCCTGATGAACCAAGTCAGGATATGACCTAGCATAACCAGTCTATTTCATGAGTGGCAGGGCAAGCATGCTGCAAAATAAACGTGCATAGTTATGTTGGATGAAGACTGTTGGACAAGCTTTTGCTGTGATTTGCAGTACCAAAGTATCTTCTTTTCAGTGTAGTAAGCTTTCTTGGACAGAGAGGTAATATGAACAAAGTATCTGTACATGTGATGTGAAGTATGCGTGGTTAAATGAGCTACTTTGAGCTGAACTACACAGTGCTCTACCTTGTTTGCTTTGATGGTAGCCTCCTTACTGGCTCTGCAGGCTGTGAGAGAAGGAAATCAACTATGCTGAAATGAAGAGCAAAACCCCTAACTCTCTGGAGCTTGAATATACATTGAACTTAATTGCGGTACCTACGTATTCAAAGATGGAATAATTCTTGGATATGCTTCTCCAAATAGAAAAGAAAACGAACAACCAAAACCCCAACACCAACTATTTTCTAATAGATGAGTGGTAGACAAAATGCATAGAACTAGTTACACTTGGAAAGCTAGCTGGATTTTGGAGAGTAATAACTGTTCCCCCTGCTGCTGGCAACTGTGGTTTATTGCATGGTAATAATTGTAATAAGAAGTAAACTAGACTGCAGTGTTCAGAAGATACACAGTAACATATTTTCAGGACCAAATTAGATGCAGATTACTTAGGCCTTTTAGGCCTTTGCAGTTTCCATTGAGATTTTGCACATGTTGGATGGCAGGAATTAGCTTATACAATACAGTATAAGCAACATGAAAAATACAGCTTTCTTTAATGGTAAAGTACAGTTAAGATGGTTACTCATCTTTTTAGTAAGTTTTAGTGTATGGGAGAGGGGAGCAAAAAGAGGTAGATCCTACAGTCTTTTCCAGACACACGGTACTGGAAAAGTGTCAAGTGAATGGTAAAAGATGTATTTTTCTCCATGCTAGAACTGTAACTGGATTAATGGACTTGGGAGCAATCTGGTCTGAAATAAAGCCTTTTTTTTTGTTCTAATATCTACAGCATAGTCTATTAGAAGCTGGTTTTAACAAGTAGAGAAAAATGCTTTTGTGTATCCAGTCAAAACATGCTCTAGGGGAAAACCCAAAGTTATTCCTAATGCAAAGGTGGATATTGATCTCTATTGACTCTGCTTATATGTCTATTTATATTTAAGCTATTTTCTTTTCATACTGGAATGTTATATCTTTTTGGTGGTGTGCATACAATGTATTAATACTTCAACTCTCAGCTGCATTTACAAAGGAGTACTGTAGGCCATTCTGGAAAGCTGTAGTTAAGTCAGAAAAAGCAGCCACTTATTTTTAAAAATAGATTATTAAATTAGAAACAAAGGTATTCTGTACCTTTTTGTTTGTGTTTTGGAGACCTTCATAACAGGGTAAGTGTTTTATACCTGATCAAATATTACTCCTTAGGGTAAGGAGGAGTCAACCATCTATGCCTCAGTTGAGCACTTATGTGCTACGTCTGCCTGGGTTTAATTCGTTTGTACAGGCACTTTTTGTGAAATGGGGAGGGTGTTTGAAAGGCTCACCTTCCTCCTCGAGGATACTTCAATACTCAAGCCTGGAGCTACCCAGTGGCTGCCCATAGAGCATGAGAGACTTTTTTGTATTCTCCTCTCAGAGCAGTATTGCTTCTGGAGAGAATGGCTTTGCTGAAGATACTCTTTGAACAGAGTCAAGGTTTGAGAGAAGGGAGCTAAAGAAATTTGATAGACACAATAATACTTTGTAACACTAGAGTGGCTTAATAATTGTGCATGCTAAGGAGTCGAGCTGATAAATGTCTCCGCACTGTCGTGTAAACTAACTGAAAGCAAAAAGCTTTGCAATTTTCTGAAGGACTGTTTCTGATAAGGACTAAAAGTTTTCTTTAGAACTAGCTGAAACCAACCTTTCAACTTGAGTGAAAGCCAAGAAGGGACTGAGCATGTGCAAGGACAAAAGGTTACTAGCGGTGNACTTGAGATAGAGTACACCGGTGAGCTTCTGTTCTTCTGTGTGATAAGCACTTGACAGGACTCTGGAAGAGCAAACCTAGTAACAATTGTGTAGCTCAGGTAGGTCTGAAATTATTCTGCCAGTAGCTTCTCTCTCCTGATGAACCAAGTCAGGATATGACCTAGCATAACCAGTCTATTTCATGAGTGGCAGGGTAAGCATGCTGCAAAATAAACGTGCATAGTTATGTTGGATGAAGACTGTTGGACAAGCTTTTGCTGTGATTTGCAGTACCAAAGTATCTTCTTTTCAGTGTAGTAAGCTTTCTTGGACAGAGAGGTAATATGAACAAAGTATC
>VYZX01009239.1:0-61959 GCA_013401335.1 Brachypteracias leptosomus | reverse complement strand
TAGCATGTGGTGCCACCTCAGATCTTACTGCACGTGTATTATCAAATCACAGGTTGGGCTTACAACAGACTGAGGCTGTGCCAGGGCTTTTGAATTTGTGTTATGTCAAAAGTTTGCCTTTAAAAGAGAGTGAAAGAAGGGACAATTTCAAAACCTAAATATTTCTAAATTTTGGATGCCTTGGGAATTACTGAGTTTTATGTTGATATTTTTACTGCATTTGATTTTAGAGACCAACTGTACACCAGAGGTCCTGGAGATTGTTTGTGTAGGAGAAATATAAAACGTCAGGGGTAATTTTGTTGAATATTATTTCCTAAGGCTTTATTAAAACTGTATGCGTACACACAAAAGTAAAAGAGAGGAAGTTTCTGTGTGTGGTTGCAGATCTGGTTTTTGGAGGTGTTGAGCAACCAAACTCTTTCCCCTACTTGTGGTTTTTATTTCCTCCCTGCTTGTTCTCCCCCTGCATGCTCAGACTGTGAAGTTTTCTTTCCCCTTGATTTTCTCTGACCTTCCTGCTGCCTCTCTTGCACTGATGGAGAGATCTGCAAGAAGCAAGAATCAGTGAACTCTCTTGCCTCATGCCTTGTTGTGCCCTCTCATTTGAGTTGTGAAATATGCCTTTTATCTGCGGGTCTTTATTATATACTTAATTCAAACCTATTGTTCAGCCTGAGAAGTAACTGCAGTCTCGGAAAGGTGCTTCTTTCATTTACAAGTACCCCCTTGATACTTGAATAAAAGCACTAACAGCTGCATGCTCCACTTAAGTTAGAGTTGTTTTGCTTGAGCTGAGATGATCTGCAGACATGAAGCGGTGCATCTAACAGGACAGAACAGTGCAGCATTCTCTCTCTCAGAGAAAAACCAAGTGGCACGTTCATGGGTTGTATATTCTGGATGGCTTCTTGGTGCTAGGTTGTGATCATGGCTTTAGTTTCCAGGCACTATTTTGCCTTACACTGCTTTGCTTCATTATGGTAATAACATAGTAGGCCAGCTATATTAGATCAGTAATGTCAGTATAATGATATTTCAGAGGGATAGATTCCTGCTTCCTGCTAAGGTCATTTAATAAAAAAATTCCGATTAACCTTACAGATATATGTATCTCTTGATAATACAGTGAGTGAATGGTCTTGAGAGATTAAGAACCAGTGATAATGTGTAGGCTAGTTTTATCGTTTGCAGCCCATTGGTGAATGGATCTGGTTTTATATTTCCATGAGAACTAGCATCTGTGGCTTCTTCTCTAGCTAATGGTGCTTACTTTCATGTATGAGCAGAAATCTTGCATGAACCTAGCTTGAGGCCTTTACTAAAGCACTTGAGTCCTGTTTTCCACTTCTGGTTTTTACTGTTCCTTATGTAGAAAACATTAATTTTACTTGTCCTAACATCAATTATTGATAATAAATTCTATAAATGTAGGCACACTGCAATGCTGCAGCAATAGCTCACACAGTTGTCCCTCCATTTTTCTCCCCCCTTAATCTTGTAGCCATACTTGCATCCCATGGTTATAAAAACTTTTCAAGGAGTAGCAAAATTTCTCACCTTGTCGGAAGATACGCTAACACTTTATTACTTCTTCCTAGAGGAAAATAAAATTTCCTCAGCTTCTCTTGAAAACTTAACTGCTTAGCATGTTTTCAGACTTCTTGGGACCAGAGGGGAGTTGCTCATGACAGAGAGGAGTGCTGCTGTCAAAATTCCTGACCCTGGCATAAGTGAGGCCATTTTTTATGCCCAGCAACCACCAAATGTCAAATGTGGAAGCTGTCTTTGGAGCAGAAGGCAGGAGTTTCGTTTACCCCCTGCCTGGTGCCTCCATCTGGCTAGGTTGCAGTGTCACATTTCCTCTCTTCCCATTTGATTCAGGGCTTTTGAGTCATCTTTGGAGAAGTATTTTGGCCTTGGTCATGGTGGGGGATCTCCAGATATCAGCTTGGACAGATATAGATCTGAGATCTTCACCAGGAGAAGAGGAGATAGTATTAAGCTACGGTCTTTCAGCCACAGCACTTCACTGAGTGAAGCGAGCTCTGGCTGATTGAAATTTTTTTCGATCTTGATTTGAAATAATAGTGACCTGTTCTGCAACAAGAGATTTGAGACCTGAGGTGTGACTGAAAGAGCCTCCTTCCATCTCGCTGTTAACAGATGAAAAAATTCTCTCTTGGTTTCTTTCTGGTAACGGAGCTTGTTCTCTGGTGCTTTTGGAAAGGGTGCTGGAAGTCCTGTTGTGATATGCTGATCTCCACACAGACATCCTTCACAGAGCCACCATGCCCAACACATGTTGGTGGATGACAGAACTGAGCGACCCAGTGCTGAGGTCTCTCTGTGGGTGTAGTCATTGGCAAGTGAAGATTAAATTGCTTGCACACAACAGATCTGGGAATAAAGCACAGGTCTCTAATTCTCTCATAGCCTCATAAAGCTGCTTTTTTAAACTCCAATGTTCTGCTTAAGAACAGGATGTTTCAGAGAGTATCAACGAAATGGTAAATTTAGAAAGATTTATTTTTATCCAACACATTTATTACGCAGCAATTGATATTTGAGGGAAGATATGGTTTACAAAAAAATATAAAAGCATCTTTAATAAATAAAAGTAGGATTTGGATTAAATATCCTTTTACATACAGGACTAGAAGCTTATACTGAGTGCTTTGAAACTCTATTGCTGCCATGTATACCCACATAAAACCCAGAACAACAGTTAAAAAAACAACAACAACAAAAAGAACAAACCCCAAAGCCTATTAAAGTACGTAATGGTTCAATCAACAAAAATTTACCTTTGCAATTTTTAAAATTTAATTTTTTTTCATCTTGCATGTGTTATTTTTAAAGTAAAAACAACTTTCTACAGCAGTCTGGCTTAGCTGATGGAAATAAAAATGCTTTAGAGATAAGTCCAAGGCCGGGTTTTCATGCATATACTCTGTGGTATAAGTACTGGTAAAGGTGAGCCATAAAAAGCGAACGAAAATACCAGGGTTGATTCACAGCCACATTACTTCAGATTAATGCCAATGTCACTGGGTTTGGTTTAGTAGGTTTTCTTTAGACATCGAGGGCAGGCTGAACCCCGTTTCAAAGCTCACAGCATGATCCGCTAATGCTGGATTAGAAAGAACGTTTGTTTAATGGCATTACAGCGGCATAGCATGGTGGTGACTGTGGTCCTTAATCTTTAGTATTGATCTATGCAAACTGTAATAATGTCACAAGAAAATTAGTTCTTTAAGCCTGTTGGAAGAAGAACAGGTCGTTGTTGGGAATCAGTTCATACAAGGTACTGGAAGAGTTTCAATTCAAAAGGCAATGTCGCTTACAGGGTCCAACAGAGGACTTCCTTACCTTATCTTCTGCTCATGCCCTTTCTGAAAATGAAAGGCTGAATTTCTCTATTAAATATTCCAGTTTGAACTGGGGTGTTTAGTCTGAACTGGCAAGCAGTATCTCTGATATCAGGCAAGATGAAACAAATTGTGCTGAGCTTGTGCTGAGTTGATTAAAATTAATTCCAGGAGAAGCCAGTCATTTAAACTGTCTCTGGGTAGTTAGTAAAGACTGTGGTGGGTTTGTTGTTGTTGTTTGGTTTTGGGCTTGTAGTTTTATTTTTATATTTTTAATGACTCTGTGTAGCATGATGTGTATGTCCCTAAACCCTGATCTAGATAAAGCCAAACCATGCTGTGAAGACTGTTGGTATCCAACTGTTAAACTGCAGGGGGTAAAAAAAAAAACCAAAACCAAAAAAAACCCGCTGGTACCTTTTTACATTGCTGTTTTCCCAGGAATATGACCTGACCCCTAAATAAGAAAGGGCTATTATTGAATCAGTAATAGGTGTAACCTGGCACAAGTTAGTTTTCCTATATAATAAGGTACATTTTTTTAAAAAGCCTATTCTGTGTTTCCTGTCTATTGATTATGGCTGAACAATGATGTGATGTGTGATGTTTTTCACACTAATATGTGTAGAGCGTGGCCAGTTCCTTATATAGCATAAACCAGTATGAGTCATTATAGATTCACTTCTGCAGAAGTATGCTGATTTAAAACTTTTGACGAAAGGCAAAAATGGTATTAAAACAAGCAAAGCCATTTGGGAGTAAAAAAAAGCCCAGAAACTAAAACTCCAATCCCACCAAAAACTCCCATCAACTGTTGTTTCCTTTTTAAGCAGTTAGCTGCTGTTAACTTTTTAAGGTTAATTTGGCTCCTGCTGCCCTTAGTCCATACACATACTTGTATTTGTAAGGCTTTACTCTTTAGTTTATACTGCTTGGCCTTGTCTGACTGATTTATGAAGTGCTGGTATGGATCTGGTCTTATGACCAGCAAATTAATAAACCAGGTTAACATTTACTACAGATCAGCATGATTTTTAATTTTTTTTTAATTTTAAATTTAGTTCACATGGAATAGTGCAGGCATTAATGTTTTTAAAGTGTTCTTCACATCCTGATATTTATTGGCTTAAGGTGTTTCTTTTTTTGTTTGTCTTTCCCAAGGTTTGCTTTTTTAAAAAAATAAATAAACTGAAACTTACAGGATTCAAAGATGCTACTTGCAGGTCCTTTGGTCAGTGTTAGCAGTTTAGAGCCTGGAAGATACAGACATTAAAGTACCGAGCTCTGTTAGTGTCCCTATGCCCTTGTCTTTGCCCTGCAGGCTGCAGGCTCTATGGACAACATTTTGAAGCCAAAATGTTCTGAATTTGAAATGTGAGATTTTTTTTTTAAGGATCACTTTGTAATGCTAGCAGGAATTTCAATTTCCTCTGTCTGGTGAATAGCTTGACTTTCTTGTAGGAGCAAGAGTTAAGCTGCTGTTTCTTGTTCCAGGAAGCAACTTCTGCAAGCTGACATTTAAGCAAAGTGACTTCTGTAACGTAACATTTAAGCAGCATTAGGAAACAGAATATCTGCAGATACAGGTTTGCTTCACCTGCACTACCTCATCTCTCCTTCTAGGACTGATTTTAACAAATTTGTAACTAATGCCAGACTGTGCACAGTGGTCAGTTCTTGGAAGCTGAATCTTCATTGTATTTAAACGTTGTCCTAATGGAGCACCTTTGGAAAGGATGTTTGGTTTTCTTCCCTTTCACACGTCACTGGAGACTTTGAGGTAGACTTCAAAGCTAAGCTGATTTCTGACCAAACTTGGTAATGATACTATGTTACGCTCAAAAGATGAGAGGGCATCTTAACTAAGACTACAGTTTCTAGGTGAGGAATTGTCTGCATTGCCTCTTCTAGCTACGTTGCCAGGTAAGAGACTGGAAGTTGATAGCGTCAACTGACTGAAGTGGGTTGAACTAGAAAGTTCCAATGAGGAACAATTCTTACCATAGAAAAGAAATTATCAATCACTCAAGTATTTTGGGGGATGGAGGAGTGCGCCTGATTCCTTATCTAAGTCTTGGAAAACCTTTGGTATTTTCCATTGTTACAGGGGTTTTTTTCCTCTGTTTTCTCCAAATGAATTGTTCCTATAAAGGAATTTAAACTCTGGATAATTATTGCTCTCTGTTCCAAAAGCTAATAAAAACAAAGCTCAACAGTATGCAGTTGGAGGCCTATGGAAAAACTTGGGTGTAACACACAAAGTAGAAAAACAAACTTTGCTGATGAGGCCAGGAAGCTACAATCATATTTTCCAGTTTTAACTGTATGTGTTGGTCCTAACTGGGAATGTTTCCTGTTAAACTGAATTTTTCCTCTCTATTTTATTTCATGGTTGGGGTTTTTTTATCCATAAACCATGGACAGGAGAGGATAATAAATGTCAAAGATACTTGCGTATGAACTTGAATGCAGAGAAAGGATATATTTTTGTAATATTTTATAGAGCACGTTGCTTTGTGCTCTATAAGAGTGATAGGATTTGTTTTCCTATTTCTTATTCCAGTAGTTTGACAAAAGATACTCTGGGAATGCTGTTAGTAAATAACCACTGTTTGGTATTTCAAACAGTCCTATTTCTTTGAATTATGAGGCTTTTCTTTCATGCAACTCTTCTGGAGTTTACCTTCTTCCCTTCCATTTTCCAACCTGTACGTCTTCCAAGGTTCTCAGGGCATGCTCTCAGATGTCTCTGGTGCCTGTGAATGTTATTCTGGAAAAGTTCTGATGTAATTTTTTTCAGATTTGTGATACTAAAAAAACATTTTTATTGCTTATTGACAGTGATTGAAGATTACTGTTAAATTTGGCTGGTTATCATAATTCAAATGTATATGTTATTGATATCAATGCTTTAATATATTACAAAAGTCTTCACAGTGGTTGGGATGGGTATATGTCAATCAGTTCACCAGAAGAAAATCAAACCAGCAAGGGACTCTTGTGTGTTTATCCAGGCCCTTGTATGTGTGTTATTACTCTTCATTTGAACCCAGGGTAAGAATAATGTGTCACTGCACTAATCCTTTTGAAAAACTCATTTATGTAAGGAATTCTTTAAGGTTTTTAAGGTTTCCTGTTTTGAATATATAGAACATAAAATCCTATATTGACGAGGTTGACGAGTGTGGTTTGGTTTGTGTGGTTTGTTGTTGTTTGGGGTGTGTTTTTGTTTTGGTTTTTTGTTTGGGTCTTTTTTTTTGTGTATGATGATTTAAGCTAGAATAACTACTTATGGTTGTTCTATTCAAGTATAATTTTACCTGAGTTTGAGGAAATCAGTTATGTTCTTTTAAGAAATTGAAGAAAGGTGTTGCTATAAACTTATTGTTAGGTACTGTATATTCTGAAGAAATGACATGAAAAGACCATAGCAATTCCTGAAGTGGTGCAAAGGGGTGATACTGTGACCTTTAATCTTCTGAGAACAGGTAACTTTGTTGAAAAGACATCATTAGGGATTCAGATATGAGGACACTAAAATCTCTTACTTCATGGATTAGGTTTGTGTGACAAGGTTTTGATAGCAGCAGGGCTACCTGGGTGTCTGCTAGAAGCTTCCCCCGTGTCCTGTAGAGCCAATGCCAGCTGCCTCCAGGTGGATCTGCCGCTGTCTGAGGCTGAGCCCACCAGTGGTAGAACTGTAACAGAGATTCCCCTGCAGCCCATGGTGAAGACCATGATGAGGCAGGCTGTCCTCCTGCAGCCCATGAAGGTTAATGCTGGAGTAGATATCCACCTACAGCCCGTGGAGGATCCCGCACTGGATCAGGTGGATGCCTGAAGAAGGCTGTGACCCTATGAGAAGCCCATGCTGCAGCAAGCTTCTGGCAGGACCTGTGGAAAGAGGAGCCCACACTGGAGCAGGTTTGCTGACAAGACTTGTGACCACGTGGAAGAGACCCATGTTGGAGCTGTTCATGGAGAACTGTAGCCCATGGGAAAGACTCACGTTGGAGAAATTTGTGGAGGACTGTTCCATGAGAGGGATCCCACACTGGAGCAGGGGAAGAGGGTTGAGGAGGGAGGAGTGGCAGAAACTGTGTGATGATCTGACCACAACCCCCATTCCTTGTCTCTGTGTCGTGCTGCAGGGGAGGAGGTGGAGAAATTGGCAGTGAAGTTGAGCCTGGGAAGATGGGGTGGTATGTTGGGAAGGTGTTTTAAAATTTAGGGGTTGTTTTTCTCATTTTGTTACTCTGATTTTGATTGGTGATAAATTTAAACTAATTTCCCCAAGTTGGGTCTGTTTTGTCTATGATGGTACTTGGTGAGTGATCTCTCCCTGTCCTTGTCTTGATCCATGAGCCTTTTGTTATGTTTTCTCTCCCCTGTCCAGCTGAGGAGAGGGAGTGATAGAGTGGCTTTGGTGGGTACCTGGCATCCATCCAGAGTCAACCCACCACACCTCAGCTGGGTAATTTGACAGAGATGACAGGATTTCAGCCCCATTCTGTAGTTCCAATCTAATGGTGACTTTCAGTGCCCTTCCTCTCTGCTGTGCCACTTATCTGTTTGCAAAAAAATCCCTGTATGCTCATTGAAATGGCAGAGGTAGTTCAGACAAGATCATCCTGTCAAAAGTGTATCTGCAACATTGAGAGGTAACGAAATAGCTCCTGACGCAATGTGCTGTCCTGGCTTTGCAGCTGGTTGGCTGCAGCCTTCTCTTGTGAAGTAACAAGGTGCTACAAGGGGGCGAAACTTAGTCTTTCCTTTGAGCTGAAAAATAGTTCACTTCCCTTAGGTATCTCAGGGTTACACTACATAGGGACTGCTTGCAATATGCTCAAATGAGTTGGCTAAGGATGAGGGCCACCTCATATGAGGAGTGGAGGAGTGAACTGATTAGAAGGCCACATCAAATGCCTTAGCATTTGGAAACAGATGCTGGGTGGGTTTTATTGCCCCCGACTATTTTTTGAGAAAGATGCTCCCCTCCATGTTAGACGAAAAGGAATCAATGATTTTTTGGGTAAATACTGACCATTTTTACCACAACTGACAGCCAAGTCTGTTGATAGTGGTTATTTCTGGGTTGCAGGTGTTATTTGCCTCCTCTCAAGTGGCCGGTTTTTTGTGCTGCCATCTGAGATATCTCTCAAAGGAACTCCCTTCTGCTTTCTCTCTAAATTTGGTAGATGTGGGCTTTGTTAAGGAATGACCCTCTTGCTCCTGATTTAGTTTACAGGTGCTGTCACTCTAAGGTAACTTCATGCAACAGCACCTTCCTTTTGATGGACTGTTTCTGTACACAGTGTTGACTAGTTTGCCCTATGGAGCCCCCAGTGGAACCCTCAGCTTTCTGTGAAGCAACATATCTTGTTTTTGAGTGACATAATTTAATTATGTCTTTAAACAAATAGAGCAGTGAGCACTTTTGATTATACTGCAAGAACTTCTTGGCCAGGGGAAAAATTACTGCTAAATTTCTATGGGAATCTTTGATGTTTCTTATTATTTTATATTATAGATTTATTTTCCAGGTTTTAATTTCCAACACTTCCAACATCCCATGAGCAGATTTAGTAAAAAACAATCCTCAAATATATCATGCCTTAAAATAGCAGGTGAAAGCCTGATCTTTTAGAAAGGGGTTGCTAATTTCAGTGATGTTTGAGTCAGGAGTAGCTTCCAGGCAGGCTTTATTGTTCTAAAGACAGTAGCTAATGTAAAACGAAACCTGATAGTTTTTGTTAGAAGACATCAGAACAGGAGTTCCACTGAGAAAATTTTGGGTTGAGTTTTATGCTGTCATATAAATAGTTGGATTAATTTTTTTACCAGATAGAGACATATTTTCCTATCTAAAATTCAAGTGGACAAAACTCTAATAAGAAATTTTGCATGTTATGATGCTGTAGTACAAATTTTTATATTGAAAGGAAATTTTGCCTTCTAAATAACTCACCCTTCTGTATCCTACTCCTAAAAAAATACTTGCTAAGAAAAAAAATGTGTAGGTTAAAAAAAGATCCAGTGATCCAATGTGTTTGGTGAATTTGTCACCAGGTAACTTGAACATGGAGATGAAAGCATCGTCCATGTGCTGCCTGAGGAAATCTGTGGAGGGGGATGTGAGGACTTGATGTTCTGCATGGCTGAGCATTTTTGGCAGTCGCCTTTCCCTTTGCCGCCACTTTTGGTGAGGCCTGCACTGCCTGCAAGATTTTCCTCTGTTCCCCTTAGCAACTGAGGATGGCAGTGACTCATCCTCTTGTTTCTGTCTGTCACCTGAAGTAAGTAGTGTTTTTCAAAAAGAAACCCAAAACATCATTCCTTTCTTTTTGGTTTGTAGTAACCCTGTAGGCCAGAATTTTGTAGGCAACTGTACAGGGACAAACTCAGAATTATGCAGAATTATGTAGTGTGAAACTATTGCCATTGAGTCAAAAAGTTGATCTGTGGCTGCTTCTTTATATAATGGACTATAACTTTGATCAGACACAGCATGGTGCAGAAATGCAAAACTCTGATTAAATAGTAAATACTCCACTATGGATATTGTTATTGTTCATCAGGAATGCCCAAGAATATGCCATGTGTTGAGCCACATTGTAAAATGGGGGTATATTTTTCAAAGTCAGCCTGCAAAAAGTGTTAGTTCATAGAATCATCAAATAGTTTAGGATGGAAGGGACCTTAAAGTTTCAATCACCCTGCCATGTACAGGGACACCTCCCACTAGACAAAGCCCCATCCAACCTGGTCTTGGGCACATTTAGTGATGGAGCATTCACAACTTCCCTTGCCAACCTATTCCAGTGACTGACCACACTCAGAGTGAAGAATTTCTTCCTAATTTCTAATATAAATCTACCCTCTTCTGGTTTGAACTCCTTGTCCTATCACTACAAGTCATTGTAAAAGGTCCCTCCCCAGCTTTCTTGTAGGTCCCCTTCAGATACTGACTGGAAGGCCGCCTTTTCTCCAGGCTGAACAACCCCAATGCTTTCAGCCTGTCCTCGTAGGAGAGGCCACAGCCCTCTGATCATGGCCTTCTGGACTTTCTCCAACGGGTCTATGTCCTTCCCGTGCTGGGGGCTCCAGAGCTGGGTGCAGTACTCTGGGTGGGGTCTCACAAGGGTGGAGTACAGTAAGAGAATCACCTCCCTCGACCAGCTAGCTATTTTTCTTTTGATGAAGCCCAGGATAGGGTTGGCTTTCTGGGCCGCACTCACACATTGTTGGCTCATGTTGAGCTTTTAATCAACCAGCACCCCCAAGTCCTTCTCTTCAGGGCTGCTCTCAATCCATTCTCTGCCCAGCCTGTGTTTGTGCTTGGGATTGCTTCAACCAAGGTGTAGGATCTTGAGCTTGGCCTTGTTGAACTTCATGAGGTTGTCATGGGCTTGCCTGTCAAGGTCCTTCTGGATATCATCCCTTTCCTCCAGCATGTCGAATCCACCACACAGCTTGGTGTTGTCCACAGACTTGCTGAGGGTGCACTTGATCCCACTGTCCGTGTCACCAGCAAAGATGTTAAATAGCACTGGTCCCAGTACTAATCCCTGAGGAACACCACTCGTTACTGGTCTCCACTTGGACATTGAGCAGTTAACATTCAGACTCAAAGGGTTGTGGTCATGATTAAGTAAGTTTTTAAAAAAAGCTACAGTGACCTGACTCTTTTTTGCAGGCATAGAGTGTTTGCCTGTTTAATAACTTGTGCTGTGGCCACTGCTATAGTGCAAATTTTTCTCAGAATAGCAGGTTGCCATCAGACAAATGCAATGCTTTGAATTATTGAGATGATGAGTTATTGGTGTGTTTTCCCTACAAATGAAGAGGAAAGCATTTATTTTACATAAAAGTATGGCGTACTATAAACATATAACTTAGACTGTATGTCTGCATGTAAATATGAAATTACATGGCAAACATTACAGAGGGAGATAATTTGCAAGGAACATGAATATTGATGAAAGGTAGTTTTTCTTATGGGCTTCCTCCTCTGAGAGTATTAATTTAGTGTACAGCTTCATTTTAAAATGAATAATATATAAACATAAATATATAAACAAAATAATGCTTGCTTTGCCGCATGCTTCTATTTTATTTATGTGTGCACACATGGTCCACTCTAATTAAGCACAGCTCTTTATGGTTTATTTATTTGTTCTAGAGAAGCTGCTTAATATTTGAGAGAAACAGTAATGATGTGTCTGACCTTTGCAGGGCTGTGTTAATGGTAAGATGGGTTTTGCAAGAGCCTGCAAGAACAGTAAAATAGCAGGTTGATCTTTTTCTCCATTTGCTGGAACATGCTCAAGAGACCTGAAAGCACAAGACAAAAAAAACCCCAACCAAAAACCCAACAGTAAGTGATTAAAAAGTATTTTCTTGTGCTTTCAGCTCTCAGGAGGATGCTACTGACAGGCTGAGGCAAAGAGTTAAAAACTTTCTTTGCTTTCTGTTGTGGTCCCTGTTTTATTACCAAACCACCAAGGCAGTATTTCACATGGTGAATAGTTGGTTGGGTTTTTTTGTTTGTTTGTTTTAATATCAATACAAGGAAATAAATGTAAATGGAGGTGGAGACCAGTCTGGGTTTTAAGTTTTAAAGAGTAAAGGATAAACATGCATGACTTTCTTGTGTGGTGGTCTTGTAATGGGATTTGTCACTAAACTTCCTAAAAATACATATGGTATGCACACATAAATTGTATTGCCTCTGCCTTTTTCATGTCCTTTGTTTAATACAGATTCCTGCCTTTTTTCACAAAAACATCCCCTGAGCCTGTGCTGTGGCAAGCAGCTTGATCCAGGGTAGTTCAGCCCACTACTCCTTCCTCCTCCTGCTTCTCCTTGGTGGGCTCCTCTCCCAGCTCCACGCTCTTCCCTGTTGGGCTTGCTGTGTGCATAGTTGCTGTCTGATGAGGCTCTTGGTTTTACTTCTGATAAAGGCAAAAGCCAGTGGGAGAGAAAGTTATTTGTTGCAATGCTAATGGCATAGGTTTAAAAAAAGCGGAAAAGGAAGCAGGATAGAGAAGGTGATAGATAACCGTGTGTTCAGATGGTAATGTTGCTATATGTGAGGCAATGGAAATCAAATGTTTGTTGTATTTATAAAAGGTTTTTGATTGATCCAGGCATTTGTGAGTGATACCAGTAACGAACAATGTTTAACTGACTTCCACATGAACATGACCATTTCTTATGTTCTTCCGTGGAAGCTCTGTGTATGTGTACATACAAAATTAATATTCTTATAATGGAAGATGCAATTTGTGGTCTATGTAGTCACTCATGTTTTAGCTAATTAATCATCTGCTATTGGAACAGTATCTTTTTTTCTTTAATTAGCCACTGGTACATGTTAGAAATCTGCCTGCAGAGCTCTTACAGTGCTGCAGTTTTTGCCATATTTTTCTCTTAATCAGTAGGTAATATTTCATAGCTTTTGTTTTTTGGATTGCTTGTTTCTTTTGCTCTATCTTTGTAAATGTAAAGATTTCCTTTCAGCATATGTGCATATATGATAGGTACCTCAAAGTAATAGTATGCT
Organism: Brachypteracias leptosomus; assembly: GCA_013401335.1. Classification (NCBI taxonomy): domain Eukaryota; kingdom Metazoa; phylum Chordata; class Aves; order Coraciiformes; family Brachypteraciidae; genus Brachypteracias; species Brachypteracias leptosomus. Next base: position 49,023 of record VYZX01009239.1, on the reverse strand, counting down.
GCTTATGTTTCTATACCCTGATATCTTTGGGGAATAACAGAGGCAGTTGTCTTGCAAAGGAGTGCAAGCTAATGATATGTGCTTCTTCCAGCCAAACTGACTGGAGATGAGTGACAACTTTCCCCTCTCCTTTCTCCATGCAGGAAATGCAGGATTATTAGGACGAGCTAGCCTCCTGGGCTTTTGTTTTTGCAGGAGGAGGATGGAGGCTTAGAAAACTGCTGAGTTGTCATTCACCTTCCTTTTTCTTGCAATGATTATTTTTGTGTTGCATAACAATTTATTTTTTTTTGTAGCTCACATATATAGCTGTCTTGCTTTTGATGTGTGCTGCAGATATATGTGAAAGATTGACACAGCATATAACCTTATTTTTGTGAGTGTTAAGGAATAGGCTCAACTGCAGTAGCTGTGAATAGTGGGGTGAGGTTTTGGTCTTTATCAAATCTTTTACTTCATCATAGAATTACCATTCAAAACAAACTAATTAAAGCAGTCTAGGAGTTCTTGTCCATTGAGTGAGATCATCACAAATCTCTGTGATCTTCTAGAGCTGAGGGCTTTATTTTAATTTCATTGTTGTTCGTAGGTGCCATTGCTTCAGGAGAATCCCAGTAGTGTCAAGGACATAATAAACTTTCACCTTCTCCCCTTTTTGTCCCACTTTTGACTCTGAGAGCAGTCAGGCTTCAGTGTATTGCAAAGAGCCACATTCACTAGTCCCTGCCAGACTATTTCAGTGAACGGACTGCTAGGGCAAAAAAATCCAAACCAAAACCCAACCAAACAAAAAGTATTTTTTGGAAGATGTTTGTCTTTAAAATATCAGTGGAAAATAACTATGCAGAGTGAAATTGTTTATTATGTGATCTGTTACTTCTGGTAGTGTAAGTGAAGAGTTCTTGGCTTGTAAATGGTGTGTGTGATTTGTGGGCTGTTTCTGACGTACGCTGATTGTGAAATGAGAACACATATATTGATCCACTGCATTAGGGTTATGTGTCTCATGATGTGGCAGAGCTGCCAGTAAGAAACTCTGAGGGAGACAAGGCCCTTTGGCAGGGCCAGGGTTGCGCTTCAGATGCGGCCAGCTGAGACCAGCCCTGTGGCCACCTCCTCTCCATGCTTGGAGCTCCCAAATAACCTGACCCTCCCACAGCTACAGCAAGGATCACTATAATTACCCTGTGGCTAGTGAGGCAGGCCTAATGACACTCTGCTTGAACTGCAAGGGAAAGGGGGTTAAGCTGGGATAATACTCCAGCCTCATCCTGGCAGCTGACAGCATCATCTCTGAGCCTTTTTGCTCCAGCTGGCTCCACGAGAGCAAGAGCAGGAGCATCTGAAGTTTGCTGTACTCCTCAGACCTTACATGACAGCAGTACACAGCTCGCTAGTCGCTGCCATGTTGCTAGGGCAACCTGCCTATTTATTCATTTGTTTCCAGCCTCAGTCTGATACATCCTCTGCCCTGCCTTGGCTGGAGTGGACTGTTTGGCACTCCAACGTGCTTTGATGGGCTTTGAATGTATCTTGTGTGGCTACCTATTACTTACACATGGAAGACTCTACCATCCTCCTACCCTAAGTCATTAGAGAGAGGTCTGTCTTGGATTTCAGCATTTTAATTGGAGTGTCTGTATGGATGTCCATGCATGGAAATTAAATACTGCACTTGTTTGTGCATTTTGTGCACTTAATGGAAGGGAGTGCTGTATCAATGTTCTCCTGTGCTACTTGGGCAGTTTAAGCTCCATTCCCTTCTTTCCATGATATTCCTGTGCCTTTTGGGGGACTTGCTTGAATGTATCTACCTGTAAATATGGCCTAAATCATCTTCTCAACTTTGTATAAGCACGAATTAGTTTTCTTACATGTTTGAATAATGTAGCCTGCAGAATACATGTGCTTTAATAGTATCTTGGATAATCTATGTACAATTTAAACCATAAATTGACAGAGTAGAAAATTCATGTTAACACTATTTTACAACAGAAATGTCTTTTGAAATATGTCATTATCAGTAACAGAGCCTTTGCTGTAAAAAGTGACCAGATCTTTTTTTTTTTTTTTCACTCAGCTGTCCCTTTTCCTCCAAGTCACCGGCTCACAGCAAAGGAAGTGTTTGATAATGATGGGAAACCTCGTGTGGATATCTTAAAGGCACACCTTATGAAAGAAGGGAGACTGGAAGAGAGCGTTGCTTTGAGAATAATAACAGAGGGAGCTTCAATTCTCCGCCAGGAAAAGAATTTACTGGACATAGATGCACCAGTCACAGGTTAGTATGGAGTTATGATGATAGAGGGGGATGGTTGCTGGTTTGGGACATGTTAAGTAATGCATTAGTGTATGTGGCTTCCTAAGGAGTTGAAAGGCAGCTTGCAAATCATTTATCATCTCCAATACTTGATTCTCTCTTTGTGTGCTACCACGAGGATACTGGAGGCCATCAAGTAGCTTGTAAATTAGCAGAAAGGATCACATCTGCTGAGCCCTTTCTGATTCTGAGGCAGAGAACATTTTTAGTCTTTAGGAGAAGATTAGAAGAACTTTCTTAAACTTGAAAAGTTATCTGGCCTTTTGCGACAGGTATTAATTCCATAATTTTATAGATAACATTTACCGTAGTAGCACTGTTCAGACATACAGACAGTATTGGGCTCTGAAGAAACAGTAGTGTTAAAGTAAATGGAAATTTTAATAAGTGCTAAGGAAAATAACAAGTGCAGAAAAAAAAAGAAAAAAATTAGCAGAATTCCAGTTTATGTTGCCTGGGGAATTAATGAATTGTGCTGGTTGCAGAGCCCATCCTGCCCTTGACTATCAAACACTACCACCCACTCATTAATCCTCAGGAAATGCCTTATACTTGAATTTCCTTCTCTAATTGTCTCCTGCCTCCAACTGCATTCTAAATGTATGAATGCATTTGCTTGCTTTAATCTTCCTCCTCCCCTGTTTTGTTGTTGTTATTGGATATGAATGTATTTTTGACAAGAAATTGATCTGTGGCATAGAAAGTTAGCTGTGGGGCAAAAGATAACTAATTCCAGTCAGCTTAAACTATGAAACCAAACTATAAAACTTGGTTTAAGAAGACAGGTCCTTTTGTCACTTTTGTTTCTGGAGAACCCTGCCAAAAGTAAAAGAAATAGGTTCATCTGCAGCAGAAGAAGGGTTGCCAGTCTTTATTATCAGTACTGATAGCATTCACCAAAAGCTACACAAAAATAGCAAAACCTTCATTTTCAGGAAACCTTTTCTGAAGCAGAAGAGCAGAGTGTCTGGACTAGAATGATGCACAGGTTATTAAAGCTTGTAATTTTAAAAATGACATCCAAATAGAGGACTGTAGCTTGACCTGAAGAGGTAGTATGTATCATCTTTTATGTAATAATTAGCTTGTCATGCTGCCATACAGTCCTGATGGAAAAGATGTCAATCATGTTGCAGCTCATGGATGAATAAAGGAAATAAGATGAGTAAAAGGATCCCCCAAGTAGACTGAGAATAAAGTCCTACACACATTTTCTTTGTCACTTCAGGATAAGTGGAAGTTGTAGAGGTGCAATACCATTGTCCATAACTGAGTGGCAGATGTGCAGGAATTCTACCTTTCTGTGGATTTTCTCTTATTTTAGGGTAATTATTTTTTTTTAAATCCATTGAAAGATGTAGACTGTAGGAGGACGGTTCTTGTGTGCTGTGTGTTCACTGATTTTCATAAGTCCATATTTAATGTTCTCTCTCTTTTTAATTTTTCTCTTCAAATGTTTTTTTTTTCTTAAATGCTTTTGAAGGTATTGGAATTGTTTCGAATTACATTTTGGAGATTAATCTCCTGAAGGTTAACCCATTGTATAGCACTGGTATAATTTAAGTCTTTGATTCTTTTTTTCAGTTGAGTCTACATCTTGCTTTGTTCCTGCTTTTGAAATGATTCTCATGCAGTGATTGTGATACTGCAGTATTCTTCAGGGTGGCTGCTAGCTACTCTCTTTTAAGCTAGTGTAGGAAAGCTGAGCTCCTCATGCTTGTTAGTGGGGTAGCTGAGGAGTGCTAATGTTCTGTATGAGCAAACATAAAAGCTGAAGTTATGACAGTCATCATCAAACGAAGGGAAAAAATAAATTGTGAGGGGGAGGTTGGGAAAGCTTGTGAGGTGTGTTGTTGTGGGCCTGACAATTTTCTTTGTATGAGTAGTGTGACAGCAGGTGACTGGGTAAAGAGATTATTAATTGACCAGTGATTTGGTGGAAAGTGCAAGATATACAGGCAATCAATAAATAAATATAGAGTAGAGGAAGCCTTTTTTTTTTTCCAAATATATGGAAGAACAAACAAAACCACTGATAGAGAAGGAAATAAATTTTCGATTTTAGACATGGCAAGCAGTCTTGTCGAAGAGTGAGAGCCATAAATCATTAATATGGGTTCTTTTGTGGGAGATACATTCACCTCTTAGAAATTATCCCTGTAGCTGATTAATGAGATGGTGATCATAAAAAAGAGAGATAGAAGAGTGTAACTGTTGGAGTAAGAGCACTGTAGATTAGTACAGCAATATACTTGATAAATATTAAAGAACATGAAAAGTTTTTTCTTAAAGCCTTGTGCAGCCATCCCTCAAGTTGAAATTTCTTTTGTTTATTTCAAGGGGTGATATAATTGTACTAAGAAAAAATATTAGAGTTATGTTTATAAGCAAAGTGAGGTGAAATAAAGTTCATATATAGAAGACCTGGATTTGACAGAGAAGATGATTTGTATAATCGGGAGGAGGCATGCAAAGAGCCTTAATGTGGAATGCACAATCCATTATTTTGCATTTATAAAACTTCCTCTCTGTCTGTGGTTAGCTGGAAGCATCAATGTGATTGTCATTTTGAGTTAATGCATTTTCTTTTCAAATTTGGCAGGGTTATAAGCCTTTTGAAGTGTGAATGATGAATTCATTTGTGACCTTAACTCAAATTCTCAGCATTTGCTAAATACATACATACATGCATGCATAGTTGGTACAGTTCTGGCTTACAACCAAGGTGAACTATTCCAGCAGCTGTTCTACAGGGCTGCTGTTCACTGGGTATGAAGCTGAACAGAACCTGAACTAAGACAAGACTTCAAGACCTCTGATATCTGGGAAATGTTGAGGCAACGTTGTCTTAACTTGTAAATATGAGCTGTGGAGGATTGAAAGAATTTGGCCCAAAAATGTTACCATGTTGAGGGGAAGGCTGAAAGTAGGGACGAAAGTGGTAACAGAGGCTGCTTAGCAAATAAGGAGATGGTTGAGACCGGTCACTTGAAGACAAGAATATGTCATAGAGGTGAAAAGCTTGTGAACAAGGAAATGGCCGAGAGGCTGAATCAGAGGTTAATGGAGGATGTCTGGGCATTCAAAGTAGGAAGAAGAGCAAGAGGTTGACAGGGTATTGGGACTAGCTGGGCAAGGCACCTGGTCTGGGAGGTGAAGGGGCACATGGTAGAGTGGACCTTGCTGCAGTGACAGCTGTGGTAGCAGTTACCCGTACAGACCTGTCTCATGACCAGGAGTAGTGAGGGGCTGGCACAAGGATTTTGGGGTCATCTGCATTTCCGATGTGAGGAAGAAGTGAGTCAGGCACTCTGGGCTACTAGAATGCTTTTCAGTTGCCTGTAGTACCGTGGGGAATGTCCCTGCTAACCTTCACCCACCAGGGAACGGGCAGACAACAAGGGGACATGGAATCACCTTCAACAGATGGATTGTTCCCGACTTCTTCATCTATACCCTTTTCTCTTGGAGGCATGTGGTTTTCATCTTAATCTTGTGAGTTTAATGAGGTTGATCTACCACTAGACTACAGCTGTTCAGTGTTCTGAGGAAAGATGTCTCTATGGCAGCCTTAGAATTTCTGGTCCTGTTTTATGTTCATAACAGTATAATGACACATTGAGAAATTGGCTCATTTTTGGTTTTTCTCTAGAAGGCTAAGGAAATATATCTTTGAACCTCCCTGATGGCAATATTTACTGAACTCACACTCCAAAGAACAGTTGGAAATGCCAGATTTCAAATTGCCTGGGTAGCTTTATGTGGCCTTATTATATAGGTTCATTGCTACACAGAGAGATTCTGGGCAAGTGACGTACACTACCCTTTGCATGATGACTGGCTAATTACCTGCTTGGGTTTTTTGAGCCCTCATTTCCAGACCTAAAATCTGCCATTCTTAAGTACTGAACACTCTTAACTGCAGGCCAACCACGTGTCCCTTTGACTTCAGTTTATGGGTAACTTTCTCTGTGCATCAATATACATATATACCTCCGTATATTATAGAATTATGAATAAAACAATAATTTCTTTGGGTTTTTGAATTTAGGTTAGTAAAACCAAAATTAGGTAAAGCCTTTAATGGCAATGTTGCTTTGCTTGCTTGCCAGTCTGTAAAATAGACCCTGTAGCTCACCTATGTTTTGGAGATAGTAATTCACACATGTTTTTTGGAGTGAGGAGATACTGCTGCACTGAATGGTGTTGAAAGTGCACAGACTGATCACGCTGTCTTCAGAGTAAGGTTCATAGAAGCTTTTTAACTAAAGCATATTTCACAAAAGCGAAGAGAACATGACATGGAAGTTGCTCACTGCATGAGTATGGATCATTCTGTGCGCTGCATGGAAAGGAGCAGAAAGTGACTATACAATTAGGGAATTTGTAGCATAATGCACATGCAAGGGAGGTTGTACTTGATACCTTTTTTTTTTTTTTTTTTTGCATCCTAAATATGGAGTTCTTTTCTTCTTAACCTTTGTGGTGTTCACTTTAATTACTAGGTGTGTGATTTATTGACATTAATGGGCCTTAGTTCACTGGTCCTTTTCAAAGCAATCAAACCTGAAGTTTTAGAACATAAATTTGTTGTTTTCCAACATCTGCAAAAATTACCAGCTACAAGAGGTTAAATAGTGTTACTAATCTGGAGGGGCTGGAATTAAAATATAAGAACCCAAAGGTCATATTGCAGAATTTGATTTCAACAGCAAAGTAGCTGATGACAACAGTCAATTCCAGCTTCAAAGCTAGATCTAATTTTGAAGTTGACCCTGTTTTGAGCAGGGCAGGTTGCACTAGATGATCTTCCCACCTTAACTTTTCTGGGATTTTAATTTATACCTATTTAAATGACATACTTAACTACAGAGTACACCTAGAACTCTAAGTGGTATGTTTGTCAAATATCTATTATTGTGTGTCTTTGCTTCTACCTTTTGGATTATTTTTCTTGAGGATATTTTTAGATTTACACAGATAATGAAAATAGCATGATATCTCTGGCATATATGACTGCACAAGTGAATAAGCTTGTAAGAGATGTGTGATGGTGTTTTTAAGGTAAGTCTTTTTTCCCTGTTGATATCTGTTTAAAAGTAATTAACATGTGCTCTGTTTCTTCTCGTAACATTTGACATCTCTCACTTTGTGTACTCGGTGTGCACTCCTTTTGGGTAGTCTCTGCCCATTATTAACAAGAGTTTCCTCTAGTAAACTAAGAACACAAAAACCTAAGTCATATGCATCTTTATAAATCTGTGCTTTTTTGCATATAGTACTTAGATGTAGTTTATGAACATTACCAAGGCAGCTGCTAGTGTACAGATGTTTTCAGTTCTGTTTGCATGGGTGCCACCACCAGCAATGGAAATGACAACAGTTTCTGCCATGGGCAATAGCCAGGCCATGTGCAGGCACAGAGGGTAGCATCATCAGTCCCTCAATTGGAAAAAATAGAAAATAGGTAAACCAAACATATACTCTTGTTCTAAACCTTCACATGCCTCATTGAGAAAACCCTGACTCTCTACTATGCTGCGTTCAAAGCTTTCCGAAATGCCAGGTATACGCAGCTTGCTGTGTGGAGACAGTAGAGCAACCAAATGAAAACAGAATAAAAGCTTGTTGTTGCAGCATAGAGGGCGTCTCAGTCTTTGTGGGTCTTTTCTTTGGCTGTATTGTTTTCCTCTACTAGTCCTGTTTTTTGCAGCTCCTGTACTTATGGATGTGAAAGATGCAAAGAAACCACTGTTGCTTGCAGAGCTTTCCTTGCTATTCCCTTTGCATCCCATAATGTAAGGCAGGGTGTGTATGTGTTTCCAGCAGTTATATAAATACTAACCTTGTGTGTGCCAGGGTGGAATACAGCCAATTGCAGTTTTATTGTAGTGTTTTGGGGTATTAAAATTCTATTGGTTTGGTTGAACGTCACAGCAGTATGGAAATATAAGAAATATTTGAATTGCTTGTAATGTTTGTATTGTAGTGAGCATGCTAAGAGTTTTTTCAATTTGAACCCTAAATAGTTGGGAGGTGAGAGGTTGTAGGCATCCATGGATAGCATGTGTGGGAACAACTGCGGCAAATTTGGTGACTTTCGGAAAAATTTGGTGCATTGTAAGTCCATAAAACTATAGAGGGAAAGCCCTTTCCTGCCAGTGTGTGCCTTTATGATCTCTGAAGCTTCCAGATATTCTCTGGGTATGTTATTCCATGGGATGGTAGGGTCTCCTGGGCCAGAATACTTCCTCATGCTTCATACAGATTTTTCCTTTGCACAATTTCTCTCATTTGGTAGCATAAAATAATATTAGTAGGGTACTAGCGCAGGGCAAGTTAAAACTTTGTAAACATTGAAAATTTCTAGCTAAAGTAATCAATGCTGAAGCAAATTAATAAAACTATTTATGTCCGCATTATAATAAAAAGGCAATAATGTTTTCAATTACATTCAACTGTGGCACACATGTAAATGAACTGATGCAATTGGAGAGACAAACTAAAGCAGTTTTTTCTGATTTTTACCTTTGAAGCAGTTTAAGATAGAATTCTGGCATGGAAAATAAATGAGATTGGTTATTAGGGGCCAACAAGTACTGTAAGATCTATCCATATTAGCACAACATCAAAGTTTGCCTGAAATTAACATCTCAGTAAAAGTAATTTTAGTTAAAACTTCTCTATTTCACACTTAAGTAATTTATGCTCTAAACCGAATGTATCATGATTACTACTTAAACTATTGAATTTCCAGGACACTGTTATAACTAAAATATTTACTTGTCATGAAAAAGGCATTTACATGATCAAATTGTAAAACTTATCCTGAGTGGCTGGTGTCTTCAGACTGCCAAATCTGAAAGCTTTAAAGCTGGTTTGAAGTCTAGATGCCTGCAGCTTCTGAGGGTAAGTGTTAAGCAGAATTATTCCTTTCCCTTCTTTGCCATAATGCATTCGTTAAGGTTATCTTTAAAAATCGCCTCTAATATTGTGATAGTAAAAGTGAGTGATGGTGCCTATGCTCTGAACAGGGGGATGGTTACTGTACGACACGTTCTTCTCTATCTCAGCCAAGTAGTGGTAACTTTCAGTTTTAACTTCTTCAGCTGCTCTGTGTTACTAGTTATTCTGAAAACATGCTGGTATCTTGTCCATTCTAGGCATAAAATGCATGAGAATCCCAAATATTCCTGGTATAACTATATCAGTTTGAGTTTCTGTGTTATACTGGTATACATTCCCTGTGTGGATCAGTAACACCTGAGAACTGGTCACATTGCAGCAAATTGTTCACAGTCCCAGAATTAATTGCCTGCAGTTAATTCTCCTTCATCATAGGAAAATTAGCTTTGGCTGCAATGAGGTAAATGTTAAATAAACTTTGGCTTGTTTCTTTCTTAATAGCAATTCTTGATCTCATTTGCATAAATAATACAACATTTCAACAGAACAAGTTGAAACCATGGAAGAGGAGGAAGGGGAAAGTATGAACAGTACCATCTACTCTTGCCTCTTTCTTGTAAACAAATGATAGCCCAATTCTTTTTGCATACCTGTGTAAGGCAGATGTGTTATATAACTTAATTAGGCTTTATCAAGAAGTATTTTCCATCATTTTAAAAAAAAAGGACTTTTTCTCAATGTACATGTGAGCAGAGTTTGCTGATGTAACAATTATTTCCCTTTATATATCACTGTTGAGTGTTGTTGAAGTAGAGAACCTGCATGATAAACTCCTGTTAAAAATAATTTGTGATATAAACATACTGTTAAACAGCTCAAGTATTCTTGATTGGATCCTTTAATTGGATTGCTGATTAAAACTGACACTGCTCCAGCTAGTTTGCATGCTTTATTGGGAACTCGTAATACATCAAATCACTTGTGGCTTAAAAACTGGGACTTCTGAAAGAAGGTGAAGTTGTAAGGCTCTAAGTATTCAAATTTTATTTTTTTTTTTATATGTTCTTTCCCTAAATGCTTCTGTCAGTTCCAGATATAGATTGAAATATGCCTGCCTGCATACCTGGTAGAACAAAGTGATTGCGTGTTGTAGCTTAATTGAGCTGCTTCAGACATTAGCATCTGACATTTTGGCAGAGCTGATGTTTTCCAGTAGCAGCTGCTTAAATCTATCATTATTGCCAAGGCAGTGGATACTACAGATCGTATTCTTTACAACTACCTCACTTGCTCTTATGAATAATCCATCTATAGTTAACTTATTTTGGTGCAAAAATCACAGTCAAATAAGCCAAAGTGAAGTTGTGGAATCCAAGATACCTTTCAGATATGGAGCTTAATTTGATGCTGTGAAATGAAGGATTAAATATGTATTGGAGCTTTAAGTCAGCACAGAAATTGCATTGATTAAAAAATAACCACCAAATACATTGATTGCAAAAATACAAAAACAACTGCTTGCAAATACCAAAGTCTTTAGGACTTTGTTCTTACCAGCTTTTATTTAGTGCGTGGGTGGTGTTCATCATGTAAATATGGATGGCACAGTATAGCATATTAGCTTTTCTTCTAGGACTATTCCAAGAAGACTTAGTACATCATAGCAGTGGTGCTTGTTGTAGCTTCTCAAAGACTTTTCTGTAACTTGTAAATCAAGTTTTTTATTTGCTTTTCAATGATGTAGTCAGTGGCACAACTTGAGTTAGAACTGGCTAGTTCTGGGTCTTTAACACTTGGATTCTGTTTTGAAAATAACCATGATGTTTGCACTGTGTAATCCTCATTAGAAAGAAAGAGATCTTTTGTTCTTGCCTTTCGTGATCTCTTAGCTTTGCCTAGTTATTCCTCCTTTTGATACAGGCCTCAGGTTAATTTAACTTAAACGTAGGTCGTAGTTTATATTGGCAAGGGGTGTGGGAATGCGGTGGGATCACTGATGAAATTGCAGCCACTCACATTCCACCCACCCCCATTTTGAATGGAGGAGCTACCGAAACGAGTAAAAGCTGGAAGGGGCAGAGGGAAATTCCAGCATATGTTTATCTTCTCCCACAGCAAAAGAAAAATATAGCAGTCACGCATGAACCACTCTTCCCACTTTGTGTGTGAAATAATAGAGTGTGAAATAATGATTGCTGGAGGGAAGGAATGCAATTCAGAGGGACCTTGACAGGCTTGAGAGGTGGGCTCATGCCAACATCATGAAGCTCAAAAAGGCCAAATGCAAGGTCCTTTACCTGGGTCAGGGCAATCCCAAGTGCAAATACAGGCTGGGCAGTGAGTGGATTGAGAGCAACCCTGAGGAGAAAGATTTGAGGGTGCTGGCTTATGAAAAGCTCAACATGAGCCAATAAGGTGTGAGTGTAGCCCAGAAAGCCAACCCTATCCTGGACTGCATCAAAAGAAGCGTGGCCAGCAGGTTGAGGGAGGTGATTCTGCACCTCTGCACTGTTCTCGCAAGACCCCACCCAGAGTACTGTGTCCAGCTCTAGAGCCCCCAGCACAAGAAGGACATGGACCTGTTGGAGTGGGTCCAGAGGTGGGCCACAAAAATGATCAGAGGGCTGGAGCACCTGGTCTGCGAGGACAGGCTGAGAGAGTTGGGATTGTTCAGCCTGGAGAAGTGAAGACTCCAGGGAGACCTTATTGCAGCCTTCCAGTATCTGAGGGGGGCCTACTTGAAAGCTGGGAAGGGACTTTTTACAAGGGCTTGCAGTGATAGGGCAAGGGGTAATGGGTTCAAACTGGAAGTGGTAGAATTAGATTGGAAATTAGAAAGAAATTCTTCACTCTCAGGGTGGTGAGACACTGGAACAAGTTGCCCAGGGGGGTTGTAGATGCTCCATCCCTGGAGGTGTTCAAGGCCAGGTTGGATAGGGCCTTGAGCAACCTAGTCTAGTGGGAGGTGAACCTGCTGTGGCATGGGAGTTGGAACTAAATGATCTTTGAGGTACCTTCCAACCCAAACCATTCTATGATTCTATGATTTTTATGTGTGTGAAGCTGGAAGGAAGATTGATTCTGTCTTAATCACAGTGTACCTGCAACAGCTGTAGAGCAGCTGTATTATTGTAGTATCAAGCTATGGGAGAGAATAAGAGGAACTGAAGGGGTGCAAGGGGGCAGATGAATAGAAAGACAGACAAACAGCATTTCGTGGCAGCTGATCATTGCCACTTGGAGGTACCACTGCATTCATCTGATTTGGGAATCGCTGTACAGACGTGTGCCCCTGTTCCTTAGAGTCTGGTTGTTCTTTTGAAGCTAACACCAGTCATCTCTTGCTTTTACCTTTTAACAAAACCTGACTGTGAAGCACTGGCAAGTGCTAAGGAGATAACTAGCAGGTTTGTTCTTAAGAGATATTATAAACATTACCTGTCATCACTTAGGAAGAGTATAACTCATAGAGTATTAGAAGTTGGAAATGATACTTATACAAGGATGTTGTTTTGGAGTGGGTGGTTCTTCTGCTTCTTCCTGCCTTTAGATGCTTTTTCATTAATGTTTTAATTATTCTGAAAAATACTACTAGAGCTGAGATACTTTCTCTATTTCTGCAGCTCATCTAGATAAAACATTTATAGAATAATTTCCAGGTGTATATAATATCCTCTGTGAAGCTACTGCCTTTTTAAATGAAAAGAAATCTGCTGTAGTTCAAAACACTTTAGTTTAAAAAAATCTCTTATTTTTAAATTGTCTTTAAAGTCTATAAAATCCACACTTTCTAAATAAATGCACCAATTGTGAAGATTAATTGTGCTGAACAAGAGCATGTTTTCAATCTGCAGTTATTTCAGAAAGTCTTGGGAATTGTCACAGGGAGTTGTGGATATAGTATATGTGATTTGTGCTGGTAGTGTGTCAAGCCATAGCATTTTCTTCTGACCCAGGGTCCATTATGTGCCTTTTTTTAGAGCATCAAATCAATAAATGGTGAGTTTCATATTGTTCCTTGATGCTGTCTCCAGAATGACTGTCTTGGCCTCTGCTTCTCTCTTCTCTACATCTTGTTGAAGTTTATGTATTGATACTACTTGGGATGCTAATTACTTCCTGAGAAAATCTTGATAATTAAGGAGAATCTTGCTTCTCATTCTCTGAAGAAGATTCAGCAAGAACTAAATTTTCATGAGAAATCTAAGTCCTATGCTGTTTTTTCATTCCCTTTCTTTATTGCATTAAAAACCCCTTGAGCTCAGCAGTTGTGTTGAGCCTTGTGGATTGCCTGGTTTAAGTCAGTGTTGTTCCTTTTTCTTTTTTGGATCCAGCTACATCATAGCCTTTAAAGAAGGCAACCCAAGGACATAATGTCAATGGATTAAGCTCCAATTTAAGAGCTTGTGGCTAAGAATCAAAACTAGCCTTTTGGTGCTCAGCACAAGGGAGGGTGCTGTGGAGAATCCTTCTGGCTCATTAGATCTATCAGCATCATTGCTGATGTTACTTCTGAAAGTTGCCGTGTTGAATATCTGATAGTCACTCTTACTCCCCCCTTCTTGCTCCAAATCTACCTCTGCAAGAAATTCTACCTTTACAAGTGGAAAACACCATAGGAATACTGCTTCAGTCAAAGTCGGTTGAATTCAGAAATCAAAATGAGCTGTTTATGAGAGTTGATGGCAGGAGTTTATCCAGCAAGACAAAAAAATAATTATTTTTTTTTTGAGTAATCAAGGAAATAAAATTGAGTGAACTGTCAGATTTATTCTTTACTAACATATATTAATAAAGAACACTTTAAAGTATCATTTATAATCTATAACCTTAAAAAAACCCAAAGAAAACAATCCCTAACACATTCTGTCTCATCTTTCATGCATGTTCTCTTCTGTGTTTGGTGCCCTCTGTACATACAGCATGAGAGCCATAGGTTGGCCACATGGGTTGAGGGCATCGCCAGTGGCCATAGAAATCAATCCTCTGATTCAGCCTTTGACAAAGTGGCAGTTGCAACACTTCCATTGTCTTTCTGCTTGGCTTGCTTTCTGTCACAGGCAGTAGTCAGAGTTGTCTAGAACAATAAATTATGAAAGCTCATGTTGCTTCTTTCTTCCACTTAATTTCCTTTGGCTCTTTTCAGACTTTTAAGAGTAGAAAAAGCTAGCTTTGATGCAGATACACAATTAAAAATAAAAGAGAAGTAGACCTAAGAGATCAGCCTACATACTTTAAAGGTAGGTTTTATTTTTTCCCCAAACTCTCAAAAACTCCAGTTGAAAGGGTAGAACTCCTTTGAGGAGAAAATAATCTTTAGATTTGAAACAAATAAGAAAATATATTGTAGAATCATAGAATGGTTTGGGTTGGAAAGGACATTAAAGATCATGTAGTTCCAATCCCCTGCCATGGGCAGGGACACCTTCCACTAGACCAGGGGGCTCAAAGCCCCATCCAACCTGGTCGTGAACACACCCAGTGTTGGGGCATCTACAACCTCCCTGGGCAACCTCTTCCAGCGTCTCACCACCCTCAGAGTGAAGAACATCTTCCTTACGTCTAATCTAAATCTCCCCTCTGAGATGTCTCTACTCTGCAGTTAATTATTACAGCCTGTGAGAGATGATAGTCATTCCATCAAGGTTTTACTTGAAATGTGATTAGCATGGTAAGCTGGTGTTGAAGTGAGACTAGGTTGCTCTCTAAGTACATTAAAGTAATCATTGTTAAGGATTTAAGGATGGTTTGTAGGACTTGTTATTTTAATGATTGATTGCAGCAGATTAAAAATAGGTTTGTAGTCTACTGATTCTCTTAGAATTGCTTGGGGCTTGAGGGTTTTGGTTTGGTTTTGGTTTTATTAAGGTATCTGCTACTGAAAATAGACTTCCTCGTTATAGTGGAAAAACTTAATTTCCAAACACACCTCTTAATACAGAGGACCAGCATCAAATGTAATTAAACCCTGTGTAAATCAGTAGCCCTTTGTGGAAATCCAATGGCATTGCACCTGAATTTTATTGTAACGTTAGAGAAGATGCATTATTAAAAAGATGTGTGGGAATGGGACACCTAGCATAGTGCAGAATACTTCTAAGGGTCCCTGGATCCTTGTTTAGGGAGCAGATGTATCCTTTGTAAACTGATTATTTTAGCAGCACATAATGACTTTCAGATCATTGACACCAATCTAGGTGTTCAAAAGTGCTTCTGATTTTTGTAGCAGAGAGGCCTGAGGCTTCAGAATATGAAGACTATCAAATGCAGGATCTCCTGAAGTATGAGCTGGTTTAGATGTAACTAGTTGAAGACGCCATCTGGTGATATGCATTTCATAGGTCTGTCTGCTTCCTGTCGTACCTGCTATTAAGGCCATATATTCCTTAGTGTGCAAGAGAGAAAGAAGAGCCGTTATGGTAAGGCCGGAACACAAAGGTCACTGTTGTTGCTATAGGCACAGGCCGGAAGACTACCACAAGGGTGGGACAGAAGATAAGCATAAGCAATTAATGAAAGTCAGCCTTTTATTTTGAAGTCTGATTTTCTTTTCCTAAATAAGTGTTTAGGAAAAACTTCAGATTATCTTACCTGGGGAGGCAGTGAAAAACTATATATGTGTTGGACTGAGATGGCAATGAAATGATGATGATCTGCAACCTTTGCTTGGTACAGATCTTTCTGGCAGAAGGAAACGCGCTTCAATTGCATACGCAAAAATTCTGAATTTCACGTTAGTTGATCAAACCTATTTCTGTGTGTTCTAAAACCTCAAGGGCTGTATTTTTATTTTTTTTTTTTATAATCTGTAAGGATATCAGGAACATGAATTATCATCTGTCCTAGTTTTTATGTGAAGCTTTTTTCTTTGAGAAGAGCTTTTAAGGTCTAACATTAGTTGAATGGGAAAAGGTTAAAACTTCTTAGCAATAGCAGTTATTCACTGTACTATTGAAGCTAAATTACTCACTTCAGCTGGTTTAAACAAAACCAAAGCATTAGTCTGCCAAAAAACATCTATCTTCTCTTTCGCAGGTTCTTTTACTCTTATTTCATCACATGCTTTCCCTAGGCATCAGTGACTTACTCTCCAAACTAAGCTCCAAAGGTTTTTTTGAGCATGAAGTTTCAGTCAGTAATGAAGATAACATTATTTTTGTTATATTCTTCCTACGTTAAGCCCTTTCCTTAAAACCACAGAATAATTTAGTTTGGCTGATATCTTTGGAAGTCGTGTGGTCCTGTCCCTTATTCAAAGCAGGGCCAGCTTCAAAGATAAATCAGGACTAAATTCTGCCGCTTCTTTTCTCAACTAATCCATCTTCTTCCTTCTCACTTGCACATATTCTTCCTTTCCTCTTAGCACCATGCTTCTGAACAGACCTACTGTTCCAGTTGTGTAGTGAGGGAAGGGAGGTTAACTCCTCGCAGAAGCTATCATATTCTTCAAGCATAAATACTATCTCTCTTAATGTCTGCCCCTGTTTTATCAATTATCCACATTGTCTGTTTTACTTCAAGAGCCCCAGTGACTCATCTGAGTTCAGACTGTTTCACACTAAGCCTCTGAAACGTTTCTTTGACTCTTCATAGAAGGAGGATCATATGCAGTTTCTTTTTTTTTTTCCTTGATGACTTTACTCTTCAAAAATTTGGTCTTGAAGATTTGTTCTCTAAGTGCTGAGTTGTCTGTCTTTTCTCAAGACCAAGTCCTTTCACATGTGTTTTCTGGAACAGGTAGTGTTGACATTTAAGCTATTGTGAAGAGCTGTTACTCTGTAGTGCCCGACTGATGATTATTCTTAATTAAGCTTACTGAAGTGTATGGAGGAGACTGTGGTGCTCTTTTGGGTGCCTCCAGCTGTCTCAATTGTACCCTCCTTGGCCACCTACCATCTCTGTCCGTCTTTAGACTCACAAAGTATTGCTTATGCAAGACTTTGAAGGAAGGGTAATGAAAAAGATCCATCCACCTGATTTGTCATTGTCCCAACTGAAATGTTGGCCTCAGTGACAGGTAATATTTAAAATACAATTTTTGTGTCCTCAGGAGTACCTGGGCACAGAATCTGACTTGCAGAAAATCTGACTGGTACTTCTATTCCATTCTGAGGTGGCCCAAATCTCTTCAGACTCTTGGAAGTAAAGTGTTTGATTCAACTGCTGTTAGTGTTTTGGGGTATGTGGGTATAAAAAAGGACCTGCCCAAACTATCTGTCTACAGGGGAAGCATGGAGAAAGGTATTTCAGGAGGAAGGATATGTTTCAAGTTGCAAGAAATTGATTCATATTGACTGAAATTTTGTGGAAAATACAGATGCTAGTAGTTAGAATTTATTTGATGTCTGTTCTGCTGCATATTCCTTTTTTTTTTTTAATTGTGAACTAGAAACCTTTTTCATAAGATAAGTATTTGTATCTAGAGGGTACACTGTATGGGATCTCAAAGCACAATTGTTACAGCTGATGAATGTGCTGTGTGGGTGCTATATCAGTTGTGAGGCTCTGTTGTATTTGCATGCATACAGGGAATCGTGTGTAATTAACCACATTAAATGGAATAACACACAGCCTCCCCATTGTTTCTCTTTATGGGTGTAATTAGATGCTGAGACAACTATAGCAGGAAATAGGAACAGTTTCCTCCTGCCACCCCTCAAACAAGTTTTCAGATCCAATTAAAATAAATTACATTTTCAACTAGAAGAGATTACTCACGCGATATCTATGTCATTTAGAAACAGGCACAGAAAGCCTGCTGTAAAGGTAAATATTAGAAAGGAGAATAATTTAGAAATCCTAACCAATAGGAATTCCAAAGCTGATTCTTTAAATTGCTCAGTTACTCTCCAATGAGAAATTTCTACTAGAGGTTGAGTAATGGGGAAGGAAGCCTACTCACAAGGTTTTTGGGTACTAGAGATTTCTTTAGTTAAACTATATGGTGTACTTTGACACTTAGACTGAAGAGTAAAGCTTTGTAGTTTTGTATATTAAAAAACCCAACCTTTATCTTATAGAATCGTAGAATCATCCAGATTGTAAAAGATCCTTGGGATCATTGAGTCCAACCATCAACCCTACTCTACAAAGTTCTCCCTTAAACCATATCCCCCAACACCACATCTAAATGACCCTTAAACGCATCCAGGGATGGTGACTCAACCACCTCCCCGGGCAGCCTATTCCAGTGTCTGACTACTCTTTCTGTGAAAAATTTTTTCCTAATGTCCGGTCTAAACCTGCCCTGTTGCAGCTTGAAGCCATTCCCTCTTGTTCTATCACTAATTACCTGTGAGAAGAGACCAGCAACAACCTCTCTACAATGTCCTTTCCGGTAGTTGTAGTTGTATGAGTGTGAGACTACTTAAGGAAGAAGTATTATATGATACTTTCTGCCTAACACCTTCCTATTTTGATCCATCAAATGTTCTAAGAATGCATCCTTTCCTGCACTGCTTTGGCAATAGGATTTGTAAAACAAACAGAAGAGAAGAGAACTCTTCATTAGGATGCAGTTAGGTGGAAGGATAGGATTTTTAAATTATTGTCATTTTTGCTGAAACACCATGTGTTTCGTGTCACAAATAAAACAGTTGTTTAGTTTTGAAAGTATCAATAAGAAATGAGAAGAAAAATCACATAGTGAAAATGAAAAAGAACAAGCCTACTCTTTTGGGCTATGATAAAGTTTGAAACTAAGATTATATTTACATTATTAATTACTAAACTGTGTAAGGGAAAGCAGTGATCTACTTAAATATTGTCCAAGATAGGAGCCTTTTATCCTCTTCCTGCTGATAAAACAATGGGTAAGATGATGCAAGAAAGATTATTGGAAAGATGAGAAATTTCTAATTCTCAATTATCATTATACACTTCCAGTGACTTTTAAATATTTTGATAGACATTATGACAAGTGATGGCTGTCCTTTTAGCTTAATCATACAGAAAAACTTAAGCTACATTGCAGGAAAAATGCTGTCTCCTGTCCTTTAAGCATTGTGCCTGTTTAAGATGGTTTAAACATAGTTGTGAAGAAACATATCAGTATATAAATATCACTGCTTTCCCACATGTGTAAGTCTTCATTTCAGTGTCTCCTTATCTGGGTCTCCATGGTACCTGCTATACATGTTACTCCAATACTCAAAGCAAACCGTGAGGGGGATGTGGTCTGGGGAAGATTCTTGGAGCAAACAGAAGGGAGAAGATATATTTTTAAAATACCACACAGGTGGGTATTTTTCAGTAGTTTCTTATTCTGCAGATGCTGTTAAGTTTGTGTGTCTAGTGGAGGAGACTTCTGGTAATGCTGATGCCTGATGGTCCTTCATATTTATCCCTCCTTGCTGCTTCTTCATTACACAAGTATGCTTTTGAAACCATTTATGCAATGCATCCTTGAGTCCAAATTCAGTAGTGTTTGATACTTCTTGCTGGGGAGAGAACTCCATCCTCCAAAAAATAGCATATGATCTGCAGCCTCACAAGTACAATATTTCAAAGGTTATGGCTGATATACTGAGTATCTTCATTTAAGATACAGAAAAGCAAGAAATTTTCATGTAACCCAATTTTGGGATAGACAAAGCAGAGAGGTGGAGGAACTAACTGATTGATCCATTCTTGTTACGTTGGGATTTGGAGCAACCTCACCTTTCTGTGAGTTTTCAGAACGGCTTATTTTGTGAAGTTCAGTATAAAGATGATAATGTAGTTCTGGGCTGAAAATTTGAGCTGCATTTGGAAGATTTGATAGCGGTTCATGGCTCTGCAATTGTGTGGTAAACTTTGAAGTAAAAGCATTGCAGTGACAATTCAATTGGAAAATTATCTACACAATATGGAAGATAGCTCATTCTCCTCCCACTTCTTCCCCATCCTTTCATCTACAAAAAGAGTGTAATTCCTGGCAATCTTCTTATTTTCTCTGCAATTTTCCAGTGTCCCCAATGATATTGGAGAAAGTACAAGTCTTAATTGCTTCCTTTTTTGAGATATATGAAGAGATTGCTCTTCTTTTTTTTTTTTTTTATGTGTGCTTCTGCTTTTCTGGGTTTAAAGTGAAAATGCTGAGGCAGTTTTGTTAAATTTGCTGTAATAATAAATTTGGCTCATTACATAAGAAATTTAGAGCATGTTCTTGTACTGTCACTGTTGTTACTTTGCCAGCCACATAACTGCAAATTCCCTTTTTGGCCTGATGCAATCACTGAATTATTATAATAATACCATTATTATGTATTGTAATTTGAAGAAAGTGAAACAAGTCCTGCAGAAGATGTTTCCTTAGATGATCTGGGCATCTAGGTCTTGTATTTTCCTTTCACCTCTTGAAATGCTGAGCCAGTGCAAGTGACTCTTTCCTCCAGCATGGCTGTTGACCTCTCAAGTGGCATTTGTGATCAGCTTGGCTGGCTGGGGGCTGTTCTGTGGCAGCAACCTGACCTGCCCGCTGGCTGTCCTGCCCCCCCTGGGCTCAGGGACTCCCCTGGATCCCCGTTCAGCTGTACCAGCATGCTAAGCCCACTGAAACATAACCTGGCAAAAATTATGCAATTAAATATAGTGCTTGACTTTTTGCTGGTTTAGTATGCTGAAGCAGTTAATTTTGCTGTCTGAGACCAGGAGCTGGAGCAAGGGAGCGAGGAGGACTGCAATGGCCAGGAGCACAATTAGCTGAGCCTGCCATGAACCTTCAGGCTGAAATGACATTGGCTTATTAGGGAAGCTGAAGGTACCCTGTCATTTCTTTGAAACAAAGTATTTTCCTGAATTTTCAGGAAAGAATAAATATCACTACCTGGTAAAGTCAAGTCAAATGTATAATCTGGGCATATTTAATATGCATAGCCAGAGCATGTAATATTTTTTAAATTTTCTTATGGTATGATATTTAAATCATAGGAGAAATGCAACTTTTCTTGAAAAGTATTTTTCTATAGTCCTTATATTGCTACTGTATGGAAAAATCTCTTGATATTTTTCTGAGTAGTGCAGAATAATCCTGGACTTAATATTTGAGTCATCCTGTGTCAAATGAGCTGTGATGCTTTTGTCATCAAGAAATTCAATACAGCATGATACATCTTCACTATGTTTTCTATCTGATAAATATGCCTAAATTATACTTGTGAGATTTGCTCAAAAGATGAAAAGGTTGTATTTGTTTTCATTGAAATAACTCTCTGTTGAACCAGTGTAAGGGAGGCCAACTGTTCACTTCAAGGCTTAAAGAAGATTGGAAATCAGTATGTATGTATGAACATACAAGATACAAAGCTTACATTTATTTTGAATTGGGTTTCATGCTTTGTACAGATACAGCACTTTATCCTGGTGAAGCATCAGTGTATACATTTGACAGGTTTAAAAAGATATTTAAGGTGTTTACAGTAACAGTAAGCTAACATTTTTCTTCAAAAGCAGCAACATTGCTTGTGTTGGTGCTCAAAATTATGGCTTGGCTTGCAATTGTTTGCTACTTTTACACTAAATGCTAGCTGATTACATGCTAGATGTCTCTCTTGATGAGGGATGCCTGTATTCTGTTTTGCTGCAGTCTTCCCAGGGTTTTCAATTCATTCCTTGCAAGCTTCATTTTTTTGTGCTCCAAGAAATACCAGTTAAAAGTAATTTCTGATGCCTTACCATTTATTTGCTACTTTATCTCCTTTTCAATCATGAAGTCTCTTTATATAGATTTTGCGTCTCTGGTGATAAATGATCTTCTGCTTGCCCTTGGTTGTATGCTCTATGTGCCATCCTTAAGGAAGCAAGCTAAGCTTGTGTAAAGAATGCCAACATGTATTTTATTTTGTATTTAGTTCAGGTGGGAATCTTTTAGCTGTATTCCTCATCTAGGCTGTGGAGGCCTGAAGTAGTGATGTTTTGATGTTGTCTCCTCCTTCTGAATTTGCTTTTTGCAGAATCTTAAGTGGTTGATGCGGTGTTCCCAGCCTTCCTGGGACTGACATCCAACATTATGTCTGTTTCTATTTCATGCTTGGGTGAAGACTGCTTGAATACTGGGGTTGAGAACTACTTAAATCTGCTTAATTTCTTTTTAATTTTTTTAAATCCCATTTTGTTTTACCAGAATCTCTTGCTGAAAGTATGGTGGGGTGAGGGACGTTCAGCTTGTTCTGGGGACAACTTACTATTTTCTCTCAGGTGTTCTCTTGTTTGAGAGTGACTGTTTTCTAATATAAGAGAGTCTAAATCACTAAAAAATTTGTTTCTAAAAGCATCGTGCAATGTGTTCTCGGAGCAATTTGCGTTGTGCTAAGTCATCTCATATTGAAAGCACAGCAGCATCTTTGCCTTGTCAAAAGCCTCCTCCAAGTCTGATTATATTCCTCTACATCTCTCTCTCTCTCTCTCCCCCCCATATCAGCTTTCAAAGATATCTATGATCACCTGTTTGTTCCTCTCTGCTTTCTCAATACATCTGGCCTTGTCTCTTCCCATTGTTTCTCTTTGCTCCCTTCCTCTTAGTCGCTTCTTCAGAAATAGACAAAGCTAAAACTTGCACTGATTCTATATTGACTGTCCTTTAAATGCTGTCTAAGGGCTGATATATGGATAACGCAGAACTTCCTCTGAAAATTTGGGGTTTTTTTTTAGATTGGTGAAACTGAGGTGCAGATTTTTGATAGCAGTGTGCCAGTTCTTTATCCACTGTCATGGTTCATACATGAACCTGTGCAGAAGAGTGAGACCTTTCCCCTACAGAGTAAGCTCAAAAGCCTAAAGTAGAGAGCAAGGCAGTAACCTCTGCCCAGCTCTGGAAATTCAGATTTGCCCTTTAGTTTCCCTTTGAAGGCCGGGGAATGTCTTGCAGGCAGGATGGAGGCCAGATGGATGTGATGCCCTTTCTTTGGATGTAGGCAGGTACCTTGTGAAGCCTCAAGGCATAAGACACCCCTCTTGACAGCTGGAGAAAAGTTCCTACCACTACCTATGGCTTGTCTCTTCTGCAAGGCAGCTAAGTATATCTGCAGCAATGCAAATTAATTTTTTTGCAAATGCCCATTATAAACAGAATTAGAAAGGACTTGCATTTTAGAAAGAAGAAAACTGATTTTAGTTCTGTTTTAATCCACAACACTTCAATAAGCTCATTTACAGTGAGTCTCACAGTTGCCTTAGCACCTGTTGAATACCCATCTGCATGAAGGAAACACAAAGTTTCACTATGAAAACAAGCTGTTTAAATTGCCTCCTGAAGTGTGAGGAAATGTGAAGATGCAGTAGTTAATCTAAAGTATGTTTGTTAAAATATTTTAATAAATTCTGCAGAAAGATGCAGCTTTGCCTTAAAAATAACAAACAATATAGGCAAAGTCTTAATATAAGGAAGAATGTCTGTCTCTTCCCTCAAGGAAGATGGGATCTGCTTTAGAAGTCTCTGAGTTGTGGGTGATTGTTGGGTTTTTGTTTTAAAGTTCATTAAAAATACTTCTGTTCACAAAGCAGCTTAATTTTATTACAGTTTCAATCTCAGACTTTACTTATGAGTTGTTCAGCTTTAGAGTTTAAACAGATAAAGTACATTAGCCCATAGTTGGACTCGAAGCTTTTAGGTCTGTTTTTGCTTCTTGTATCCCATAGTATGAAATCTGGTTTCTCTGCATTTGATAACACTAGTAATAATAACTACAGTGAGTGCTGGAATACTGCTATATTGTGATTTTAGACACTACATCCAGGGTAGACTGCAGTAATGGATGTGGCACTACTGAAGTACCTAGGATAATATTCCATTTAAAGGGGTATTAAGTGACCTTTTTTCATCTGGAGTTGGATATCAAAAGATCTTCTTTTGCTCTGGAGCTGGACATGTGTGTTCTCTGCTCCCAACTTAGGAAGAATCGCCTTCTAATTTGTTTATTGAGGATGGCTTTTGAAATAAGGATGTCAGGAAGTGCTGTTAAACATAAAGCTTGTCCCTCTGCTTAATGGATGACTGCTGTTAATCCTGAGTGTTGATTCTTGCTGTAGTTAATATTTCATAACTAGACAGAGTGTTTGCTGAAGGGAGTTTTAATATAGCGGACTCTGGTCTTGGGAACAGCTTAAGGGCCCTGTACCCATGTGCACTCTGACAGAGCAGAGCACAAATCTTCTCTCCTCTGTGTTACTGCTCACATTTGCAGAGCTTTCAGCTGTGCTTTAATTTGCTTATTAACATTTTGTTCCAAATATTTTGTGTGGCAAGCACCTCCTAGGTGTCTCCTAATGTTTACATAGCATGTGTGCAAGTAAGGTTGAAGGGAGTTATGCTTTAGGTTACTTGTCCCAAGGTACTGTACAGCCTTCCTGCTTTGGTGTTTCTAGAAGTCAGAGAAATTTATATGGGGTTCTCTTTAATCTTTTATTCCATGAGGTAGCTACAGTACGTACCCATAAATATCACAGAGAACTAGGTGTTAACACTGTTGGGGTTCCCAACTTTTTCTGGAATTTTATGTGCCTTTTCCATTTCTTAGTTTGTTTATTAGCTCATGGCAGCTGTTTGCTGTTCTTAGCATAACCAGCTCATAGGCAGCCCCCTTTATTTTTTTATTTTTTTTTTTGCTTTGCAACAATATTGACTATGGAAGTGACCAATTGTGTTGTTCCCTGTGGCTGTAGTTCTGTGGTACTGAACATCTTAATTGTAATCATATTTTTTTGTTACTGGATTGTCTGCAGAACAAGAAGAAAACATTTGTTTCTGCTAGGCTGAGTTAAGCCTGTGGTAGCTGGATTGAGCTGTAAGCTGTGGGCTCCAGAAGTTGTAGGGGGTACGATGGCTCATCACTGTTGTGAGTGTGCCAGTGACTATCTTCACACAAGTTTCTGGGCAAGGGCAAAAGGGTGGCTATGCAGTTATTACTGGGAAAGAAAATTTATTGTTTAGTAAACTAATTGGAAGCACTGTAAGGAAAGCTACTTCTAAAGAGCAAAACATTATTTTATTTGTACAGTTGACTTGGGAAGAACATAGGTCAATATGTTTATTCCTTAATCTAAACATGTCTAATGGTATTGCTCTTTGGCTTGTTGCTATCACCCTCCTTAACACTGGGGTCAAGCACTGTCAGAGACTACAAATGCTGTTTTAATGTTCAGTATAGTCACTTCAGAACAGATGAACCCTCAGTGGTATTTAACCACTGTTTTTGATTGCTTGTTACAATATGTATGCATCTTTCTCTATATATATTTTATTAGTTCTGTTCATTTGGGCTGCTGCTTCTTACCAGCAGAGATGAGGAAGAGTTAACAAATGACCTGGGTCAGATGCTGCAATGGAAATTAGTTTGAAAGAAAAGCACACTTATAGGAACAGCAGGATATGTTTGCTCTGTAGAGTGGCTAGATAAGTTGCTCAATTCTTTGTGCCGAAGACTTAAGAAAAAATAATTTTAAAACCTTTAATATTACATGGTGTGGCCTTTTGTATTCTCTTGGAACATGTGAAGGTTTGATGCTTTATTCTTTGGTAAGAGATATTAATTTCATATTTGTTTGAAAGTTTTTGTCAGTAGCCGGCTTACATGAAATACTCTGTAAAGGTGTGATGGGAACAGGACAGAGGAGCAGAGAGTCAAATAAGCAATACAAATAATAATGGTAGTGTTTCAGAAAACAGGAGATTTCATGGGTTAAAAAGAGAAATTGAAATGGATTATGAACTCCCAGGAAGCAACACCCAAGCAAATGGTAGGATTTGAAGACTGAGTTAATTTCCCTGTACCCCTGGGGTTTGGGGTTTTTTTCCTTCTTTTTTTTTTTTTTCTTCCTGAGAATTTGTGTATAATGATGTTTGCAATGGGCTGCCTGTAGCCAAAGGCTTTTAGGAAGTACTCTGCCTTGGTCTTTGTTTCATCACACTGAAATGGAAAAGGATTTCTAAGGTACAGAATTAGTCAGATGTTAAAAGGTTTTGAAAAGCTCCCCATTCATACATGCTGACTGGATTAATGAGGCACTTCCCAGTTGAGAGCATAATTTTTATATGCTGTTTATGATTTTCAACTCAAAAAAGTGTCAGTTCCCTTTTTAATTTCTCCTTTGATATAACTATTCCATTTAGCTGTTCAGACTTTGCTATTGACTATTCTTTATGAATTTTAAATTAATTCAAAGCCTTCACATATATTTCCTAGGTGTCTGCTCCAACAAGGTCAGTGGTGCTGATGTGAAAGTATCCATCAAATTTCTACAGAAGTTTAAAGCACTGTGGAAAAAGACACTAAATTGAAACAAAATAATCAAACCAAGAACTCCTTGATTACTAGATACTGTAGTAACTAGAAAGTGTATATGTAGTGTATTTTTAAAACCACAGATAACATTTTTGTTATACATGTACATCCTAAGTAAGTGATGGTGCTGTGCAAAAGTACTTTTTTAAATTATTATTTTTAATGAAGTTGCTTCCACCCAGGTGGTCAGCATCTAAAACCTGTAGAGCAGATGGTTCTCTCCAGGAGAGTGAAATGCAGAATTGCAGAGTGCAATCTAGCAGTGCCAGACCATGCAGGACAATCTGCTGCCTGAGCTTGGCTTAAAAGCAGAACAGGAACAACCCAGAATTCACAGATGCAAAATAGTCACAGGTCAAAATGGGGCAGAACATAATTTACTGGATTATTTCTTGGGGAACACAAATACTTGAATGGCAGCAAGCGAGAATCGATTTTAAATATATAATTGTACCGGAGGTTAATTCCCTGCTTTTACCTATTGAGTTGTTAAACAGAATGGCGAGGAAAGAGGACTGCTTTTAAAAGCTATAGACCATTTCCTGTGATAAGCCCATAAATACATTGTTTGCTGGGCACCTGGCATGCAAATGGATATAGAAGGAATATTTCTTTTCCTGGCCTTACAGCAGCAAGCACTCTGAACCTTGTGTTCTTCCACTTTCTCCCCCTCTCTGAAGGCAGCATCCAAAATCAGTTTTGCAGTCACACATTTGTTTGAGGGATTTCTTTCCTCTCCTTTCTGTTGTGCTCTTTAAACTGCAGAATTTCCTGTAGATAATGTAACTGCACATTGTATCAAAATGGTGGCAGTTCCCTTCCCAACATGGAAGCATCTTTTTCTTTTGGCCTTCATGGAATTTTCCTGCCGCTTTAGCAGACATACAAGCACAACTTGAAAGGCTTCTACATCAGAAATTTGGGCTTGCTTGCATGAGCTGCTTCTTTTATCTCCTTCAGCATATCTGCATCTTGCTTACCCTTGGGAGGCTTATGATGTCCTGCCTAAGAGGAGGGATGGGTTTGCATCTCAGAATAGGCTACAAAGCAAGCCTATGTTAATTTAAGCAAGTGTTAATTTAGTATCTCTGTAGTAAGTAGCTATAGGTTTAATGAAAGTCTGGCAGCAGATGGAAACTCAACTAGCAATGAAAGCGAGAAGGAATGTGTCTTGTAGCATCCCTATCTGGAGAGGATTATTGAAGCAGTGCATTACATCAGTTCTTCACATTATTAATGGCTGTTGTTCCATCCTGAAATTCAAGATGAGTGAGGTGTTTATCCTTTTGAATTAATTCTGTTTACAGCAATAAAATTTCTGGTTTTCTGTGTAATAGATTTGTGCTTTGATCTGTGCAGTTGTTCTTTTCAAGCAGTCGATGGTTGAAAGAATGTAATTAATTTATAAGCACATTTTGCCTTCTACTTTGGGTGTGTTTTCTTAATTTGCTTTTATGCTTCCTTTTGCTCATGTATGTGTGAGACTGTCAAAAAAAATATCCAACTTTTTATTGTCTTGTTTAGAATAAGACTTTTCCCTTTTCCTAACTAAGACAACCAGTTTTGCCTTTTGAAAAGACCTTTAACTTCTGTGCTGGAGTGGGCCTCCACATTGCCCAGCCTCTCTAGCTGCGTGTGAAGCAGAGGAGGACTTGGGCTGATGAGTGGGCTTCATTTTATCTGTATATCCATTGCAGTGGAAGGTTGTTGCTAGGTTTTTGGATGTGTTGCTATGTCAGCAAGATAGCAGAAATGGAGATAAAGCAATAGGGGTTAGTGTCCCTGATGTGATGTATACAAACAGCTGACATGGAGCAATTAATTCAGAGATGAAGAGTCCTAATGATCAGTTAACTTATATGCTAGAACCTCTTCTAAGAATCAAATTTGGTCCTGTATTTAGTACCACCTGAATTTACTGTAATATTGAATTATTTTAATCTCTATCATCTGAGGGTTCATTATTGTAAATTATTATTTAATAAAAGTAGTAGTGAGGCATGCTAATCAGATTGCAGTACCATTATGCCAACCTCCACAGTCCTCTGATAAAAGACACTTTCTGCTTCACAAATCAGTCTGTCCTGCTAGTTCTTGTCCCCACTGTTTCAGATTTCTGTTGGTGATGGTTTCTTTTGCTCATGTGTAATAACTAACACTAAGTAATCAAAGTAAGAATTTGAACTAAACAGCATTTGGGGCAAAATTAGTTTTGTACTACATCACCCAGCAAATTTTGTTGCAGGTGCATTGGATAAAATGAAATGACAGTGTTTATATGTTGCATTTTTCATGATCAGCCCAGAGTGAAGTAGCCACTACTTAATCCAAATACTGCTTAATCCTTCTAAGAAAAGGATTATAAAGTCTTCTCTTTTACTTTGTGTTGCTCTCACTCATGAAGGTGTTTTTTAAAGTGACCTTGGCCTTTGCTTTGAACTGATGATTGTGTGGGCATTGGAGAAAGGAGTATTGTATGGTTTGGCTTTGCTCTGAGTAAGTGTGCTTGTCATTTCATATGACCTGACATCTTTTCTCAGGGTATAAAAAGAGGGTGGAAAATGGAAGATGGGAAGAGGTAGCACACATACCTGATACATAGTCTGTCAACATTTCTTGAGAAGCAACAGAAATTGTGCTTTGAAAGTCATGAAGGACAAGAAAAGAGGGGTCAAGCCTTCAGGTTTTCTGTGTCTTTCATTTGTGTTAAATAGCAGTTGTTGGTGATGTTGCACTCACATAACAACATAGTCCACGAGTCACTTAATGAGTTCGGTCTCAGGAAGACCCTCAACCCTGTCTCCCACCCCTCTGAAAGAGTGGCCCTAGTGTGTCTGCTGAGTCCTGTGAACTGTAAGTTTATACCTGAGTTGGGATGCTGATGCCCAGGCATTCAGACAGAACAGTGAGGGTTTGTTTGGTTCATCTGGGGTATTGGATTTGTATTATGCTAAATACATTCCTAAAGTGGTAGTAATTAAGCAGGTTTTTTCAGGTTCAGCTGTGAGACTGTAGTAATGTGTGGTGCTGACCATGTTACAGAAGAGGAAACTCTGCTTTTAGATCATTACATGAAAGAAAATGATAAAATTTAGTAGTATGGAGCTAGCAAAAAGACAGATATTTAGCATATACATGACAATTTAATTCCATGCTTTCCATAAAATCTTTTTAAAGTGCTTTTGCCATGTTTTTTTGCAACTTTTTTGATTTGCAGATATTTTCACTGTCCCAATGAGATTTTTAGAACTAGAGGTGCAATATGGGCAGGATCATTAAGATGATGTGAAGATTTCAATATGGACCTGATGACTATTTTGGTTCTAAGAATATGTAAGGCAACTTTTGCAAGGTAGGCTAGTACAGCTGGTACAGCCAGGGAAGTGAAGAAAGAAAAATTTGAAGGGAAACTTTTTACAAGGGCATGTAGTGATAGGTCAAGGGATAATGGCTTTAAACTGAAAAAAAGGAAGATTTAGATCAGGTATAAGGAATAAATTCTTCACTCTGAGGATGGTGAGGCATTAGAACAGGTTGCTCAGAGAAGCTGTGGATGACCCTTCCCTGGAAGCATTCAAGGCCACATTGGATGGGGCTTTGAGCAACCTGGTCTAGTGTAAGATGTCACTGCCCCTGACAGTGTGGTTGGAACTAGATGATCTTTAAGGCCCTTTCCAATGCAAACCATTCTATGATATGGAGATTATAGAAATCTTAAATATGGCTCTAAAGGAGAAATTACTTCCAGCTCTTTATCCCCAGACACATATCATAGTAGGAAGCTACTGGAATGACTGACAGTGTGTAATTGAGCCTTCCAGTTTTAATGTGCATCTTCAAACGAACATTAAATTTTTATCTTTATTGAGGCCATTACTGAAGATGCTGATTTTTACCTGCATCCAAATAGGTTAGATTTCTGTAGGAAAATTGAGCATCTGCAAACTAGGTTGAGAGAAACCAATAGAGCAAGTTTATTTTTATTTCTATATAAAATGTGATCTAAAATAAAATTAAATATATATGAAGAAAAAGGGGTGAGGATTTTTTTTTTTCATTATCTAAAATGGAATTCTCCTTATAATCTGAGTGGGGTTTTTTGTTTGCTTGTTTTTTAAGAAAGAGGGAAGTGGAGAACCCAACAATGATCTCTCTCAACAAAATGCATGTATTTAAAATTGACTTGAGGGATTTCTGAATGTGATGGAAAAATAGGCTTGCTCTTCTTAGAGTATTGGTTTACGTTGTTTTCTCATCCTAATTGCTAGTGCACACTGTGTTATTGCGTTAGAATGTGTGCACCAAGTATTTATGACTAGTCTCTTGAACCTGAAGCAATAAAACATGCTGTTCTTGGAAAACTATCTAAGGGGCATACAAATGGTTGGTTGGTATTGCTAGCACATGCTTGGAGGAGTACCAGTTAGATCATAGAATCACAGAATGCCCTTATGTGAGATCCTAGATGTCTAGTTGAGATTGCAGGGATGCCCCAGATGATCGGTAGCTTGTCGCTAGGGTAGGATGCCCCTTTACCTAGTGCAGCTGTAGGTGAGGGGGTTTTGGGACAAGTGTGTTATTTACTGAAAACAGTAACTGAAATGTCAGCAGAAGAATCCCTTGTCCATGACTTTACTGAGTTCAAGGGCCAGTATACCTAGTAACATGTTCCCCAACAAGTCTAACCAAAGGGCGGGGTTTAAAATATCATTGTGCTAGCAATGGAAAGTGTTTGGGTTTTATGACAAGACTATTGCAGTGTCTTTGTACTAAATCATGTGGCACAGGTGCCTCTTGTAAGTTCTGTATTTCAGTGTGAGCTTCTTTCTAGAAGGGTTAAACTTCTTTTGAGGTGTGAGCTCAGTGTGGGTGGATGGCCCTCGCTGATTACTGCTGCTGGGAGATTGTCTGCACGGTGGGGTGGTTCTCGCTGCAGAGTGGAGGTGAAGAGAGCATCTCTGCAATTCCTTGCCTGGGTGTTGATGTCAAGAAAAACAAACCAACCCATAATTCCTCTCTCACATTGCCTATGGAAGTGTCTGACTCATGTTGTGTAGCTGGTGCTTTTGTCAAATAGGTAACGGATCATTCCTGGCAAATGGTACTCTCCCTTGCCAGGATAATCGTGGGCAGTACTTGGCTGTTGTGCAGATGTTTGCCCTGTTTCTGTGTGGTGGCCGTGTCATCTCAGACAGTTGATGTGCTGCTAGGGAGCTTGACCTGCAGCTTTGGCAGTAATGTCTTTTGTCTGAAGTTGCACCAAAAAGACAATAAGATTAAAAGGGACAGCTGGCTGTTGAGAGTTGTAGTCATCTTCCTGAGCAAAGTCTCTCCCCTGTGATAAGTGCTGAGTGGAAGGATCAGAGTATGTGTCAAACCTGGGATGATCTGGAGCACATGAGTTATAAATATTTGGGATGACCAGGGATTTCTCTCTGCAGATATTAAAAGAGCCTGCCCTGAGACATTGCATCAGTGTGCAACCAGGAGACCACCTTGCAGGGTGTTTGGAAGAAGTATGTGGCTTTTGCTGTCCATCTGGACTTTTGACAGTTGAACTTTGGCCATCCTAATGAACCATTAGCTGACGAACCATTAGGAACCAACTGGATGCAGGCATATGGAGTCTTTGGGTAGGAGCTTTGCCCAAGTGCTAAGAGGGCGTTGGTGCACACCTTTGAGACCTTGCCACTCTTCAAGGTACAATCAATGATTTTGCATGTGATTTGTATCAGGAAAACTAAAGCAAAGCAAGCTGTTAGTATTTTCTGGGAGCACGTATGTGTATAACTTCTTTAGTGTGCTTCAGTGTAGCTGCTGTGGTTTACCAGAATTAGTGCATGCTGCTAAAGCTTTCCTGAGACTTGCTTTGGTTTTTTATTTTAATTTTTTCCTGAATATATGGTACTTAGTCTACACTACCATAGCTAGTAAAGCTTTTCATTGAGCCAAAGCTATGATGACAGTACCATGCTGTTTTCAATGACAAAGGGAACTGATGGTCAGTAATTAGAAGGCTTGTGGCTCCCAGTTGTTATGCACCTGAGATATTACAGCTGTACAATGTTTCTAGAGTAAATGGGAAGGAGAGCTTTTGTGAGGGCTTTTGTAGGGGCTTTAGGGATTTCTAAGATGTTTAGGGTATCCTGCAAAAAATGCTTTCTCCTAAATGACACTCACTAAGAACATGTTATCACAGAATGGTTGAGTTTAGATGGGACTGCTAAAGATGATCTGGTCCAACCCCCCTGCTCAAGCAGGTCCACCTAGAGCCAGTTGCCCAAGACAATGTCTGGACAGCTTTTGAGTATCTCAGAGGTTGGACACTCTACGGCTTTCCTGGGCAACCTCTGCCAGTGCTGGGGCACCCTCATAAGGAAAAGGTATTCCCTGATACTTAGAAGGAACATCTTGTGTTTCAGTTTGTGTTTGTTCCCTCTTGTCCTGTCACAGAGCACCACTGAAAAGAGCCTTCTCTTCTCCAAGATGAAGAGCCCCAGCTCCTTCAGCCTTTTGTTACAGGAGAAATGCTCATCCACTTAATGACCTTTGTGGCCCTTTGTTGGGCTGTCTCTAGCATGTCCATGTCCCTCTTACACTGGGAAGCCCAGAACTGGACACAGCACTCCAAGTGTGCCCTCACCAGTGCTGAGTAGAGGGGACAGATCACCTCCCTTGACCAGGGAACCATTAACCTTCATTGCAGCAAGGACACACTTCTGGCTTATGACAGTCTCTAGGAGTGATTGAATCCTCTACTATTTTAGAAATTGTTTATTTGCAACTTTAATTTGTGTCAGTTCTTTCCAACAGATTCTATCCACTTTAGTGGATCTAAAGCTGTAACTTAAGGCACGGTGTTTGATTAGGAAGAGTATTGGCAGTTCTGCAGGCAGTGCAATTTTGACTCCAGCAGTCCTGACCTGTGAGAACAAACAGCATCTATGCAAGAAAGCTACACAAAGCCAAGTTAGGCACAGAGCCATGGGCACAGTTAGCTGTGTTGTGTTGTGTGGCTGGGAGAGCCTTGCTCCTAAGAGGAATGAGAGAGAAGGTAAACCTGTCTCATAATGCGCTGTAAAAGACAATTTATGCATCTGCAATTCCATCTTCTGTTCCCTACAGTATGATTAAAGCTTCCTGTACCTAGGGTTTTTTTTGTGGTGCCATTAGGTACTGGAGGTTAACTGCCTTTGTGGCTTGTAAATAGCTGGGTGCATCACAAGTTTCTTACCTAGAGTTTCAGAATTGATGTAATGTTACCTCTTACAGGCTTTATCTTGATGATAAGTCCTTGTTAAGACGTGTTGAGGGGAGGATAGCCCAGCAATTTTGCACTGGCTGCTTGATTGCATTCCCTGCTTTCAGTGAACACATTTGTGTGATCTGATTTTGTTGTTGTTTGGACACAGTTGGCGTCTCAGCCAAGGTGGTTGAGGGCAATGTAGGTCACAGATTGCAGAGTTGGGGAGCAAAGGTGTGTAAGTAGGAGTCTGTTGTGTTGGTCCATTTCAAAGCTGGCTACAGCATTCCTGCTAAGTATGAAATGATTGCCTTTTCAACATGTAGTGGGGAAGATGCAAGGAGGTTGATCAGAAAGAAGAGGAGAGCCAGGCAAGAAAAGTGAGCAGGTGTAGTGGCTGATAGATTACATTTTGAAAAATGATCTGCTCCATTCTCTCCAGATGCAAGTGCAGCTGCCAGTCTGCATGTGCAGATGTTGGAGGTGGGAGATAGCTCTGAGGAAGGGCAACAGTGATAGAAATAGCCTCTGGGTCACATCATTCCAACTGGAATTTAGTGCTAGAGATAAAAATTAATGCCCCGAGGATACCGTAGGATACCATAATTTAAGATAAAGATATTCTCTTTGCAGTATTGCAGTCAGTTTGTCCACAGACTGGCTGGCTGCATGAGAGCTTGGGTGTAGGCTGGACATCTAGGTAATCTGCTCATCGTTGAGGTCACCAGTCTTGTGATTATCACCAAAACTGTCAGCCTTATAATGCTAAGATGAGGTCGCCTGAGCACTGCTGAAGGAAGTGCCTCTTTCCAGAAGGGTTGGAGGTTGATCAGAGACAAATTTTATATAATATTTTCATTCATTATCTTGGCATAAGAGAGTGGGCATGTGCTAATAAATTTTGCTGAGGACACTCTGCAGGAGACACTGTCAAATAGAGGAGGACTGGAAATGAAGGAAGAACTGGAATGTATTAAAGGTCACAGTAGTAGAAATGGGGTGAAATCCTTCATTTTGTATATGAAGCTGAGAGTTTCTGTTGTGAGCAGGTTGCTTGCCAGTTTGTCTGTGGAGGGAGAAAGTCCTGGCTTTGATAATTACAGAATGCCTGTAAGTGTGAAAAAGACAAATTCTGTCCTATCTGAAAAGGCATTTCTAATAAACAGAGCAGTGTTGAGCTGATTTTCATCAGTGTGTTGTTCAAAGCCCTGGTGAAACTTGCCTGGAATAACACATGTATTTCTGATTGTTCGTATTCAAGATGAAAACAGAAGCAGGTATAAAGAAAATGCTCCAAGGATGAGGGATGCAGAAGTGGTGGAATGGGGCAGACTGAAAACAAAAGGTTGAGAGGTAAAAGGTGGAGGGAAGATGACCTATTTTCTTTAGAAGTCAGTGTTGGTAGAAGAATGTGTGGTCACCTGTTAATAAAGATGAGAAGTCAGCTGGGAGTTAAAGTTCCTCATCTTCAGAGCAAAAGTGTTCTGGAAGGATTTTACTAGAATTAGTAAGGACAAAGAAAGAATTTGCTTAAAATTGAACTGTTTCTTTTTTTCTAAGGATTCATAAGCAGAATTATCTGGATGTGAGGTCTGTGGGCTTTGATCCCCTTCAATCCTATATTGCAATGCCTCTAAAAGTCATTATTAAGTGTTTATGATTTGACATGATGTCTAGACTGATTAAAGGTGGGAGTTTTTTTAATTTAAAAATATTTAATCTGTATATGTGCTTGTGGCTTGAACTGGTACTGCTGTAGGAAAAAGCATCTGAATTCTGACAAGAGGCATAGATCATTAACTGAACCGTTCTCTGCGCATATGAATTCTTCCCATAGTATAATACCACTGGAAGGTCTTTAGGTTTTTTGTCTGCTGAGGGCTTCAGAAAACAGTCTTAGGGCAGAAGTGGCCATGTTTTTTTAATTTATTCATGAGCCAGAGTTCCAGTTGGTGGTTTCTTTTAAGATTTCATTCTGCAGTATAAGAGTGGAAGTGTATGCTGATTAGGAAAAGTTAAAAAAAACAAAACCAAAACAAATCCATCTTTAAGGGAGCTCTAAAATAGCTTTAGAGTAGGGTGGGGAAAGGGCTTGTTGAAGAATAACAAATAATCTTGAAAGCAAAGAAAATTTCCTTCAGTGTCTTGAAAATTTAGAAGTACCAGTCTGTTCTTGTAAACGCTTCCAGTTGTAGGTATTGGTGGGAGCTGATTTGCAGGGCTTCACTGGACACAGAGCAGAAGTAAGAAGAAAAACAAAGTCAAAGAGTTATTTCATTAAAGAGTATTTTCTTTTCAAAACATTGCTGGCATACTTAGAGTTTTAAAAATGTATTGTATTGTAAATTGTAGTTTAAGCCATTGGAGGTCTTATGGCAGAAGTCCAAAAGGACTTTTGTCAGATTTTGCAGTATGGAGGCTGTAAAGATCAGACCAGACATCTTCTGCTACACTTAATCTCTGCAGTACAGCATTAGTACCAAGTGACAAAAGAGATGTTAATTTATGGTATCTAGAATAACTTTAGCAGTAGGGTCATCTTGAGGCTTCATTATCTCATTCCAATTTCATTTATGTAGTACAACCTAGGAAGCCCCCACTAATGCTGTTAAAATTACAGTGTAGAAAAGGTACAGATCCATTCTTGAGCTTACAACTGTAAAAACTGTGATTTAAAGTCAGATAGCCCAAAAAAAAAGGATACAAGCACACAAACTAGATGTGAATTCTGCTGTTCCTGAAATCTTGCTGCCTGTCCAGGCCTCTCCCCCTGGCAGCCAGCAGTGTAGGCTGCTTGTTAGTGCAGCCCAGACATTTTACAGCTGGATCTTCATTAGGTTTGTCTCATTATGAGTTGTAACCCTGGGTTA
The DNA here is from genome assembly GCA_013401335.1 of Brachypteracias leptosomus. Lineage (NCBI taxonomy): Eukaryota > Metazoa > Chordata > Aves > Coraciiformes > Brachypteraciidae > Brachypteracias > Brachypteracias leptosomus. The sequence goes on along the minus strand of VYZX01009239.1, from coordinate 12,426 downwards.
TGGATTTTGCTGAATTGCTGGTTATGTAGTTCGGCACATGAAGTTGTTGGGGACTGTGCTTGAATTCATCACATGCTGAATGTTTTTTTGGGTTTTTTTATTTATCTTGAGAGTTTACATTAGCTTTGTGTATCTCAAATTGAGATGCAGAGTTGGTGGGTATTTCACAGGAACCCAGCTCCTGTGAAAAGATTGTTGTGCCCCACTTGAAGGCCCCCTGTGCCTGGTGCTGCATGCTGGGGAAGGTAAGTGGCTCTCTGAATCCTAGTGTGCAAGCGAGAAAGTGCAAGGCTTCAGCACGGAGCAGGAGAAAAACAGAACATTGCTCTTTGAAAATCTCTACAGTCCATCCTTTGCACCACATGTGACAAAATCCCGGGGGAGAAAGGAGGTGATACTGTGGTCTCTAATTGAAGATGATGATAATACATACGGAAAGAAGACTGAATTCTGGTACTGAGTGCTTGACTTTGCAACCTCAAAGTGTTCTTTTAACTCTCTTACTGTGCCTACAATTTTGTACTGTTGCTTGGGTTCTAGTAGACAAGCATAACTTTTCTTTTGGTTTTTTTTTAATGACTTTATAGAGCTTAATGGCTTTTTTTTTTACTTTCACTTCAAATGGAAGGGGAAAAGTTAATATTAAAAGAGGAGGTCAATTGCATTATTTTTATATACTCTTGTATCTTTTGGCAATACGTATCCAATGAAGGAATAGTAGCACATTGTCAGCAGAAAAGGAGAGCAGCCTGAACATCCTAAGACAGCAATATTTGGCACCTAGAACATGACTGAGCGGGCCAGGTAACTGGAGAGGGCACTCTGCAAATTGAGCACATGGGTAGTAGTGCTGGCAGCCAAATCTCTACCCCATCACTTAAGAATATCAAGTATGCTGGGAAGAGGAGGCTGGACTGGGGGAACAGGAGACTGTTGGGAATGTCCATCTGTTCTCCCTGCTGATGAGGTTCCCTGCCTGTGGTTTCTTGGCTGTAGAGACTTGAGTAAATAATAAAGAAATAAATAAAAAGCTTCTGTGACTAATAACAGCAGCTTGTGCCAGAAGAGGATGCTATCAATCTGGGAGTTAAAGAAGAAAAAAGATGTCTTTCCTGTGGCTCATTCAACATCCGTGTGAAATGCTTTTTTGCTTTTTCCTATTGAGGTCTTTTAACACTTTGGTATCTTAATCAAATGAATAATTGCATGTTTTAGATGTGTTAAGGCACTTGTTCTTATAGCTACTCTTTCCATGTGGGAAATGCGGTGCTATTAACATAAACTCCTGCTGAGGATATAAACCTTGCTGTTGCATGTAGGAGAACTGAATTCCAGGGAGCTGATTTGAAGGAGATACAAATTTATCTCTGCAAAAGTGTGCTGTGCTTTTTTTATTTTAGCATGTCTGTCATGAACCAGAAAGATACACAGCTGTCATAGCTGGGAAGGTAGTCAGCTTTCTGCAATCCATGAAGTAGTATGTATGGAGTAAATCATAGTTCCTGTAGCTAATTTGGTAAATGAGATCAGTAAGATGGAAAATAGAGGACAAATTCCATTATGGGATTTCTAAGTTTTAATTGACAGTAATTACTTTTAATTAAGTGTAGTAAGAAGATGGACACTGGTATTTCTGAAGCATTTTCCTTAGTTTTGTAAGGTTTCCAAAGTCATTGCATGTCTCTGGACTATGAAAGTTAATGAAAACAGGTTATTTTCTCCTCTTCTGACTCTCAGCATCATAAGGTCACAGAGACTTTTTTTTTCACACTAATATTAGGGATGAAGAAATGTTTCTTTGGCATTTAAACTTTTCTTGTCACTTATAGTGCCCTGCCTAGTCATTTGGACTCATGAGGCAACATGCTGTCTTTTGTGACCTTTTATTGAATCTTCTACCTTTTGTTTTGGAAAGCCAGCATAGCCTACCCAGCCCTTTTTATGAGTCTATCCAGAAGTGATTTGTTGTATGAAGACATGGGTTAAGTCTTAGAAGTGAAGAAGGTATTGCTGAAATTTCTTTACGCTTCTGAGGATTTATAGTTAGGGAATATAATCAGGTGAGGAATAGCTCTCTTTATTTACAGATCTCTTTTTTTCTTTAATGTAGGAGAGTTTAGTTTAATATTGTGGGAATGTCTTTATTTTGGCGTGATTCTGATGATGGAGAAATATCAGTATCTGTTGCATCTGGTGACTTAAGCATTTTCTTTCCTGAGGAAGTACATAAGGAATGCTCTTGAAGAATAAACCCTGCTGCAGCATACCTTACAGTTATTTTGCTTGTATGTAAGTACAGAGAAATGAATGCCTCCAGAAACATGTGGAGGCATTTAATTATCAGAACCATTTCTTATTATTATTTCATTTGCTATAAGGTAAATGCAGAGAGAAAAAAAAATAAAAAGCCAAAACCCTCCTGGAAAATCAAAAGCTTTTTAGATGTGTTTTGTGGTTGATGTTTTATGCTTGTTACCAGGATTTGGCTTCAAACACCTTTTAATAGAAATACTAATGGATTCTTCTCCATCTTAGAGAATGTGCGATAAGAGATTTTTGTGTGGGAGCAACATGAACTGCAAAGGGCAACGTATCACTCAGTAACACTGTCCAGATTTCCATAGACCTGCTGTTACTGGGGTAATATTTCATAAGGCAGGGGGGAGTGATTATTCTCCAGGCATTACTTATATGCTTGTCAGTTTGCAGTCTGCTCTGGACTATGTGCTCAAACCAATGTTTGTTCTTTAAAAGCTAAACTATGGGTAGGAGAGAAACCAAAACATCCTCCCCTTGCCAAACACTCCAGCTAGATGCCTCCCTCAGCATGGTCCTCCTCACCTGCTGAGTGAAAGCTTGCTACCCGGAAACCTTTTTTAATTCTTACTTGCAGTTGCAGTGATCTGCTACAAAGAAACCAGAAGTCACTTGCTAAACAGATTAGCATGGACACTTACATTAGCTTGATTGTAAAGCCTGGAGCTTCATGTGGGCTAATTTACCTTGTTTTTTAGGGAATTTCCCTATTCCTGCAGATCAACTGCTCTTAATCTCTCATGTGACTTGGATGTCCAACAATGGACTTAGAATGTCTGAGGCAAAATGGCTGGACAAAGGAGATTTGATGAGGAGGTTATTTCCTATGAACTCTCCACTTAGTTGCACAGTCTCCAGGTCCATCTTTGGTTTGTAATAGCTCATCTTGGGCAGTACTTAATCTACATACTTAATACCAGGTGGATTATGCTACTGATTATTTTTGTAAGGTAAAGCCTTAACATCAAGGTCTTACTTTATGGGTTTTTAATTTCCTTTATTTCAAATCTATAGATGTTGTTTCTTATAGCATCTCAGGCCCTTCTAGGAGTTTTAGTCATCCCTGGTGTAATTGTTACGATTCCAAGTAAAATAATACTGCTGTTCTAAAGTTAGTTTATTATGTTACGCAGTAAATTTTATTTTGAAATGTGGACTCTTATTTTATAAACAAAAGTTGATTTAAGTGACTATAGGCTTGGATTTGGTGAATTTTTTTTTCTCTTCATTTTGTTCTCTTTTGCTGTCACCCTGTCAAAGGTAAACCCTTGTGATGCACAGGGGAAGTGAAAGGTAAAGATCTAATGACACTTGTTGGAAATGAGTTGTAAAAATGGGCTGTACTCAGAATGTCTTCCTTAATTCTTGTTCAGGCTCAGGCAGCTTGAAGACAGGTGTCATTTAGATTTTGTGATTTCTGGTTTACATTGTTTCTTTTCAACTGGAAAAGCTATAAATCCTTTTCAAATAATGTGTCTGACTATCAGATGTGTTCCCATGCCCGTAGTATTAACATCAGGCACATCCTCAATACACCTAATACAACAGGAACTGTTTCTCCCAAAGGTACAGAGCAACGGAATTAGGTTTGAATGGAAAAATCAAATAAAGCTAAACTAAGAAGAGAGAAAGAACTGGCATGAGTTTCTGAGGTGAGGATTGAGTCTATTGTGTTGTAGGCTGTACAGCTGCTTAATTTAGTGACGAACTACTCAGCATAGCATGGTGCCTACCCCTGCACTCTAATTGACACTGTCCTTTAGAGTCCTGAAAAATTAATTTGAAGTGCTGTCAGCAGATATTACCTTATTTGTTTTGGAGTATCCACTTAACATTTGACAGCTGTTCTGCCTTGTGAGTACTATTGAGAAACTAATGGCATAAAGTCTTTCTAAGGAAGTTTTTTGTTTGTCTGTTTTTTCACAAAAAATAAAGGAGTTGCAGCTAGCTCCTGGGAAATAATAGCACTTACTTAAGCCGTTCAGCAGTTCTTCAGCAGTATCTGAACCTACTGCCTGTCTGTTCTGTTCCTTGCTCAACCTGGCAGCACAAGGCAGAATGACCTGGCTCCACACCAGTTGGTGCAGTGCCATCATTAATGTAGCACTTACCATGCTAACTTTGCAGAAGCAGGCTGTGGTGTAAGTCAAATAAAAGTGTAGACGAAGCCTTCATGATGATGAGGTCTTCACCCTCTTACCCAGGATGCCTGATTCATACCAATTCAGAGTCCAAGCTGATGCTCTTCTTGATAAGTCAAGTATGAAAATTGGAGGACCCTAGTAGAGTTTAAAGGCTTGGAGGGATGATAAAATTTTAATGATATTTTGCATCCTCATATGATTTTTTGTGTGTTATGAAGCTGCTATTTTCCACTTTGTTTTCCTGATGTTTTTCAATGGAAACAGTTACATGCTTCTCTTCTGTTTTGTCTTCTGTTGAAATAAACTCTGTAATAATATGAAGAAAGGTTGAGGGAAACTTTTTTTATCTGGGATGCAAAAATCTGTATATGACTCATGCTTACAAGTAGTGTTAGACTGATGATTACAAAAGACAAATTTTCTGTTAAAAATGCATTGAACTAAGCATGAAACCTGATTCCAACTTTGAATGTACACTGGTATTGTTTACCCATTCCTTTCAAATTGGCATATTTTTCTGACTTACATAATTTAGAAAATAAAGCATGATAATGGATTATTAGATGATGGCTGTAGTCTCAGAATTCTCTTCAGAAATTAATTTTTTTTGCATCTGCACTTCATTTATTCTTGGCCTGTCACCTAAGTATGGACCTATTCCTGCCTTGAGATTGAGAATCAACTCTGAGTGTCTCAGGTTTTGATACAGTCCAAGTTTCAGGACAAGCAGAGGCTCTGAAAGCCCTGCTCCCTCCCTTCCCTCCTGTTGTAGGTCTGCTATCTTTGTCCTGATATATTGAAAAATAGGGTGAAAAGCACAAGGGAAAAGACAAAGTAAAAATCAGAATTATGGCAGTTGTAAAGCACATATTTCGAGCAGCTTTTATAGTGTGCCTGTACTTCACTGCAGAAGTATATGGATCTTTTTGCATGATCTTTTTCCCTTCTCCCCCCCCTCCCCTTAGTGTTACTCTTTCTGTAATTTCTTGCCAAGTCTGCATCTGCCATACTGAACCTCTTACTATCTCCATTCCTGAACAGTTAGGTCAATAACAGACAACTAAACTGCAATTAAATCAATATATTTTCCCTTCATTTGTATTTAGGCAGCCCATTTCCTCCTGTAATGATTACCTAAGTAGCAGAAGGAAACCATTTTCACTTGTGTACACATGGCCTTGGAAGAAAAATATAGTCTCTTCTCTTGAATGCAGAAAATTACAATTCTGTGTGCGGAATCATCACTCTATGACAGATGTTTGGGAGACGGGTAAAGTGACCTCCTCCAGCTCATGAAGTGCTCCTTTTGCACCTTCTGCTTTCCTCTCTCCTCTCATCGCTTACACCATTTATCTGCTTTGAGGAATACACCCTTCACCAATTCCAAAATGTGGATTTTGTTTTCTACAGGTTTACTGAATTAAAATGCGTTTTAAAAGCCAAGATGCACTCTTGTATGAAATAGCTTTCTGTTTTTTACAAATGCTAACAAAATGACTTCATGCTGGTTAGCAACTCAAAGTGCATTGGCCGATAATGAATATTAAGATACTGTACATAAGAATGATGAAAAACCCAAGTGAGGCTACAGGGAATAGAAATGGCCTTTTAAGTTACCCAGTGAACTCTTTTACTCTTGCACTTTGCAATGGAGAAATATTTCTTAATTTCCCAGCAAACTAAAGTAGCAAAAGAGAATGGTAATGATTCTTCTACTAAATTTTTGATTCAACAGAAAAGCAGAGGTTTGCAGCCTACCACTTGCTTGTATCATCACTAATTGAGTTTTAAATGTTGTAGTCTGTTTCCTGCTGTAATAATGATCTATATCTTTCTAGTTAATGAGCCTGAATCATTAGAGCATCCATGTTCAAGATTTGCCTTGAAAAGCACAGCAGTCCTGGAGTCCACTGAAAAGTTATCTTAAATAACTCAAAAAGGAACATCCGAGAAATACTTTTCTTGTAGGTGGCAAATATGCAAATATGAACCTCTGATAGAGACAGAACCTCAATCTGAAAAAGTATTTTGGTTAGTCAGGTATGAAATAATCCCAAAAATCGTTAACATGAATGATCTACAGAAAGAAGGCAGGGTTAGTCCAGTTCTTAATGACTGTATTTTGTGATGCCTCTTCAGGCATGTGAGACTGGATGTTACACAACATCGTCTTCTATGGCTGAAAGGACACCATAATTAAAGAAAGGCAAATAAGATAGTAATATTTACTAACTTTGAATAGCAAACCCACTCAGAAAATCAGCAGTAAGTGTTTATTTGGGTATTTTTTGTTCTCTTTTGCAAATATTTCTGTAGGTGTTTTTTTCTGAAGAGAGACAACAGTCTGTAAATGAGATCTATGTGAGTCAGTTTGTGTAAGTGGATAAAGATATTTTTGTGAAGGGACTGCTGAATACTAGTAAGTTTCTTGGGTACACACTGCCCACCAATTTCTTTAAATACAAAAAATATGTTCTTTAGTTGAGATAATTTTCTATAAGATAGCTATTTTTATTCAGTTATATACAAGTCCGGCAAGGAACAGTCTTGAGACTGAGAGTACAAGGAATATTAAGAGTTGTTGATCCAATGCAAATCACACCTGATCCTTATCAGTTTACCCATGTTACTGATGGCTCACTAAGAATGCACAATTTAAACAGTTTGGGGTTTTTAGCAGAGATATTAATCCCTACAGTAGAAGTTATTGTAACAAATTTTTATAGGAAAAAAGTGAAAACTGCTTTCCTGACTTTTGCAAGATGTGTGCCTGCTGCAGAAGCCTTGATAGACTGCAGAGGTCAGTTGTGGCTTTGTTCTTTTCATTTCCTTATTGCTGCTGTTTGTTTGTAAGGGTAGATCAATGAGGGGCTCAAAGAAAGTCTGAGTCCTTCCCTGAGGCTCACTACTGGAAGCTGTTCTTTACTCAGCTTGGGAGGGACAGCTCGGACTTTCTCTACGCTGGAGGAGAATCATCTAGACCAGCATCCTTTGTAGCTGTGTACTTGGTTTGTCAGTCCTTGATGGAATAGATGACGGTAATGTTGTTCACAGTGAGTTTCTAATCCTTGTCCTCTAAGAGAAATTGTCAAAACAGCTCTACTGTTTTAGATTTTTTTTATGTGGTCCAGTTTCAGTGAGCCTTTTAAGTAAGACTTTAATCAAAGATGAACAAATGTTTAAAATGAACCAAGAAGACTTTTTTCATGTCTTTAGTTCTTAAAATAGTCTTTTAGACTTTAATAATTCTTAAATAATGTACTAACATTTATGAAAGGTGACACTGTCTGTTCTTCTTAGCAACAGTTTGAGATTAATTTCATCTTTTGTAGTTTTGATAAGATGCTATTCCAGAGAACATATACTTAGCCTCCATATCAGTATTTTCATACCTAACTCGCTTTTTGTTAGATCGCTTTTTACTTTGTGATGGAAAACCTGAAATATTTCCTATCTCTACATGCATTCTTTTGAGTTCAGAGAATTAATATTTTTTTGGATTGCATTTTAGAATTGTGCGTTGTCTGACACTGCATGAAAAAAGAGAAAAATGGTTTGAAAGCCCATTCATTTCAACTTGTGTTTTCTTGCAGCAGATTCATCAGCTCTGCTTCCTATGATGCATAGATATTCTTGCTTCTCTTGGACACCAAAAAGACAGACCCACAATTAGTTTTTGTGGGTGATGATATTCTGAAAACTGATTGCCTTACTTGTATGTTTTCTGTAGATAAGATCCTATCAGCACTGAGTCATATTTGTAGTCATGGTGATGTGTTTCCTTTTTTATAAGAAACTTCTGTTGATTTGGTGTCACAGGTTAGGGCTGGACTGGCCTCTTAAACAAATGACAGATGCTTTTTATTAACCCTTCTCCCTTCCCAAAGGGGAAGAGAAAGGGAGTAAGGGGAAGAGACTTATGGATTGCAAAAGAAAGCTAAAACAGCTTTAATGAAAACAGTAGCAATAAAATGAAATATATACGAATATATAAAAAACTAAAATTGATTCCAGCCCCGCTGATGGCAATTACATCACAGACACCACTGATGCTGTGGAACAGGCACTGGGGAAATCCCAGTCTGGACTCAGCAGCAGATGAGAACCATATTCAGAAACTGGATTCAGGAATACACAGATCAGGATTGACAGCAGAACAGACGGAGTCCTCCTTGGATGTTTGTCATTGAAAAAGGGAGCTTGGCCCTTGAGATCTCTCATCTTCATGCTGAAAATGATGTATATGAAATGGAGTACCTCCTTGGTCAGTTCAAGGTCACCTGTCCTGGCAACTCCTTCCCCCAAGTGCGACCTTTTACTTTTTGCACCCCAATGTAGTACAAAAGATTTAGCAGTGGCCTTGGTCTCCACAGGACCTAGTATAAGCCAGAGCCTTTCTGAGTACAAATCCTTGGTAGTAACTCTAAACATCAAGCATTATCACTGCTAGAAGCAGACTCTGTCTGCAAAAATAGGCCGTTAACTTCAGAAAGTGCAGTTAGTTAGAGACTGAGCTGAAAAGTAAAATCACTGAACAGAATTAGTTCTGTTCTAGCTCAAGCCAAGACATTTGGCTTTTTTTCTTTTGGTCACATGATTTTCAGCTTTCTAGCATGCTATTTACTCTAGATAGATCATTGTTAGTTGAAACTCTTTAATTAATTTTCTCTATGAAGTTCAGTAACGTAAATATTTCAGTTTGAAACATATATACACACACAAGAAAACCATATCAAATCTTCAATGAAAATATAATTCCACAACTTCTAGTGTACATGAAAATTTTTGGGTGTAATACATACTTATTTATGATTCAAGGGGTGTTTTTTTTTATTAATGGCCAGATACAAGAGGCTAAAAAAGAGACTGCCAAGCACTTTCTACAATTTCAGTTAAGCACAGGAAAGCTTTAACCAACATATGAATATATTAGAATATTATTATTTTTATGTGCCCGAAAGGTTCCTGCCTTGCAATCACTTCAAATAACTGCTGTTGCAATCCAGAGGGAGTAGCAAGCAGCCTGAAAAGTCAGTGAAGTGCAAATAATGCATTTTTTTCTTAGCACACATTTTTCACTTGACAGTAACAAATCCATGAAGAGAACTGTTTCCCTTGAATTGCCAGTCTACTGAGAGCCAAATTTGACTAATCAGTTCTGCTAATCAATACATGAGAGAAACAGCAGAAGAAATCTGTGCTTCATAAAGAAATCCGTAATGAAGGCAAAAGATTTTGTTCATAAAATCAAGGTAGCTTGTTCTTGGGAATAAGATCTCTTACTTGCTTGCAAGCAAGTAATAGAATAGCCAGAAATATGCATAAAAGCAATAATGTAAATTTCACCACGAAAAAGTGTCTTCAGTGTAGAAGACAGCAGGTCAACTATTCTTCTACTGTAAAGGAGCCAGTTAGTTAAGCTAACTACACATTCTAGAAAATAAGGGGAATTAGACATTAATAAAGGAATTAATGAAATAATAAAGGAAAGCTTTTTGTAGTGAAGGTCGGTTGAACTCAAGGTTGGAGTTATGATTTCTTGCCAGATGCCGGGGTCTAGACTTTCTGGCTGACACCATGTAAATGGTGGTAGTATCAACTCTCCCAGACAATAACTTCCAGTTTTGACTCTCATGAAAATTTCTTTTAATATTTTTTACTAGCAACAATGTAAAATCTAAGCATCTGGAAGCATCCATTGACTTATAAAGGCTTATAAACCCAGGGTAGATGCAGACAAAAACACAATTGCTTGAGAAGAACAATGGAGCCCTTGTGTGTTGGCTGCTTTCCTTGTCAATCACAGCAATTTCATTGGGGGAAAAAAAATGTAAAAATGTTGGGTTTAGTGCATGTGCCCTAAATGTGTGAGAAAGTTGACTCTTTGCACTTGACATTTGAGTTTGGGTTGGTTTTTTTTAGTACAAAGTTTTCTTTTGTTTTAACAAATGTTCAGCTTCCCACAGTGATTCACTCTTTTTAGTTGATGATTTCATCATTCTAGTGAAAAGATTATGGCAGAGTGACTCCTGTAGTTGCCTTGATAAGGGCCTGTGGTTCTGAGCACTTCCTTGACTTTCACTAGAGATCGCAGAGCTTTGTTGCACAGAAGCACGTTCTGCAGAGGTCAGCTTGTCACCACCTGCATGGGATGAAACATTACAGCCTGTAAGAGGTGGTAGAAAGTGACATTTCTCTCTGAAATATACTGTTAATGAGGACTCCCTAACACCTCACAGATTAACAACACTTAGATTGTGAGTTTCAAGTAAAAGAAATGCTCTATAGCTGTGAGCATTTCCAAGTGTTTTATTTCGTCAATTTTTCACCATAAACATTTTCGTGGTCCTTGTTTTCTACAGTGGTGAGCTGAATTCAAAGCTGAAGGAAATGCATGCTAAAGAAATGGAGAGATGAGAAAAACAAATGCAATTGTTTTAATAGCATGAAAAAGTTTATTTGTTGGTTTGTTTTTTTCTGTGCAGGACAAAGTAAACTGAACTATGGCTGGATTTGGGGTTAGTATTGTAGTAGCTGTAGTTAGAAAGAACATTTTCTGAAATGAATTTAGCTGATAATGTATTTGATCTTAGCCAAAAGTAGATAATGTTCTTTCTGAAAAAATGAGTCATTCTGCAGAGCAAGAGAGTTAAAGAGGAAAGTTCTGAAAGAAGGGCTTAACTTCTTCAGTCACTGCATGAACAGGTTGTGTTATTAAAAAATAAATAAATTTAAAAAATCACCAGTACCTACCTTGCATGGAATAGAAACAGGCAAATGTTCATTTTTTCATCTTTTAGTGCCCTGTTAAAGCATTTTTTTTTCTGTATGCTCTAACAGGTTAGTGTTACATATAATAGGGAAAGGAGTATGTGCATTGTGGTCTAAAATAATGTTCGCAGCTCTGGTTATCCCAGTGTGTTGTGGAAGTACAGCTGATATCAGCCCAGTAAGATCCTGAACAGTAAGCATCTCCTAAAATACAGACTTGGCTTTTTGCACTGGATGTAATAGTCACTTATCAGTACACTGCTACTTAAATGCATGATGTCTTATAGAGCAGGAGTATTATGCTTGTATCTAGTAGTAGTTCATGCACCAGCCTCCCAAGAAGAGCAAGCACGAGGGAGCTGTTTCAGAAATTACTTGAGTCATTACAAAAACCCCTTTTTTCATTTGTCTGTCATCTTTCTTTCTTTTTCTGTCACCTCATTATTAAAACTAACACATATAAGAGATTGGACTTTCTCCTTGAGCTAGGAGGACTTGAAGTTTAAACTGTTTATGTTGTAGTAATGCTGAGAGAAGAGCATGAGCTGTGGTGTTAACACAGGTAAATCTGGAGAAAGAGTTCAGTAGGTATTTAAGAGTCCTTTGAGAATAGCCTAAATCTTTACTTGCAACCCAGATGTAAGAATGATTTACTTATCAAATAGCTTTAATTTTGGTCAGCGGGGCTTCACAAAATGCAAATTTAGGAAGTAACTTGTTTGTCTATTGCATACCAGCCTGGAAATCCCTATAACAGAAGGTCTGTAACAACAGAAGACAAGGTTGTATTAACTGAGTGAAGCAGAACCAGACTTGGTCTAAGCAACTGATTGAAGTCAGTGCCAGTAATTACCCAATGAAGCTGTGCATCTTAAGAGCTTTGAAGTCGAGGACTAAGTTAGCAGGAAGAAAATAGACATTGTTTGGGTCAACTTACTGCTAAGCACATTCTAGTTTGAGTATTACAACAGTCAGCAAAGCAGTGGTGTGCAAAGCCAGGTTTTTATCTTTAAAGTCATATCAAATAGAAAGCTTTATTTTGTACTAGTGCAGCAGTCTCATGGTACTGCCATGTACAGGTATGGCTACTCCACCATCAGTAATACACACAGCTGCAGTATTGTATTTTGGAAAAGCCTATATTGGAGGGGTTGTATGCAATTTTGACGCAGGCACAGAATGGTAGGGATTGGAA
>VYZX01009238.1:26045-42522 GCA_013401335.1 Brachypteracias leptosomus | reverse complement strand
GCTCAGACGGACCCACTACAACAGGGAATTCCAATTTCTTTCTGTGGTGGCATTGCCTGTTAGAGATTATTTTCAGTCTGGTCTAAACGGAACCTGGCTGGATGTATTCTTCTGTGCAGTTCTGAGCAAGCTAGTGAAATGCAGAGTGGTTAATGTTAAAGTGATGTTTTTTTGTAGAATGGGCCAACAAATGCATTTGTTCATTTTATTTCTCAGAGAAAAAGAACAAAATTAATTACTTTTCAGTGATGTGAAATGGCACGTAATCAGAATTTCTCACCTATTACTGCAAAAAGAAAGAAAAAATTGCAATCAGTTTCAGTCTTTCAGGACTATTTAAACTGTATTGAGGAGATGAAGTAGTTACATTTATGTTTTTATGGTGCTTTGGACTTCTAGTATTTGCATGTATATAGAGAGGGGGAAAGTTAGCCTTGGGAAGAAAGCAAGACTTTGAGTGGGAGAGGGAGAGAGAAGGATGAGGGGAGTGATTTTATTTTTTTTCTCTGGTGTTTACATTTATGTAATGGATTTTGAGGATTTTTTTATCATGCTAGAAACTGGTTGTAGTTTTAGTCAGTGGATGAAGACTTTCTTTCCCTATTGGTGAAGGCTTTCTGTGGGCATTCTTTTCTTTGTAACTTCAGTTACTGAGAACCTCATTTTAGAGATGTGCGACTGGGGAAATAGAATTGTGTCCATGACTGGAGTAAGAGGAAATACTGGCTAGAATGGTTAAAAATCTTAGTTTAGTAGAATATCCTGACAATTTTTACTCATTTGTTTTAACTGCTTCCAATCCTGTACGTTTTAAGTGTTGGGTTTGGGGGTGTTTTGATCTGTTTTTGGTATTTCTTGAACTTCTAAGCAGTTTTAACATCTTTGAGACTTTATAGCAGAAAAATAGCTCAGTTCTAAGATTGGGATTTTTTAAAAATAAACTTCAGTATCTAAAGCTTAGGAAGCTCAAACCTGCCAAGACTTCCCTCTAAAAATGTTGTTAGCAATGAGTAGTCTTTAAGTTTCTTGCCTTATGAAATACGTCATACTGTTCACTGCAGTATCCAAACATTGATGAGAGTATTTACTCTTGCAAAATTCTAGTAAGGCAGTAAAATGCTATTGTTAATATGCAGAAGTAAGGCAGAGAAATCAAGTGACTGGCACGTATTTGCATGGAAAATCTGGAGCAATATTGATATTGTATCTTACCAGCACCTAGACATTCAACCACTAAGCTTGGCAGTGGCTTTTTTCAGCATGTACAACATTTCTTCTGTCTCATAGTACTTTATAAATCTGATAATAAATTTTTTAGGACAATTAGGATTTTTATTTTTTTTTCTACTGAGAAAAGTTTGCTGCTTCTGTCCTAAAATGATCAACTGCTCTTGTGTTTTGTATGTGATAGGGAACTTCAAAGAGACTCACAGTGCAAATATTTTTGCTTTGGTTATAATTTCTAAATAATGCACAAAATCAGAGGAGAAAAGAGATTGTTACTGATGCTCCAAGCCTTCAGGTTTGTGTAAGTGGAAGGGAAATGCGGCCTCCACAGAATGAATGAACTTTACAACACAAGAAGAGGTTGGTTTATTTAGGTATCCAAAAGAGTTCATGCAAAAGCCCACGTATTTTCACCACAACCAAAGTATAAGTAATGTAATTCATATATTTAGATCTTTCTGGCCTGGTTTCTGATCAAAAGGCTATTTTCACTGAGGCTAGACATCATTATGCTGAGGAATGGCAGATGATGTTTAGGTTTGTATAAATTTTAGTTAGAAGTTTAGTTAGAAAAAAAGGAGACAATAGAAGACATTTGGATGTATGATTTCAGCGTCTAGGTATTTTATTTGAAAGAGGTTATGTTCTAGAACTTATTGAGAAACTTTAAAGATACAGACACAGCTGAGATTTCTATCAGAGGAGATGCATTTTGCTTCAAAACGATTTAAGTCACGTATAAAACAAATAATTATAATTACTTTTGTGGAGTTGAAGCACCATTCTGACTCAAAGCTGCAAATTGTTAGTAACTTAAAGGTGTGTTGTAGGGAGGTACAACTAATGTTCGTCTTATTCTTTCTTATGTTTTCTTAGGTATATGTTTCTTTAGGTATAATATGTATTAGAGACTGGATGTTGGGCAGAATGGAATTGGTCAGGCTTGGTATGGTTAGTGTTCTGAGTACAAAAGTATCAAGGGAGAAACCTAGTCATCCCATGCCCTGTGCCTTACAAAGTGGCTGAAAATGTGATATATTGGGTTTGTGTGTCTTGCTTCTGTTTTAGGAATTAAATAGTCAGTTGTTTTATATTGTGCAGAATCATTGTAGTCCATACATCGTAGCCATACTTCTAAGTGTTGTTTTCCTCTGAAATGATGACACTTGCCACTTTTGTGTCTGTCTTTGGGGAATTAATTATAAGAAAATAATTTAAAATAACTCATAGAAAAATAAAGGTGAAAATTGTAATGCAAGAGAGAGGGAAAAAAAAAGAAAAAAAGAAGTCATACAACTTAAACTACTAATTACAATCTGAAGCGATGTAAGATTTTCTTTACTGGTTAAAGTTACTACGTTAATTTGTAGGCTTTGCTTGTGCAAGCACCTCAGGTCTGGGTGATACAGCTTTATGGGAGAGAGATGTTTTGGAAGGCCGAAGACAAAGTTCAGTCGTGTATGCCTCTGTCACATGGTCCTGGTTTCTTTTGTGTTTGACATAGCATTAGTAAGTTTTGAAGAATGCTGATTTCCTGAAGGAGACAGTGCTGTCTTTAAAAGTTGTTTTAGTAAAGTCTGACATGTTATCTGATCCTGGCATGGCATTCGCCAAGTTGAATAAAATTTTGTAGCAAAGATGAATGAGGTGAAGCGATAGGGTCTGAAGCAAATATTATTAATATTGCTGTAGCAGAATTATTTTTGATCAGAGATGGAAGATGAAGAACATTTCTTAGCTTAAGTTATCTTCTATTGGCTGTGCTAACCTACTCTAAGACTTAAATATAAATGTCTGGTTTTCCCTCCCTCTGAGTCCATTTTGGTACTAAGATTAAAGGCTGGCAGTGACATGTGAGCTGTACCTGAAGCTGGTAGGGTGTCAGCTGTTAGTCAGAGTAAGCAAATACTTAACACACATGAAATTTTTCTTGGCTGTGAATATGTGTCTCATGTTAGAAGAGAGAGCATTCATGGATTTAAAGTTATAACAGTGTAAGTAATTTAACTTATAGCTTTAAGTCATAATTTTGTTTAGAAAACAGTGATGCAACAAGAGGAATTTTGTCAAAGTGTCTTTGTTGCTCCTGTTCCTGGAGTGGTGAAAGGTGATAGTCACTTGCTAATGCTCTGACAGAGATAGTGGCCTTTTTTGTGGGCAGTCAGTGTACTGTTAACATTCACAGCAGGGAGTTAACTTGCAACTGCCCTTGTTCGAAGACAGAATTGAACTCTAGAGGCAATTTGTTTTTTCTCATGTTTTAGGATTAACTTTATTATCCAAGGGAATTAATGGATGCTTGTTACTACAGAAGACAGAAAGTACACATGAATCTGGCTTTCGGGCTGAAATTCAGTAAGAAACTACCTAATGTTTGTTGGTGGGGGAAATATCCTGACCAACAAGAGGAAAGGTGTTGCAAGCAAATGGCCGTTTTTATATGGGTCTAAATTCAACTTCCAAGAAGGAATGTAACCATGATAGAAAACTTGTAACTGTACTCATGGAAAAAGTTGCAAAATATTCTTGCTGAGAATTAAAATGAAGGTTGCAATCGGTGTGGTTGATATGGATCAAGGATTTCATCAATCACCATCTTATTTGTAGTTTTAGACAATCTATTTAAACTAGCATAATACATGGTTTGGTGTTATCTTGAAACATTAAGCATGCATAAATTTACTTTTTGGGTTGTATGCCATGCCATTTCTCTTCACTGACATTGTGAGGAAAGGATCAGTTGTTGCCAAAAGTACAGACAACCATCCCTTACGTAGACTAATGGAAAACACCAATGTTTCAGTTCCTTGGAATACTCAGCTCTGCTGAAAGATGTGCTAACTGAAGTACAGCATGAGTGGTTGGTGTGGGTTCCTGAGGCTGCGTGTGAGCTCTGAGTCTGACAGGAACTCAGGCTGTGGAGCGTGCCATACAGACACATTTTGACAGGAGCTGGTCCAGCTCCAGTACAACTGGCAATGCACTGAAGCAGTGGAGCCCTGGACTCAGCTGCCTCCATGCGGCCTGTTTTGTGTGTTTCTGGCCTGTGCTTATTGGCTGTTTTCAGTTTTCCAGTGTAGGCAACTCGGGCTGTGTGTTTCAAAAAAGTAGTAACGATGCTTCAGAGTTGAGGCTGGCTTTGGTAGCACTACAGCTGCTGTGCTCCTGGACTGTCGTTACAGAAGATTTGTCTTGGCCCATGATGGCTCTATGCAAGGAATTCAGTTCAGGGGTCTTAACATGAGTGGCACAAGTATCCTGCCTTACAGATAACTGAGAACTGTCTTTATTAAAACAATAAATAACAAGCAGGAAAAGTATAATGCATGGTTCTGCTATGTGTTTTTCCTTGCTTGGCCACCCTACTCCATCTCATTTGCTTGGATTTATAAGGCATCCCCAACTAAAGAACTAAAATTCTGGAGTAATGGAACAATGTTAATTGATGTAAGCAAGATACAGTCTTACTGCTCCATTTTCATGTTTTGGCATTTTTAATTGGTATGCTGAGTTAATTCAGTCATTATGGTGTTCCTCTCAATTTTTGCTTCACAGTTGACATGTTTCCTTTATGAACAGTATTTAAAAATTAACAATTTCTCTTATTGTTAGCTATACTAGTCCTAAGCATTGTTTGAAACAGTAGTAGACTGAAAGAAAAGTAAAGTGGTTGGATGATCAGCTGGTGTATCTTAGTGCTAAATGTTAGCATGGTGTCTATTCAGAGTTTTTTGTATTTTTATTGGTTATGACTGGTTTTTGTAATCAAATTTTCTGAATCAGTTTAGAGAGAAGCAGCAATGCTTTTACTTCATCTGAGAGAACATATAGAATTGTGACTAACTTCTGTTTAGAATTTCTCTACACTTCTTTGCTGTTTTCCCTGCATCAGGCAATGCAGCTGATGTATTATCATTCCAGTGGTACATGGCAGTGCTTAAATTTCCTCAGGAATACTTTGAGAGCACATAACCATAGAACTTTGCTTTTCTGCATTTTTATTCTGAATTAAGAAACTAACTAAAATGTAACCTACTTCAACTGGTAGGACAGAGAAACTTGTTCATAAAGACAAGCCATCAATTTTGGAATTAATAACTCCTTGTAATTTTTGGAGATTAGATGTTTTGCTTTGTCTCTCTTCTCTGCAGTCTTGCAAGTGCTAATATGGATAATGAATCTTTCCTGCCAGACAAGTTTTTATAGGAAATCTTTGCTTCCTTTCATAAAACTAAGTAGTCTGAGAAATTCCCTGAGGGATGGTACTTACTGCTGAGGCATGTTTTTTGTTTTGCAAATTGAGGTGAATATTAGATGAAGCAGGGTTAGGAAGGGAAGTTCGTTTATTACACTGTGCCCATTCTCCTGTTTGGTGAATAATGGAAGCTACTTGTGCATTCCATTATGCTTTCCAGCCCTCATCTGATCTCTTGGTATTTAGATAATCTTTTGTTCAGCTGTGGTGTAAGGCTCCTTTTCCCTTAATATTTCCATTTATTGTTATCTTCTGTGTACCTAAGGTTTTCTGGGGGAAAAAATAGGGAGAGAGTCTCTATTTCTCTTCTGAAGTGGAATCTGTTTCTTCTCCACCTACCCTCCCTATTTCTTCACTCTTCAGCAGGACCTTCTTGTCCTATTCAAAAGATTTAGAAGAGAGTCCCAATGACATCTATGAGATTAGCTTTGGTTTAGTAGTCTTTATAGCTGAAAAGAGACAATGAAATATATCCTCCAAAACAGAGATGAGAATGGGAAGATAAAAGTTTAGTGCTTTATTAATGAATTGAATCCTCTGTGTTGAGTTCTAATACTCAGAAAGGAAATGCAAAACACAGCAGTTTAGTGTGTGAGGAAGTGGTAGATGTGGTTGCATGTGACTCTGCAAACAGTGAACTGATGCTTTGGATATTCATACACTATTAAACTTTATATTTCCAAATGGGGGTGGGGGGGGGGAAATAAATCTGTTGGTGCTATTTTTGTCATATTCTGGGTATACCTTTGTGTGGAAAGACAATCCCAAAATATATATTTGCTTATGAGTTTAAATTCATGGCCACAAATGAACATTCAAAAATGAGAGATAGGTATAAGAGTTTTAATATATGAACTTATTTAATATAGGGATTTGTCATACATTTAGCAATATATGAAGAGGTAATATTGCAACATCTTTGACAATTTTGTTAAATTCTTCTACCTATTTTTGAAATATGTGTTGATTTACTTATACTTTATTCATCAGAGAAAGCAACCAGTGAAATGAACACTGCAGAGGACTGGGGTCTCATTTTAGACATCTGTGATAAAGTTGGACAGTCACGCACAGGGTAAGTGACTTGAGAATTTTCTTTCCAAACTTTTTTGATTTTGTTATTTCAGTCTAATACTCAGATAAGAGGAATAAACCTTTGTTATCTTGCAGTTCTTGTTATCTTTTGCTTGTGCAACAGCTCAATTAAATTAAATTTATTACAATTAGAAGGAAAATATATGGGGTTTCCGCTCAAATATTTGAAGATACTAGCTGATACGTTAAAATTAGGACTTGTATACAGCAGCAATGTTACAAAATAAACAAACCGGTATGTTTTAGCAGTGTCATTGTAAACCCAGGAGACTTCATTAAGGATTTTTCTTTCAGAATCATAATCTAGGTTGGAAGTGACCTCCAGAGGTCATCTGGTCCAACCCCCCAGCTCAAAACAGGTCTATTTAGATCAGTTTGCTGAGGACTGTGTCTTGAATCCCTCTAAGGTCAGAGTTTCCACAACCTCTATACTGATAACATATTTCCATATTTAACTACTCTTACAGTAAGTAAGCAAATAAATAATCCTGCAGTCTGATTACAATTTCCTGTTTCATCTTGTCTGTTGCATCTTGTCCTATGACTGTACAGCTCTAAGAAAGAGTCTGGCTGTATCTTCTATGCATTCTCTGATTAATTAGTTGCAGAAAGCAGTAAGGTCCACTTTTAGTCTGCTCTTCTCAAAAGCAGCTCTCCATCTCTCCTTGTGTGTCTCTCTCCTCTGACTGTCCTGGCCAGCCCTTCATTGGACTTACTGCCACAAAGCAATATCCTTCTTGCACTGGAGAGCCCTGAACTGGACAAAGTACTCCAGATGCAATCTAACAAGTGCAGAACAGAGGATCGCTCCCTGTTGGCTGCACTGACCACTTGTTTGACCCAGAATGTGGTTGATTGTCTCTGCTGCCAGGCTGCACTGTTGACACCTGTCACCCAATAGGACCTGCAGATCCTTTTCTGTGGAGATGCTTTTTAGGTGGTCAGCTCCTGGCCTTGGGTGCAGACCATCCGAAATGCAACACCTTACCTTTGCTTTTGTTGAACTTGATAAAGTTCTGATCTGCCCATTTCTCCAGCCCTTCCAGGCCCCTCTAAATAGTAGCCTTACCCTCCAGTATACTGATCGCTCCCCCTCAATGCATTGTTGTTAGTAGAGTTGCTGAGAGTGCACTGCCTCCCATCATTCAGGTTGTTAGTGAAGACATTCAGCAGTGTTGGTCTCAGCAGAGATCCCTGAGGGACCTGCCCACTGGAATTTCCACCACTGGTGACAATTTTTTGAGCTTAGGAGCCAGCTGTTTTTCCACCCACCTTATCATCCTTTTACCCAGCCCATATTTCTCCAGTTGGGTAATAAGGAAACTATATGAGCTTCAATTGTGTGTTGAAACTGCTAAAAACAAGGTATAAAGCATCTGCTGCCCTTCCCTTGTACTCATCACCAGACCACCAGTGTCTTTGTCACAGAAAGCAATGAGGTTCTGTGTTTCTTCCCCTTGTTTTGAGAAGCTAGTCTCTGCCATCAGGGCTTTGATAAATATACCTTTTGAAAATGTGATATTAAATAAAACCCATCTTAATATGGGCTGCAGTTTCATTATCTGTTCTTTACTGAGCTCTTTTATAGACTTTATGCATGCACTAATTTTTTGGACATGAAAAGCTAAAGTACAATTTGAGGTAGCAAATAAAAATACAGTTTAAAGACATTATTTCAGTGTATCTATAGTGTTTTTATTCAGTGTAGTATTAGACTTTGGAAATGTTTTAAATAAATCTTCTCCAAGCATTCCCTGTAACAATTCAGGTAAGGAATAGCCTCAAAAAGAGAGTTATGCCATTGCTGCTGTTCAGAGAAAGGATTCACTGACAGCAACTTGGGTTGTCTTGTAAGATTACCAGAAACAGTATGGGATGCCAGACAGCAAATTCTCACCTGTGATTTTTGTTCCAAAGGACAGATTTGCAAATATGCTTATTCTTTGGGATTAGAGATGGTCTCTGGAGGAGCACTCATAAATAGCATGGTGTATTGAGCCTTCTCTTTTGTTGTGTGTAACTCGGTAAGGTAACAGCTGGCAAGGTGTTCATAATATTTCATATTAGTCTGTATATGTAAAACTGCATTTCTTGCACAATATCCTTGTGCATATTGATGTTGAGCCTGTAATAATAATATTATGGAAGGCTTCAGTATTCAGTTTAATCACTGAAAGCATTTCCACGGGCAAGATTTAGTCTCGCAACAGCTTACCCTGAACAGTGCTCAAATGTATGTAGCTGCTTGGGAGTACAGGCAAAGCTAGAGATCTTCTGGTAATGTGCAGCTAAATTTCTCTGGGATAGCTGGAATTCTGTTAGGATTTGTGGGTTTTGTTTGTTTTGTGTGTTTTTTGGTTTTTGGGTTTTTTTGTGGTTTTTTTTTTTGTTGTATTTTTGTTTTTTTGGTTTTGTTTTTTCCTTTCTTTTTTTTTTTTTACCCTGGCTGTTACTTTAACCTTTGTAATATTTACCGTGCTTGTAATAGGCTGCCAGCTGACTTGTTGCTTAAATTCAGATTCTGTTAAAACTTGCTGACAGAGGGTTTTCTTTGTTTTGACGGATTATGTCATGCTGCAGAAAGGTAAAGCGAGACAAAGTTCCCCAGTAAGAAGTTTGAATCAGATATGCTGCACTGTTTGCAGATTGAACTTCCTGTTGCAAGGATGCTAGTCGTCTTAACTGGCATCTGCTTTAATCTTTTAGCCTATTCTGGTCCAATACAAGCTGCCTATTACTGTTCTTGGCAGAGGTTTAGGTTCTAAAATACTGGTTTATGGGTTTTATTTGTAGCAGTCTGTAAGCTCTATTGCATGCCAGCAGCATTTCAGATGTGGATCGCCTTACACCTGAAGCCACAGTAGACTAGGAAGGACTATTCTTCATTAAATGGCAGATTTTGTCCCATAGTGTTACATGGCACATTGTCTCTTTTAGGTCTGCCAACAACTTTTTTTGCATCCAGAGTAATTGTTGGAAACCTGTTATTGCTACAAAGATGCTACTTTTTCTCTTAAGATAAATTAGTTACAGTTCAGTAACAGAATTGCTACTGTTAATTTTTACACTGAAATACCTTGGTTATAGAGACTTTCCAATAGCTAAAAATGTTCTCTTTCTTCCCTTAATCCAATCAGCTAAAGCAGATTTTAGCAAGTTAGAGTTTCACTAAATCTCAGTCTTTGGCTGTTTTTTCTGGTTTTTGTGAATTTCAAAATCTAATTGATTAGAGTTGATGCCGGTATTTTCATAGAAAACACTGGAAGGACAGTAAATTCTGTAATATATTTAATAGTACACCTTTTTTACAATAACATTTATTAAAATATTGGCATAAATAATGTGGAATTAATTACTTTCTGCAAGTTTTGCATATCAGGTTCTTAAAATGGTCTAAAATTTGTCTGCCTATGTGACAACATTTTTTGAATTTCTAAATTTGTTTTAGGAACTCAAAGCTCAGCAGTTGCATATTACATTGTTTTGCATCCCATTTTGGGGGAATATTGGTGGTTCAGTGAACAAGTTGCCTTTTCAACATGGAAGTGTGATTAAAACAAAGGTTTTACCGTTCGAGGCAATCTTTTTTTTGTATGTGTGTTTAATACAGCATTATTGAAAACTTGTTTATTTTAAAAAGGTATTGTATTTGGTGTTTTAAATCATTTGACTAAAGAAGGTATAGATTTCTGTGTAGTGTTAGTTTTCTGTAGTGAAAATGCTTACATAACTGAATCTATAGGTTATCAGCTCCAGGTAAAATAACATTATAAAATTGGAATGACTCATTAAGCAGAATAAAAAGGAAAGTTAAAGGCCGTGTATGGTATATTTTAGCATGAAGTGTTCCTGCTTCCTCAGTTAGTTCAGTGCTAGCCAGTTCCTGAGTCTAAATCTGTTTGCATTTGGCTTTGAGATGGTTGTACCTTTTGTAGTAACTTGATGAAATATATCAGTCTTTGTTTGAAACTACCACAACTTCAGTTATTCTCCAGAAAAATTATTTAATAAAAATGATGGCTAAAATAAATGAATCATAGAATCATTTGTGGTGAAAGAGACCTTCAAGATCATCAAGTCCAGTAGTTAACCCAGCACTGCCAGGTCACTTTTAAACCATGTCCCTAAGCATCACATCTACGTGCCTTTTAAATACCTCCAGGGATGGTGACTCCACCACTTCCCTGGGCAGCCTGTTCCAGGCCTTAACAACCCTTTCGGGGAAGAAATTTTTCCTAATGTCCAATCTAAACCTCCCTTGGTGAAACTTGTGGCCATTTTCTCTTGTCCTATGGCTTGCTATGTGGGATAACAGACCAACCCCCACCTTGCTACAACCTCCTTTCAGGTAGTTATAGAAAGCGATAAGGTNAGTACAGGGGGATGATTACTTCCCTAGTTCTGATGGTCACACTTTCTGACAAAGCCAGGATGCCGTTGGCCTTCTTGGCCATCTGGGCACATAGCTGTCTCATAATCAACTGCATGTTGATGAACACCCCCAGGTCCTTTTTCACCAGACAGCTTTCCAGCCACTCTTGTCCAAGCCTGTAGCGTTGCATGGGGTTGTTGTGAGCCAAGTGCAGGACCCACGACTTGGCCTTGTTGAACTTGATACAATTGGCCTTAGCCAATTGATCCAACCTGTCCAGGTCCCTCTGTAGAACCTCCCTACCTTCAAGCACATCACCACACCTGCCTAACTTGATGTTGTCTGAAAACTTAATGAGGGTGCCCTTGATTCTATCGTCCAGATCATTGATAAAGATATTAAACACAATAGGCCTCACTACTAAGCTCTGGACAACATTACTTGTGACTGGCCACCAACTGGGTTTAACTCCATTCACCACAACTCTGAGCACAGCCATCTGGCCAATTTTTGATCCAGTGAATTTTATGCCCATCCAAGACATGAGCAACCAGTTCCTCCAGAATAATGCTATGGGAAATGGTGTCAAAAGCTTTATTAAAGTCCAGGTCAAACAACATGCACAGTGTTTGCCTCATCCACTAGGTGGGTCACCTTGTCCTGGAAGGAAACCAGGTTAGTCAAGCAGGACCTGCTGTTCATAAACCCAAGCTGACTGGACCTGATCACCTGGTTCTCCTTCACATGCCTCATGATGACACTCAAGATGATTTGCTCCGTAACCTTCCTTGGCACTGAGGTCAAAGTGACAGGCCTGTAGTTCCCCTTTTGGCCCTTCTTATAGGTGGGTGAAGTCATTGAGAAATGGTTTGTCTATATTGCTGCTTGCCTGACTTTGTCCTGATTCCATATGGATTAATCACTGCCTCAGTGAGTCAATGTTCTAGTTACCTGATTCTTCTTTGGTAGTTTCTGTGCCTGTTCATACAAGAGAGAACAGTGAAGTTGTTTGATAATCTTTCAAACTACCTTCTATTCCCTTCCCACCTTGAAGTTACCCAATCTCAGTAGCATTTTACATACTGCAGCACATGTCTGCCTGGCTGACCAGGAAGCTCAGTGCCCAGCTTGTTTCTAAAGGAGCATGGGGAGAAACTGTGTCATCTGTGTAGTCTAAAGCCCCCCAGTCAGTTACCTTACACTGTAAATGAACAATACATTCCTGAAAATATATGCAATGTTTTGTGCAGAGTCGTATCTTTGATTCTAATTGCTGTTAATTTCCTTTGTTAAACAAAATATAATCAAATACATTATTTTCTACTCTGTAAAACTAAACCTGAAATGTATTGTGAATGTTTTCTGGCCATATGTCTATGTAATATCATAGTATGATATATACCATTATATATACCATTGTATCTTGTCCTACTTTCCCCTACTGATTTGTTATTCACACTCACTGTGCTGCATCTGGAATTTTGATTTAGAATTGCTGGAGCAGAACTGCAGCCCAGTATTTTGGGAATGGTATGGAGAGGTGCCTAATAGAATTGTGTTCTCGTGGGGTACATGCCTTCTCTCTGATTTCTGCATAGTGCTTCTCATAATTTACAAACTAAATTGTATGATAAATTAATTTGAAGTAAAAAATAAGGATTGCAGTTCTGTCTAGAACAGGGTTCCTTAGTCTGTGTGATGAAACATTGGTAAGCCTGGATATTTTTTTTTTTTGATGTAGATGTAATCAAAAGGGGTATTTTTAATGCATTTGAGCATGTTAAAACATTAACACCTAAATATTGATCATTTCTGTTAAATATATGAGGACTTTTTTTAAGTCATTTTTATCAATTATTGAGGGGTTTCTTGGGTTTTTTTTGTCTTTCTGGTACCATGGAAGATCATTTGGCTTTGAGGCTTTCTTGTTACTTTATTACTTTTTAATAAGATTTTGAATTCCTTAATAAAGAACTCTTTAGCTAATAGTCCCGTTCCTGAACTGCTGAACTCTTGATCCTGCACCTTACCTTTATAAATACTGGTTTAATAATTAGTGGACATGAGCTTTTTTTGTGCTTGAACTCATATCCCATTGGTAGTTGTACTCCTAAATTAATGATTTAAAAAAGCAGTTGTTTCTGAAAATTTTAACATGTGTTTTTTCTCAATTAAAGTGAACATATGAGAAGTCTTGGATAATGAATAGATAAAAAGACTGTGCTTGCCTTATAGCCTTCATTTGTAATGAATGGTTATATGAGGGTATACACTGAGTAATATGTAGCCTTGCTCTGTGACAGCATTTTCTATAATTAGTGCTACTAAATATGAGGTGGGCATTTCTGTAAAATGTAGACACTGCGATATATAGTATAGACAAGCAATGGTATAAAAGTTTCATGTTAGTTTTTGGATATCAGTTCAATAGAAAATAATTTTGTTTAGAAACAAAATTTACTATAAATACTCCAGAAATGCATAATATCTCCTCATTTAAGTTTACCTTCTCTTTTCTTTTTTTCCCTAGTCATCCTCTTTCAGGGTTATTTTTTCAGGGCTATTCAACAGATGCAGCTTATACACCCATGATAATTTCTACCCTAGCCTTGCTCAGCCTTCCATCACCTTTAAAGACAGAACAAAATAGCAGAAAGTCAAACAGATTTTAATATGCAAAACTGTCTGAAAGTGCCATTCAAATCCTTTCTTAAATTTCCTTTTTGTATTTTTTCTGTCTACCACGACATAGGTAACACCTGAATTCTGTATTTAATTGTTTTCAAACTTTGATGTAGAATGTCTAACAATTGTTTTTAGCACTTGTTGGTTCGTTGCATATCATCTTCATAAATGCTATTCTGTAGATTAAAAGAGGCTCTGAGGAATGTAGTGGTAGCAATTTAAAAAAAAGTAGCAAAAGGGTGTTCGTAATCGGTGTGTAAGCAAATATTCTTACATATGTCAAATACAGAGGAGTAGGTGCATGGGTGACAGGATTACAGTTCTCTAATTGTAGGGGATTTTATACATTTCTGGAGCATTTACAGTAGTTCTCTCTAATTATGAAAGGTAACATAACTTACTGAGCGGTTTTAAAAACTAAGAAAACTAGCAATCCTACAGATAGAAATGTCTACAAGTGTTAATGGTGTTTGTTTTTTTGTAATGTTGCATTTATAAGCTGCTACATAATTTACTGATGATGTTTGGGAAGCTTGGTGTCTGTTAGCATTGTCATGCAGTAGGAAATGTTCATTCCAATACATTTTTTTAAAAAATCTGTCTCGTGTTTTTTAGGCCTAAGGACTGTCTCCGTTCTATTATGAAGAGAGTGAACCATAAAGATCCCCATGTTGCTATGCAGGCGTTAACAGTAGGTTCTTTTTAGTGTAGTGCTTTTCCTTCCTGAAAAGCTACATTGCAAAAAATCCCCAGGTTTTAATCTTTTTTTTCTTTAGCTTCTAGGAGCATGTGTATCAAACTGTGGTAAAATCTTTCATTTAGAAGTCTGTTCACGAGATTTTGCCAGTGAAGTAAGCAATGTGTTGAATAAGGTAATGTATTGCCTTGATTTATACAATTCACAGAAAAGAGAAATCAGATGGAGATTTGGGGTGGTCTGAAAGTAGAATGGAATCTACTTTTGGAAGAGTGGGAATTTGGTGGCGGGGGGAAGGATACAAGGTTACTGGGAAGACTGTGGCTGCCAGAAAGAGCTTCCTGAATGCCACTTCACACTGCAGTTACTTCTGTATTCTCTTTAGGGGAGGTGGGGTTATAATTTATAAATACACAAATTCATTTTCACATTAAGTAGCAGCAGTGAAGCACTAAATACAGATCTGGTGAAATGGAGAGAATACAGGGCTTTTATGTAACCTTGGTTTACTTTATTTTGGGCCTAGTACAAACAATGCTGGTGCACTATTCTCCCTTTCTAATATAGATATCCCTTAGTGATTCACTTGATTTCAAAATAAAGTGTGTATGTAGTTTATATTGACAATAACATGAAATTGTTTGAAATTAAGGAATTAAGAACAGATTCCTACATTATTTAACTAGTTTATACTGTTCTCACAGGGTCATCCAAAAGTTTGTGAAAAGCTGAAAGCCCTTATGGTGGAATGGACTGATGAATTCAAGAATGACCCACAGCTTAGTCTAATATCTGCTATGATAAAAAATCTTAAGGAGCAAGGAGTTACTTTCCCAGCTATTGGTTCACAGGTATATTAAATTTTGTGATCGTTCTTAAGAAGTATCACAACTTTTGTTTTTATCCTCAGTTCTGTATCTTACAGAACGTAGTCTTGAATTCTATAATGTTCTTAGCAAACTAAGTGAAATCTCTTGTCTTAAACATTCCTTTGAGGGGTAAAATGCTGTGGGGTGCTTCAGAATTTTTATATTGCAGATGAATACAAATCAAAATGGTAAACTTAATGCGCTGTCAGTTTTTTGTTGAATTCATTTTTACATCTTTCACTATTGGCTAGGCTGCTGAACAAGCAAAAGCAAGTCCAGCTCTAGTTGCCAAAGATCCTGGTACAGCAGCCAACAAAAAGGAAGAGGAAGATTTAGCTAAAGGTGAGTACATTTACTTGCTGACCTGATGAATATATTGGTAAATACCAAATAAAGTAGGAACAAATGTTTTGCTTCCTAACTCTGTGTGAATAGTATATTTATGGATTGTGGCTATGGTTTCTTTCCCTTTCTTTTTGTACCCTTCCAGGAGGGTTAGAGATTAAAACTATCCTATGGGTAACAAATATGAAATATCTCTGCTTTTTACAAATTGAAACAACACCGTAAAAAACATCTGCAAAATCTCATGTTAAGAACATGGAACACTATGGAAATGTTTTATACAAGTTCTGCACTTGGATTTTCCCTCATCCTAGGGCAAGTGAAGTACATTCATTTGCAATTTAAACATTTGATGGAAGGAGTAAATAAGGATTATAGGATAAGTTGCATGCAAAGTAGTTTGGGTATGGTACTTTAAACTTTTATTCCTTTCAACAGTGCTTCTGTAGTTTACTTTAAGGCTTTGATTGCTGTAAGCTCAAGTGACTGTTAAATGTCTCACTGCGGTTCCAGTAAACAAAACTGTTGTACTAAGTATTTTTAAAGGTCATTTACAGATGCTATACCAGACATGTGAAGAGTTATTCTTAGAGTGATTTTAACTTTATGGTCTAGATACTGTCTTCTGGGGTCAAACTTCAGCATTGTAAAGGCATCAAATGTTAGCCCTTGTACATAGCATGGCTTTGGGCTTAAAGTTTAATGATGTCTGTTCACTACATGAGTGAAATTCTTGTGCTAGTAGTTGGTGGATGTTTGCAGTTTCTCATCTTTGATAATTTTGTTTGTTTAACTATTATTTAATATAATATTGATTTATTTATCATTAGCTCCATCTGTATGTGTTGCTAGTGGTTTCAACAGTTGACCCACCAAAGCCTACTTTTAAAGGGATCTGTGTCTCAAAGATTTGTATTGTGCCTGGGTTGTCC
>VYZX01009238.1:0-19300 GCA_013401335.1 Brachypteracias leptosomus | reverse complement strand
TGGCAGTTATGTAAACCCCGTGTTGGCGAGGGCTGCGTTTTTGTTTATTTTAAAGCTTTTCCATTCTGTTAAATCTTTTTGTGTTGAGTTTTGCAAATGTTACTGATTTGAAAAAGACCCCTTCCCCCAATTAGGATTCTAGTGAAATAGCAATGTGCTATTATGTCTTTGATGTGCAGATGATTTGAATCATTGCAACCTGTTTTCTCCATTGTTTTCATAGATAGCTTTTTTTGTAGTAATGCCAGTTGAGCACATGATCTAGGTTGCAGTGGCAAATTTCCTTCATAGGTTCAGCTTCACACTCCTTGGATGTTAAATGTGTTTTGTTTCACTGTGTTTTTACTTTCTTTTCAAAATGTACTTTTAAAACTGTACCACTACTGAAAACTTCAGCTGGATCTCATTCTTAAATTGTTCATGACACTGCCTCTGTTACTGTAACTTCTTTGGTAGTAATTAGTTAAATGCAAATGTGTAGATGCTAGTCCAAATTTTTTATCCAATTATTTTTTTAAAGCTGCTTTGTGACTTTGTAGTGTGGAAATCTTTATTACTTCAATATATTTTACTGTCTTTTTATTGTAGCAATGTGCCACCAGATGGGACCTCTCATAGATGAAAAGTTGGAAGATATAGACAGGTAAAAAAAAGTTGTGTGTTTTGACTCAAATTAAGATTCATTTTTAGAAATATCAGTGTTGTTACTTGATATCTTAATAATTTCTGTGAATACTGGCAAAGAAAACAGGTGTATTTATTAGTAGCTTCCATCTAGGAGGGGGTCTGAAGGGTTTTGTCTCTAGTCACATAATATTTATAGTATTGTACTATATGACATTCTGGCACTTCTCAGACATCACTTCACAGACACTAAGAATATGTGGCTTATCACACCTCATGAAAGTTCCCTGTATTATCTGTTCTGTACTGAAGTTATCTAAATTGTAGTATAAACTGTAAAATGTATTTTCTAGGAAACATTCAGAACTTTCAGAGCTCAATGTTAAAGCAATGGAGGCTCTTTCTTTGTATAACAAGTTGATGAATGAAGACCCAATGTATTCCATGTATGCAAAACTGCAAAACCAACAGTATTATATGCAGTCATCTGGTGTTTCTGGTTCTCAGGTATGTATGTAACCTTCAATAGCTGCAGATATTATCAATTACATACTGAGCTATGGTTGATTTCTTATAAATTATTAGTGATATGCAGTTTTTCAGACGAGCTAACTTTTTTGCGTTTACCCTTTCATTCCCACTCCCTGAGATGGAAACCTCTTTTTGTGATCTTTGTTAGCATAATGCTAGGTTAAAATAATCTTACTCCCTCAGAGATAATCTCAAATGAATGAGCAGCATTTTCTCTCAACACAGTATGTAAAAAAAAAAAAAAAAGCATTGTCTGTTTTCACCTGCAAGTTTGGATATTCT
Source organism: Brachypteracias leptosomus (assembly GCA_013401335.1). Classification (NCBI taxonomy): domain Eukaryota; kingdom Metazoa; phylum Chordata; class Aves; order Coraciiformes; family Brachypteraciidae; genus Brachypteracias; species Brachypteracias leptosomus. The sequence continues at coordinate 17,863 of VYZX01009238.1, read as the reverse complement.
CCTGTTGCAGGTTCCAACACTTTTAGTTCTTTTCAGTTTTTTGATCAAGGAAAAATCCCATCCTGTGCTTTGAGTTGCACATAAAATTAAAAATTAAAGCTGCCAGGGCTTTGCATAGTGGGTCAAAGAAAGTAAAGCACCAAAGGAGTACAATTCCTATTTAAGATGATGCCCTCCCCACCCTAAAATCAATCTCTTCTTTTAGTTTCTTTGTTGGAAATCAGAGACCATTTAGCATTTAAATTACTGAAGTTAAAATTATAGTTCTTTCACAGTAGCATTTCCAGGTAATTCACTCTTATCTCTGAATAGGTCTTTTGGCTTTTTCATGTGCCGTGGTATTTTTAAAAGGTCTTTTAAACACGTAAATTTTTTAGTTCTATAGTTTAATGCACACTTGCACTATTCTTTTCCTGTTTATAGGAATATATAACATTTCAAACTGTTTTTTTCAATAATTTACTTGCTTTTTGAATGAGTAAAAAATGTCCCAGCCAACTTATTAATACCCATGCAGTATTGTATAAACATTGAAGCAGATTTACAGAATCACAGTATGATAGGGCTTGGAAGGAACTTCTGGAGATCTAGTCCAACCCACCTGCCGGAACAGGTTCACCTAGAGCAGGTTGCATAGGACAGCGTCCAAGCGGGTTTTGAAAGTCTTCAGAGACGGAGCCTCTGCAACCTCTCTGGTCAGCCTGTTCCAGTGCTCTGCTACCCTCACAGTAAAGAAGTTCCTCATGTTTAGATGGAACTTCCTATGTTCAGTTCCTATGTTCGTTTAGTTCTTTTAGCTTCCTACAAGTCTGTACTTTCGGTGTCCTTTAAAGAAGAGGATTTATGTTTTCGCAGTATCATTAAGAGGAACATTGTCTTATGTTCGTATGTGGTAAGCAATGCTGTGACCCTATAACAAAATTTTAATGTTTTATAAATGGGCATGTTTCTGGAGATTCTTAAAGGGAAAAACTGGATTTTAGAGTGAAGATGAGTCAGTATAAAGGAAAAGTTAGGAGGTCTCGTGCCTTTTCTGCCTTCTAAAATTCTCCTGCAGTGATTTTCTGATGATACACAACTGGGAGGAGTAGCTGACATGCCAGAAAGCTGTGATGCTATTCAGTGAGACCTGGACAGGCAAGAGGGTCGGGAGGACAGGAAACTAATGAAGTTAAATAAGGGTAAATGTAGACTCCTGCATCTGGGGAGGAATAATCCCATGCACCAGTAGAGATTAGGGGTTGACCTGCTGGAAGGCAGCTCCACGGAGAAGGACTTGGGAGTCCTGGTGGACAATAAGTTAACAATGAGCCAGCAGTGTGCCAGTATAGCCAAGAAGGCCGGTGGTACCTTGAAGTGCATTAAGATTGTGGCCAGTAGGTCAAGGAAGGTTCTCCTTCCCCTCTATTTTGCCCTAGTGAGGTCACATCCAGTAAACTATTTGACCTTTTTGGTACTGGGCACCTGAGGTCAAAAATCTAAATAGTGTCCTTTGAAAATCTGGTAATTTTTTTCATACTGCAGCACTTAATAGAAGACAATCAGTTGTTTTCTATTTGTATCAGTAATAAAAAGTTTGAGAGGCTGTCTTTAGCTTCTACAGTCAGATATTAAAAATAAAATTTGGTATTTAATATTCCTTCATTTAACTTCCCAGGTTTATCCGGGGCAACCTCAAAGTAACGCATATTTGGTGGCAGGGAGCGCACAAATGGGCCATATTCAAGGCTATAATCTTCCTCCTGAACAGCTCTCTTCTCTCAGCCAAGGCACAGTTACTCCATCTGCCAGCTCAGTACCGCCTGGTCAGCCTGCACAGACGTCTTACACAAGGTAATTTAAAATATATTCGTATTCAACTTTAAATCAATTCAGACATAAAGGACTACAGATAATATTTAAAAGGAGATTTTTTGTTTTGTCTTACAGAAGTATACTTTCAAACACAACTGTAAGATACTTCTGTGCAATTATTTCCAGTGTGCTTTTCATTGGTGGTGTGTATTTGGTAAAAATTTCTGATAAACGTCAAACTCTTCTGTTTTTATAATTTTCCTCAGTTTTTAATTTTATATGTAAGAAATGTATACTTTACATACTTCTGTATTTCTTTTCTATAAAAGTAAAATTAGAGAAAACTATGTAGACTTGACTGATGCTTTTTTTCTTTTTTTTCAGATAAGTTTTACTATACATTTAATGTTAAAGCTGATCTGCTACTCTGGCTTTGCAAAATTTCTGAGATCGTGTATATTGTATTGTTCTCTTTTTCAAATATCTTACTGTGAAATTGTGAGGAAAGAAATTTGGGGAAGGAAATGAATGGGCTGTGAATACTTACTAAAGCTTCTCCATATAAAGGAGCTACAAGTGGCTTTATTTTGGGTAGATGCCCAAAGATGCAAAGCTTTTACACAATATCATAGCTTAGCCAAAGTTTTGAATGGATTTTAGGAAAAGATTTGGGGTGGGTTTTTTGTGGTTTGTTTTTTCTTTTTACTGTCTCTATAAAATTTTATTTTATAAAATTCAGAGAGGTATTCACCTTGAATTACCGAAGTATTTGTCAGTCTCTGTCTCCTGAAGTTACTTATTTGGGGTGCTGAGACATACTGATAAAGCAAGTTTCTGCATGCTTCACTTGACTTGTTTTGCTGTTTAAAACAGTTGATTGCAGTTTTCTTTTTTTTTCATGAGCAGAACAATGGGATTCCATGTTGCACATAAAAATAAAACAAAGTATAGATTCAGTCTAGTTTTAAATCCATGTTTAAATCTGAGGAGTGTGTTTAATTGAAATATTAATTGGCTACAGTTTTAAATATGCAAGGTGTCCAGAGTTTGTGTGTTTATATAGAAAAGCTGAAGAAGCAATAAAGTTTTGTTGTTCTGTTGGTGAATGGTTTGTTAATTCAGCTTTAAATTATTATTTTTTTCAGTGCAATGGTTGGATCTGTTGCTGGAAACACTTACTCTAACCAGGCCTCGGTGTATAGCCCACCACCTGCTACTGTTGATGTTGCTGCTTATCAGAATGCCGGAACTAATATGTCCCAGGTGGCAAACTATAACTTAGCCTCTACAGCTCTGCCACAGACAGCAGGCAGCCAGCAAGCACCTCCACAGCAACCACAGCCTCCGCCACCTCAACAGCCCCAGCACAGCTACTCGCAGAAGGCTCTGCTATAGGAGCCAGGACTTCTGATTCCTAATCTTCTTTAACCTCTGCTAAAGGCAGTTGGCAGTTCTATGAGTTTCTTCCTTTAATCTCTTAAACTTTGTTTATCCTCAGCTTAATAAGAATCTATCTTGGTGAACAAGTTCAATTTGCACTGACTTTTTAGGATTTTTTTTTAATTTTTTTTTTTTTTTATTTTGCAGAGGAACGGATATATTTAGGACATTTAATTCCTTTTAAAATGCCTGAAAAAATTGGTACAAGATTATTTATGTCTGGTAAAATTGGCTAGTCTGTGAAAACTCAACACTTGCAAACTGTTGTGGCATATATGTTATGTACATATAGTGTGTGATTGCAATAGTGGCCATTTCGTATAGCTATGGTGATCATGTGATTATATTTAACACAATGTTTAAAAATAATTTCCTATTTTATGTTAATCATGAACTGACAACCACGTTTCATAGTTTTGTCTAGTTTTATGACAGATGTGATATCTTTTTCCAGTGCAGGAAAAGTAGTAATTCTGCATATCATGGTTACACTTACAAGCTGAGGTCTAGATATGAATTTACCAACTTACCTAAGTTTCATTACTTCTTGAATTGAACACAAGTGTATCATGACTAATAGATGGCTTATCTACCAAAGTAAACTAGTTAACTAGTAAATGATTTGGGGGGATAACAGCAAATTATGATTCTGCTTCAGTTATAATTAATAACTTAAAACTACTATTCAGAGGCTGCTAAACATATCATGGGACCATGCAGTGGATCGGGATCTTGCATTTTGTCATAAGAAGCATGTAATTTATTTTTTCCAAGTTGTTTTTTACAACGAGAACCAGAACTGTATTCTATGTGTGTTGGTAGAGATTACACCAAAGACAGAGGAAGTGAGTTGAAAGAGAAACGGAGTTTTAAACTGGAACACACAACATGAATGACACTACTTTGTTCAAGTCTTCTTAATTAGAACATGGCGAATTATGGACATTTAAATCACTTTGCTGAACAAACCTTCAGGGCTTTATTTTTATCTCTTGTGGCCTTGCTTAGCAATTTCTTCTGTTTACTGTTCTTACACAAACACTTCTGCCTTAAACATCTGTTTCAATTTCGAGTTGTACCATTACAGTTTATTAGCCCTTCTATAGTATGAATAGTTTATGAGGCATCTTCTTTTCATTCACTTTCAGGTTACTTTGAATTCCCTTCTGCAGCAACGTGCATTAGCATTTTGTTAAACCCTTGCATTTCTCAGTAACTTAGCCAGGTGCTCTTTAAGGCATGATATTTTCTTTCTGTAGCTGAGGTGCTGCAAAAGGAACATGGTGATGGAAGGCAGCATTTTAGATATGAGTTGATCAGTTTCTTGTACAGAGACTGCTGTTACTTTGTATTTGTATTCAATCTGTTAATGCATCCTGGTTTCCTTTTACCTTTTCCAGTGACTCTAACTCCACTCACAGCAATACTAGATGGCTTCAACCTGAGATCTGTGTTTTCAGTCTTGTTAGTGTCTATGTCAGAAGTTGTTTCCTTTTGTGTATTTTAGTGTGATGCTTCTGGAATTAAATGTTGCAGTTGCACATCATACTGTAAGCTGACCTCAGTTATCCCATGTGCTCTTGTGTCTGTCCACAATTACCTGACATGCTTTTGTTTCAGTATTTTAATAGACACTGGTGTTTTGCCTGTTAATGCTTTTGGATTACTACTTTGCATAACTTCTAACTTGAGTGGTTACAAAATGTGCCCATAGGTGATGTGCTCCACCTGGGCATGTTCTAGCCAGCTGATTGTTTTGATACTAGTATTTTCATGTATTGTTTTTCTCCAGAATTCTTAAGCACCTTCACAAACTCATTACTTCAGTACTTGATGTCATCACACAAGTCTGTGGAATTTGAAAGGAAATACTGAAAAAATAAAAAAATCCAAGATACTGTGTCATAGATAATTTTTAATAGATTGAAGATATGATTTTTTTTTTTTTATAGAAGAGGCATGTAGTGTCATTTAGATACTGTTCTCTGTATGCTTTAGGTAACCTATAAATATTGTTCCTCATATTTTGGAATAAAAGTGTATGATTTCTGCACACAAGTGAAAATAACTTTTTAGTTCATAGTTTTTAGGCCCTGATTCAAGGAGAAGCTTGAAGCATCAAAATAGTCAAGCTGACATTTACTATTTGTATTCTTAGATTTTCATGTGTTGTGTCACATGTTCCATAATAAGGGCCTATGGAACCTCTGTACAGAAATGACTCAGAAAAAATACTTCTTGTTACTAATTTGTTTTTTGTTTTGAAAATTTTTGAAGTCTTCTTTCCTGAACACACAGAAATGTGTGTTCCTGGTTTCTCCTTTGAACACTGAAAACTGAAGTTTCTCTGCTTTCCAACTTACTTTGGGCACTTATCTATCTTTAAGAAAATTAAAATCATCATTTGTGTTCATGACCAAAAACTACTTTCTAAAATGCAATGCTACTATAAATTCAGCATAATAAAAGTTGTGAATAAAAGATATATTTTCCTTCTTACCTCCATAGAGTCACTGCCCTAAGGTATCTCCTGTAACAAATTGTGAATTTTAGTTGACTTGGAATCAGTTTTCATTGTCCGCAGTTGGTGTAGTAGACCGTTAGATTTTTATGTTTAGAGTCCTACTGGTTTTGTTGCACCCTACATTTTCCAGTTCAGATGCAATTTTCAGATTAAATTGAATTTGGAGCTTTATTACTTCATGTTGATTTTTCTCATTTATCAGAAAAGATGATTTCATCTTCTCACTTGGTTGTGTCCCATATGCCAGGTACTCTAAAGTGATGCCTCCTACCTTGCTAGATGCTGTCAGTGCACTATGTCCTTCACTCATACTCTTCTATCCTCTTTTAACTGTTAATTTAGCAATTACATTTCAGTTTGCCTCCTCTCTGCTGGTTTATTGTCGTGAGCCTGGAGATGCCATTGCTGGGGCTTCTCTGCTGTGATTTATTGTGAGCTTCCTTGTTCATACAGTGGTTTAACCAAGTTCACTTATGTTCTGTGTTACTGTGGTATTGAACACTGAAATATGGGCCAGAGGGAGAAAGTACATGTACGCTCACTGTATGGGAAAGTTTTTCAGCAAATAAAGTGTCAGGAAGTTAATGTATTTGAAAGTTAAGAATCCATGGCAATTGTTATTGATCTTCCTGTAGAAGACCTAATTTTTGCATGTCTTGTTTCTTTACATGTAAATTGTTGATGAAAGGCTAAAATGTTTTCTTAGTATTTTGTGTACTCCTTAGTTATTTAACCCTTTCATGAAGGAATACAAAAATGTTAATAACTTCAGATGGAGTATTTTAGTGGCTTGGTTATAATGAACTGGAGCAAACTCTGGAAAGTGCCTTCTGTGCATTTCACTTCTATACACAAAGCTTTTTTTAACCCCTAAATATCTCCATATAAGTGGGCATAATAAAGATGTCAAGATTTACTGTAAAGCATCCCAGGAAAAATCCTGAGGCAGATGTCAAAATTTGCTGCCCTGATGTTGTGTCTGTGTGTTCCAGAGGGCACCATCACAGAAACGGCGGCAGCTTATTTACCCACCTCTGTCTAGTAACTGGCACCCGCGTAGATGTGTATTGAATGCCACTGGCCAAAATATGTATAGGTAGCAGTAAAACAACAGGAAAAAGGAACAAAATATAAGAATTACTGCATGCTTCTGAACAGATGTGAAGCAGCATATTGCCCTCAGTGCAGTTACTGTTTGTGAATTTTGAGGCGGGGGGAACTGAAATGAATTTGGGTAACCAGAACTTCAGAGAATTCTGCTAGTTACAAATGCTTAGATGTAACAAAAAAGAGATAAAAGTGCTTTTAATAGCGTGTACATATTTTGCTGATGAACTCTAGGCTGCTATTATAGTTCTCTGATTTCATCTAGATGGCAGGAACATCAGATTTACACTGGAGAACTGCTTAATACCTCATTCTCCAATTTCTAATATTTTCTCTAATATCACTTTATTTTTCACTCGTATTTCAAAGACATCTGTGTAGTCTTATACGTAAAGGTCTTACTGTATTCCTTGTCTGCTGGATTTCATGGACAGAATGGAAAAGAACGTCTCAAATTACAGCAGCTACAATGGCACTTTGAATTGCATACCTGCAGCTTTTTTTTGTTTGTTTTTTGAGAAGATGCTTATATCTGTTTTGAAGAGCAAGGGAGCATAACTTTTCCGGTTTAAAAACTAGCAGGAGATTTTTTTTATTTTTTTTTTTAAAGAAAAAATATAAAGTAAAAGTTACCAAAACCTCCATTGCTAACAGCAGGCAGAATCATTTTTTACTCTTATTCAATTGTAGTAAAGCTGACCAGCTCCACACTACGGCCAGTCCTCCTTCATTTTCAGCTGCAATGAAGAATATTAACCTTCATGTGTATACTATCCAACACCATAGTAAAACATGGGAAGACATTGATATTTGAACTTTTTGCTTCAATATGTAAAAAACCCTGTACATTCTTGAAGCCTTGTTTCTTAAATTAGGGTGGTTGTGTTAAAAAAACATTCCATTTGCTACTATGTAAAATTGCAGATCTAAAGTTCACTTTTCTTGCTGCTACCTTGGCAAAAAGGTGGTAGGAGTTTTTGTTCTATCCTGCATGTGCTTCTGGAAATCCAAATATTTTCGTCTTTGTCATGAAAAAGAAAAGCCTGCTGCAGTCTGCTTTGGTTTTAATAAAGTGTACACAGTAGCAAAGTGCATTTTTGGTTTTGTTTGTTTTGATGCTCCCTTTGATGTTGGCATATGTATATATTTAGATACACTGCACTGTTGTACAAGATTTGTTTTAGTAAATAACACTATTTGTAAAAATTGTTAATTGTTTTTGGTATGAATGCAAAATATTAAAGTCAGAGTATTTAGTTCATTATTTTGCAAAGTCAATTTATAAATTTCATGGAAGAGTAATCAGAGAAGGACTTCCTTTGCTGGAAGAACTTGGAGATGCAATAGACAAGGTCTGTTAGAAGTACTTAGCTCAAATTCTCTCCTTACAGGTGGGGTGGAGGTGGGTTTTTTGTTTTGTTTTTTTTTGTGGGGGGGATTGGTAGACTTCTTTATATGGTGCTCTCACACAGGTTATATTATTTTTACTTTAAAATTTTTTAATCTGCCATTAACTGCCTTCAGCTAAAATCCAAGTAATACATTGTACATCTTATTTCAAGTATGTTGCGTGTCCTCTTTTTTTTTTTTTTTTGTAAGAAATACAGCATGAATAGTTTAAAGCAGTGGTAAAGGACAAATGAAAACAACTCTATATATACAGTCCAATGTATTAGTCAGGTGATCAGGCCCACCNAGCAGTGTGCCCAAGTGGTCAAGAAGGGCAACAGCACCCTGGCTTGTGTGGCCAACAGGACTGGGGAAGTGATTGTCATCCTGTACTCAGCACTGGTGAGGCCGCACCTCAAATACTGTGTTCCGTTTTGGGCCCCTCACTCCAAGAAGGACATTGAGGTGCTGGAGCATGCCCAAAGAAGGGTAACAAGGCTGGTGAAGGGTCTAGAACACAAGTCTTACTAGGAGTGGCTGAGGGAACAGGTTGTTTAGCCTGGAGAAAAGGAGGCTCAAGGGAGACTTTATCACTGTCTTACAACTACCTGGAAGGAGGAGGAGTGAAGGTCGGTCTGTTCTCCCATGTAGCAAGCAGTAGAACAAGAGGAAATGAGCTCAAGTTGTACTAGGGGAGGTTTAGATTGGACATTAGGATCAATTTCTTCCCCAAAAGGGGTTGTCAAGCTTTGGAACAGGCTGCCCAGGGAAGTGGCGGAGTCACCCTCCCTGGAGGTATTTAAAAGACGTGTAGATGTGGTGCTTAGGGACATGGTTTAGTGGTGACCTGGCAGTGCTGTTAGTGCACTGTTAGTGCTGACAGTTAGCTGTTGAACTCGATGATCTTGAAGGTCTAATCAGAATGATTCTGTGATTCTATGTATTTTCGTACAGATCAGTAAGCACATACTGCTGGTAGCCTGACAGTTAATTTACATAGTTGTTCGACAATTAATTCAGTTTCTGATGACAGTAACACAAAGTAGCATAAAACATGGTTGGTTGCTCTAACTGAAATGAGTTGAAGATCAGGGTAAAGCCTGGTTCATGAATGTATATTAGTCCTTAAAATACTGTCACAGCTGAAATTTGATGGTCTTGACAGATGCATGCTGTGTTCCTATAACAATGTTGAACTTTATAGGTTTCTTGCTTAAACCAGCGTAAGCAGCTGAGATCACCATGGGAGTTTGGGAGCAGAGGGCAGCAGATTATTAGTTTGGCCTATTCTTGGGGTCCCTCCCTAAAAATGTGAGCTAAATACCTTAGGATAAGTGATTATGTGGACTGTGGGTGTGATAATTTCTGTCTCTCGCGCATATCATTTCAGTTGACAGAATTTAAAGTCCTACATATTGTGTAGAAATCAAACATGTAACGTCTCTGATCTGGAACAAGGAGGGGGAATTAATACTGAGTTTGCTTTACTGCCCCTCTCTTTTGGACAAAAAGTGTATTTTTATTGAGAATGCCTATGATGAAAATATAGTTTGAGAGTTTGTTCCATAGTATTTAAAGCTATTGTAAAAATCTGCTACCACAAATCTGGGCAGCTGGTAAAATAAACATCAGTCTGTATTTAAGGGGATCGTATCAACTATCTTCACTTAATCTTTGGATGAAGTGGTTCATATGTAATCTCTTTTCATAGCAGTCACTTCACACTGTGTTACGAAGTGGGCACCTTAATTGGATTACTACTGTAACTGTTTTTCAAAATCTTATGCTACTCTGTTGCAGGATAAAGACTTTTATATCTCACAATATTTGTAAATTTAAATTATCTGTATTATTTTAAGTCAAGGCTGTTTTGGTTGATAGTGATCATGATCTGTGTTTTAAGTGAGAAATGAGAAATAAGCCTTTGTGAGAAAACCTGTGGAGAAACCTCCACTAATTAAGGCTAATTTGCACTTTAAAAAATTCACATCAATATTAGGAGTATACATGGGCAATATGCAATAATGCAATCAATCATTTGTGGGGAAAAAATGCAAATAAGTATTTCCAGTTGTAGACTGGGAGCATCTTCAGAGTATGATCTCTTGAGTTGATAGAAAATATAAGGAATGTAGTGATTATAGCACCTCATATTTTACTTTGACTTTGCTTAACCCTGTTAAGCATGAGTTTTGAGTCCTTGTGCACATGCTTTTGATTTCTAAAATCAATGCAGATTGCTGTTTATGCCCCATGTTCCTAAAACTTGTGACATCCACTAACTTAGCAGTTGTACTTTGGACCCTGCTTGTAGGGATGTTGAATCTAGCAGGAACATGTGTGGTTGTGACTGCCTGTTGCAGCGTTACACTATTCACTAGTACAAACTCAACTGGTCAGTATCTCTGTTTACCTCCTTTTGGCTCTAGGAAGCACACATAACAAGAAAGAGGACCCTTCAATGTATCCATGCCTGGGCCACTTAATTTTATACAGTATATCCTATAGCAGTTTTCTGAACTTGATTTACTAGTAAGCAAACAAATCTGTTCTCACTGCTACTGAAATCACACTGGAGTCTATTTCTAGGCAGCAGTGACAGCTCATCCCTGGTGGCTCCTGCATCCCCAGGTATGTGTGGATTACACAGATGTGTTTACTTTTGTGAACTGTCTGTCAGACTGTCCCAGTTCTCTGTGCATCTTGAATCAGTGTGAACATTTAGATCCCTTGGTTTTAAAGTTTTTTAGACTTGTGAAAATTTCCTCAAATTAGTCTTTATCTTTGTTCCCCTGGTGACATATTCTTGTAGCTGATGCTGAATAATTGTGGCAGAGTTCATTTAGGCAAATCCTGCAGGAAAAAAACATGTGGCTGGAGGAATATAGGTACTATGATTATTTATATAAAAATTCAGTGGTTTACAAAGAACAAATGGAAGTCTCAGCTCAGCAGAGGACAGAGAAGTCATCGTTCTCTGGAACAGTGTAAGAACACAGGGTCAGTACCAACCACCTCACTGAAATGTGCTATTGAAACATTTAAATAGGTTTTTTTCAGAGAAACCATAGGTGTTGCCTGAAAGACTTGTTAGGGATGTGTGTGTTCAGAGGGTTTTTTTCCCTCCTGGTGCAGTGAGGAAAAACAAAGAGTGAAAAATGTCTTGCTTTAAGAGTCCACAATCTCACTTTATAACAACTTTCTGCAGCTTCTGTGGAGTCATGATTTATATTATCTGATTGTGTGGATGACAACACTCAAGTAGGACTTAGCATTAGTAATTTTTAAAACTCTTCACTTACCTCTAAGTAGATAATTTTAATTTAGTAATTTGTCTTAGTAAGCTCTTTCTCTCTCAAAACAGACCTGATTTCTACTCTTGAGCACTTATCTTCCAGATAATCAAGGCTTCCTGTGAATGTAAGCTCTTCCTTCCAAGGCTTCAGAATCTCATTGACTGCTTCAGGGGGCAGCTATTTGCCTTGGTTGCTCAAAGCAGTCCCTAATCTTGCCTCTTCCAAGAAGTAGACTCCCTTGAATTTGTCTATCCATAAGGCTCAAGTTGCTCAGGTTTCTTTATTCAGAGTAGGTAGTAGGTAGGAAACAATTGTGCATCTGTAAACAGCACTGAGCTGAGCAGCATTCAGTGGGATCCTATAGTTCAGCAGTGGCAATGCAAAGAATCCATATCCCATCTCTCACGTGTCTGTGTATATGTATTTTTTTTCCATAGATTAACAAGGGATGACTCCACATCAGCATTTTCAAAGAGTGCTCCAGACCGAATGCAGCACTGCACACTTGCTCACCCAAAATGAGGGACTGGAAGATCTTCAATGCTGGCTGATGGATGCTGGCAGAGTTAATTTTCTGTATCCTTACTAATAGTAAAGCTATTATTATTACATTTGCAATACAGTTTCATGTATAGGCAGCAGCCAGGAAAAATAGTGTTAACCTCCTACATATGCAATTTTATTTTATAAATGTTCCACTGCCATATTAAGGAGTATGACCTCCTGGTTCATTACTGCCAGACTAGTTCTTATCAGCAGCCCTACTGCATGTTCCACAACAGTAAATCCTGTAGGACTCAGAATCTTTCTTATCAAAAAGTCTGCAAAAAAATCTTTCTTTCGTGATTCCCTTCTAAGCCCTGGGATCCTACAGGACAGCTGAAGCACTGTCTACATATTCACTGAATATTTGAAGCCACCTTGTGCACTGGGTTTGCCAGAATATCAGGATTGCCTCGTTTTTCTATTTCCATTGAGGAAACAAAGTTTTAGATTGTTCCTTTGGGGGGAAAAAAAACAAAACAAAAAACAAAAAAGAAAAGGAAAAAAAAAAAAGGACTTGGTCACTCAGATACAATAGTCTTGGGTTAATTTATTTTAAGAATAAAAATCTGTCCTGTATAAGATCAGTATTGGCAGTGCAAGCCTAAAGAGTTTGTGTTTCATTTGAGAAGACTGGTAAAGGAAGATCTTTGGCTTCTTTGATAGGAGGGTGCTGTGTTCAGGTATTGATAAAGATGTAACTTCTGGCACATGCTCTGTACAGACAGTAATCTTTGTTTCACTGATTCTTTGATCTCTCATTGATTGTGACTCCCAATGTAAAACTGTAAAGAATGTTGTATCATAAAATGGATCTTGACTGCAGATCTAGCTTGTTATAATTACCCAGAAATACTAATTTTATCTGAATTTCTCAGCTGAACCAGACTTGTTATCCGTAGCTCACTACAGGTATTTGGGCTCTCTTATTTTTAATACTTGTTTGTCTTGCAGAACAGAAGAGAAGAGGCAGATGTTGAAGTTACTTGCGGTAAAACATGGAGTATAATAGTCAATTGTCTGGGGTAATGATGTAGTTTGGAATAACAATGACAAGCAAGAGACTATGATGAGATGGTCTCTTTTCTTAGTACTTCACTGCCAAATTTGTCAAGTGTTGGATTCACTTGAATTGGGTATGACATGTAGGGTAGGGTCTCAAGGACATAAGAATAGTGGAGAGAATGAAAGAAAAATGCAAACTAGCACTTGAAGTGTATGATGCAATCAGGAGAGACAAAGAAAGAAGACTTTGTTCAAATAAATGAATCTTTAATAATAATGCTTTGTTTCTAGAAGAATATGCATGCTTTGTATAGAGAGGATTCATCCACAGAAACCCTTGGTCTGTAAACGAAGCAGTATTTTAAGTCTGTGTTAAAAAATAACCTCTCTGTTTTTCAGAAGATGTAAAGTAATTCAGGGCTTTGAGTGAAATCAGAATTAGGGCATGTTCTGTAATATCAAAAGACTTACAGAAGTTTTCTGCTTTGAGTGCAGTACAAAAATTAAGGAGAGGATGCCTATATGCCTGAACAGATAGGCAAGTCTTTTTAGACAGTATTCTAACTCTTATGGCATGTCATAGCCTGAGCAAGTCAGTGTTCATCTTCAATTGCTTACATTTGCACGTACTAATTTGTAGGGAAAATCAGGTTTTATGACTTATGAAGCACTTCAGCTTTCTTTTCCTGCTATACCTATGTTTGCTGTTCACTTGGGTCTCAGGTTTAGAAGCATAAAGGAAGCACGGAATGTATATATGGAACATAGTTTACTATATCCTGCTTCGTTGCCTGTGTGACATTTGCTGAGTTGGTTTCCTGTAAAAACTGATACATCAGCTCACTTCTGGTCATAGATAACAGGCAGGAAGAGCTGCCAGGACTCCGAAGAAGAATAGTCCATATAAATCCTCCATGCAGCACAGAGCTGAAGTGAGTATTTTTATTTTAGGAAGAAAAAGCAAATGGCATGTTTTGATACTGCAGAAGGAAGCTGTTCTCAGAAAGTACAGATATTTTAAGTTGTTCACGATTTCAAACCCATTGCTCTACAGAAAGCTTAGATAAGATGACTATGTCAGTAAGAAATGAAATAAGGGAGAACGAAGTCGTGTGGTTGCTGCCTTGATTGCTTGGCGGGCTGCCGGAATGGGTCTGCCTGAGCAGTTACACACTGTACTGGCTGAAATAACAAATGGCACAGTTGCTGTTGTACCTTTGGAAACAGACTGTGAGGATCTTTTGTACCAAACTAAATGCTGCAGATATCTGCATTCTGGGATTGCTAGTAGAGGTAATCTATTTTGGATAGGAATGAAATTTTCTATCAATGAAATTTTCTGGTCAACAAAATATTAGTATGTTTTATCTAAGGACTCTCACAGTGCTTGAAATGACAGATGGGCTTTGAAATATTAAGTTTCTTCTGTGAAATGGTGGAGATGGCAAATTATAGGAAAGACATTGCTCTTGATGAAAGAGTGCGCCAAAAAGGGAAAAACCTACCTTACCACAAACCAATTCTTGACTTACCAGAGTAATTGTTTCCATTTGCATTTTTCTGATTTAACTGCTATTTAATCAGTTTTGAGATTTCACATTCAGGATTAAGCTAAGTTTAACATTTTCAAAGTCATTTTCAACTCCTACTGAAATGATACATCAAAATAATCCAGCCATGATTGTAGCTGATCTCTTGCATCTAGCCAAGACACCAGGAAAGCAAATAACTAATTCCAACCCTGCCTGGTTTTGTATTGTTACACGTTTCTCTAGGCACCTTTTGCCTTTTAATGGATGTTCTTTCCCCGTGTGTGGTTTGGGTTTTTTGTCTTGTTTTGCTTTGTTTTGTTTTACTTTGAAATGTCTTGTCCATCTATGGAAATATCTACAAAAGTTGGAGTACAGATCACCAATGAACAACCTGTATCTGTATAAAAACAGGAGATGAAGGCTCTCCCATTAACAGGACCATTGCAGTTTGGCCAGGGAGGAGGTGCAGGACTATTTTGCAGGAGAGAACTGGAGAGTGTATGAGGCTCCTCAGCCCTACAATGCTGTTGATGCCTGCATGTGTGAGGGCTGATCCCCACTGTTGGTGCAAAAAAGGAGAGGGTTGTCACAGAAAACCGTATGGAACTCTGCAGTGTTTTTCAGAGCAGGGCATTTTTCAGCTAGGGCCCAGACTGGTGCTGTTTCCTGGCCTTTTGGTTTTTTACGTGGTTTTCAGAGCTGTGTTGGAATTTGGCTCCCTGCTGTTCTGAGGAAAGCTTTCATGATTGTACTTTACTGCTTACTCTGCAAAAAAAGTTTTATCATGAGGAACATTACAATCTCACTTATGAGGAGTCATCATCTTAGAAGTATTCATTGACCTACACAGTACACTATGTCAGAATGCCTTAAACTGGTGAAAAGAGGCACGCAGGGACTGCACTGCATGTCAAGAACATGCAGAAAACTGGTAGATGAGGTTAAATTCCAGGAGCTCTGGATTCTAGTCCTGTTTGTACATCACGAGAGTGCTCTTTCCCTGGATTCAAATCTCTTTGCATAGTTCCTGGGAATTTGGACTACTTCCCTTTCAGGTTTTACAAAGTCAATATTCATAAATATTCTCAAGGAAATGCCTGTTGGGTCTGTTACACAGTGGCACAAGACTTAAATCTCAACATTAAAAACCTTTCTTTTAATGGGAAACCAGTTGGATGAGTAACAGTGAAATTGGTTGTTTTCCTTACGTATACAACAGGTACAGCTTGGCTTTGAGATTTTCTGACTCCTTGGTAACACTTCCCAGTAGGAGAGAAAAAAAGTGATTCAGTCTTCCTGCTTTTTCATGCCAGGGTATTTCTGCTGAAAACACTTCCCAGTGAAGAGCTGAAGTGGTGGCTTATAATTAGGATGCTTCTGGCTTGAGTCAATCATTCCACTACTGGTTCACTAAGCAGTTTACAGATGGTAAGTTTTCTTTGTGACAGTGTAGTGCTGGTTATGTATTTAACATGTGCTACATTTCTTAATAACTTTGGAGCTTCTGCCAAACTTCTCAAAATTCAAGGCAAGGCTGTTGAATTTCCCAGAAATGATGATTTACAGACTGAGACTCACCCCTCATGTTATCAAAACTTTGCAAGAGAAAGAAAACAGTTTAAACTTCTGTCTTGTTTATCTTTCTCCCACTAAGAGCTTGTGGAGACACTGCATTGAAAAGGAGGTGGTAAGGTGTTTATCTCTTGGAGCAGCACTGCCCTGAACTTCAACTATGGGTGAGCAGATGGAGTAAAAAGTGAGAAGGCTTGTTACTGCAACTCCAGCAGCCTCCTGAGATTCAGGTAAGGGTTAAGCTCCAAGGTATCTTTTACAGCAGTCCAGTTGCAGTATGTGCCTTCTTACAGCAGCACTCCGCATCATCCCAGCCCCTCCTCCCCTGCAGCAGGTCTGCCCCTTCCATCAGAGCTACTCCCACACACCAGGTAGTATCAAGCTCCCTCCCTCTGCCCCTGTCTCACAGGTCATCCTCCTTCACGCATATCTCTTCAGGTATCTACAAAACTGTAACATGGCTTTTATTTCATTGGAAATAGGCTGGAGGGTAGAATAGCTTTAGGACTGTCTCAGCCACTTTTTGGCTCATAAATTTCACTATATTCAGTACTCAATATACACATCACTATATCTGCTCCCTCCTTGAGTAAGTTGAGGGAGGTAGTCACTATCTCATTTTAAGAGTAACAGAGTGAGGGCAGGAATAAATTGAAACACAGGATCACTAAGGCCTGGCTTTATGGAGAACTGTTCATCAGGACTGGCGATGTTCCCAGGTGACACTGTGGTGACAGGACACTGTGCTGTGCAGATCTGAAATCCCCAATGGGAGGCATCCGTCACCGTACACGTGCCCAGATCTAATGCACCCTGCTGTGGTCTAATGAGTTATCCCATCTTGTGAATCCAGCTTGACAACCACTTTTCAAACAAACTTAGTGAACTGTGTAGGAATGCTTAAACAGTTTTGGACTAATAAAAATGACATTATTTGGTGACTAAACAATGCAAAATAAAAACATCATTATCGCTCAGTCAGAAAGCAATCTGAAGAGACAAACCTAGGGCATTTCTGAGCAAAACACAGGGTGAGCTGTAGCGGGACAAAGGGCCACCTGCCCTTCTGGTGCTCGCCTAAAGCAAAGTCACTGGGAGGGATGCTCGGTCTGTTCTGGCATGGACAGAACTGAGGTGTGGAAATTTTCTTCTGTTCTGCAGGAAATATTACCAAAACAAAAATCCTTGTTGAACTCAGTATGAAATGTAACAATGTTCTGCAAAACAAAATTTCAATTTTCCCCTACTGCACTGAAAATGCAATAATATGTACTCAGTGGCTGTTTAGTTTACCTAATACTTCATAATATTTTGGTTTCACTGAGTTCATTTTCTGATAAAAAAAAATCTTTAAATTCCACAAAAATGGTGGAAAAAAACCCCAGACAGTGCAGGCTTAAGGAATTCATTGCATAAACCAGAAGATTTGAACATTAAATCATAGCTACAACTGCAATTCTCAGTGCCTTTAATGAAATTAAGTATATTGAATTTAAAAAATCTAATATTCTGCCCATGGATAAAACCTATACTATAATGGGTGTAGATTTTTATTTATAATAAAGAATATTGCCATATTGCTCAACTACTACCCAATAGAATTGTTATCAAAAGAATGATTTCTCAGGTATCCTCTTAATTGTTTAATATCTTCATTAATG
>VYZX01009236.1:492411-568270 GCA_013401335.1 Brachypteracias leptosomus | reverse complement strand
TCCTCAGTTTCACCACGTGGTGGAAGCAGAGAAACTAACACCAGAAGAATTGGCGCTGCAGTTCCTCAGTTTCACCACTTGGTGACAGCAGAGACCGAGACAAAACAGAGTCCCCGCCCCGTACAGACACCCTATAGACACATATAGAGCCCTATAGAAACCCTATAGACCCCTACAACCCTCTGTATACCCCTAGAGACCCTTATAGATACCCTATAGACCCCTACAACAGACTCATGTAGACACCGTATAGATGCCTATGGACACCCTATAGACCCATTTAGACCCCTACAGACCCATACAGACACCCTATAGGACCCTACAGACCCTCAGAGACACCGTATAGATGCCTATAGACATCCTATAGACCCTTTAAGGCCCCTACAGACCCATATAGACCCCTATAGACCCCAGCTCACCTCAGGGGCTCACCCTAGTCGCTGCCGCTGCAGGAACCACCTCAAGAGAAACTAAAGATGCACTATGAAACACATTTTCAATAGGTCAAAAGTTTTAGGAGAAAAATTTAACTTTTAAACAGTGATTTGAGAAAGTGAAACAGGAAACCGCAGAGAAGACCAGAACAAGGAATCTAAGACAGATAATGCTGAATATTTCACCCCCCTTGTAGTCTAATCCACCACGGTGAAGAAGTAAAAAGTCACTGATGTTGCTTTCCAGCATACCTTCTGGTATGAACCCAGATGATGGAAATAAAGTGTTACAATACCAAGAAAAACAGAAAGAAAACCTGATATTTACAAAGTTTGTAAACAGAACTATGACAAATTATCTCATGGAAATTTCAGTTCCTAAGTTATATGAAGTCATACCCTTCCATGGATACACACCAGTGTAGGAAGGTTTGTTACCTCTGACTGCAGCACCCTCTCAGCAGGTGTTAATTTGGCATTTTTTCCCTCTGGTACCCTCCTGAATTGTAGCCTCCATTACAGACATCATGCTAATGGTCAAGCCACAGTAGTCCTCTTCGCACAAGAAACTGACCAACATTTGTCTTATGTGCTGAGACCACCATTTGATTTCTGAAACCAGTTAATACTTTCACTCCCTAGAATTTGGCCAAGCATTCAGGACTATCTGTCCATCTCCTTGAGTATGCCCCTAGCCTTATCTTCTCTGGAAGTCTTTTTTCTCCTCCAGAATTTGAACCTGTTCCCTCCCAACTACTATCTCTTCCTGTCTTTTGAAGATGTCAGCTTTATGGACAAAGTTTTCAATGGTGTCACAAGAAAGGTTTCAAGTAATTTCTTTGCACCTTCAAACAGTGACATAGAGGTAAAAGATAATGCAGCTATGAGAGGTTATTTGCAAAGAAGAAATTGCTAAGAATTACAGAAATCAGATATGAATTGGAAAGAGTAAGAGAAGAGGAGTAATAAGCCATTGTTATGATATGCTACTGCTGAGGAATAGTAACAAAAGTCTAGCATTGAGGCTCCAAAAGACCCGGTCCATCTGATACCTTTAAAAAGGCTTTGCTATAATTTTATTCTTCACAGAATGTTGGCAAGGCATAATCTTGTCCTCCACTTTAGAAATATGGTCAACCCTTTGAGCTAATATTATGTTATAAACTTCCTTACATCTAAACTGGGGGTCTTGTGGCAGTGTTCTGACTCATGTCCACATTTTAAAAAATCACAATATTCCATTATTTTTTTTTTTATTTTTTTTTTTTTTTTCAGACTGGAAAGGAGATGGTACAACTCAGTTTATGCAAATAGTCCTGATGAGGCCAGTTAAGAAAGCCATATTGAATCAGGATGGCTTCTTGAATGACTAAGTACACAAAAAAGTTAACATTACAACCGTAAGTGCTTAATATAGAGAGAAAACTTGGAAAATAGCACTTGACCTTCTAAGTTTTGAAACACTGCCTGAGTCAGACTGCTTTTCAGCCTCTTTGTACATTTTAAGCATTTATTTTTTAATAAGTTAAAATGATCTGTTTGGTTCCTCAAAGAACAGAAAATTTTTTTAATAATTTCTTCTTACATTGAAAATATGGTTATGAAATTGGAGTAAAGACAAAAGAGATATAGTCAGGCATTAGTGGTTTTTTATTGGTTTCACTGTACCTTCAAGGCTTCACATTGTCCATGTAGTAAGAGTCACTTAGACGTAAACTTTGGTCAGAGAATCTAAGCAACCAATTTTATCAGGAATGATTTACCAAATTACATTCTTAGAAAGAATTGCCTGGCTCAGAAATCTTTACAGCTCTATTGACCATGCAAGTACACTCTAGCTGACCTCTTAAGGGCCTGGTGAAAGAAGTGTTCAACAGTTATTGGAAAAACAGAAAAAGACACAGGTAAATAAACCTGAAGTGTCAAATAGATCTAGAAGAGCTCATTCGTGCCTTGTTGCTCTTGACTGAAGTGCACAGAAACCATTCAGCACAGGCACCCCCCTGGATAAGCACCTTGCTGCAAGAGGTCCTCCTCACCTGGCTAAGGGCACTGGTCCAGTAGAGAGCTGTCACTCCAGAAGTAATTGTGATGTATCACTGGTTTGGAGAATTTTACCTTAGGTTTTGGACACAAGACTTCAGGGCTTGCATTGTTTTGCACGGAGGACTGTATTGTTCAGTGACACTGAAGGTTTCCCCCCTAAAAAAAAAAAAGAGAATATGTGAATTAATCAAACATGTATTTTATAGGAATTATTTTAGAAACAAATAACAGACAGGTCAGGCAATTTGGATGCAATGTCTTTCCATATTTCTTTATTCAGCATCTTTCCACTGAACAAACCTGTTTATACATTTAATAAGTTCCCCAGTAGCTTTGGGGAATAAAAATTATTAGGTGCACTAAATAACCACATCAAAACAAATGTGGAGAATAATAAAAGCCAAATACTACCTGCCTGCCCCCCAAACAATGACCCCCTTCAAATACATCTGTGAGAGCACCTCACATTAGATCGGGCTGTAGCTGAACACATGGCCCAGGTGGAGGGGGTCACAACACCACTGCCCCAAAACACCAAGAGCTCCCCAGGGAGTTTGTGGTGCCCCCCCAGCCACCTCCCAGCAGGTGCATGAAGGGGAACAGCCCACAGGCTCCCCAGGAGGCAGAGGGAAGCCTGCTCTGACCCAAGAGGTCTGGGTCTGGCTGTGGACTGCCATAGAGGGACACCACGTATGTGACTGTCATGGGAGGACACTGCGTACGTGACCCCCCCACTATTTGTGCCACTGTGATGACTACCAGACTGCACCTTGGGAAGTCGTGGGCAGTGCCTTCCTGGCTTAGAAGCTCCAGGAGACTGGAGGAATAAACCTCGATAATTCTTCTCATTAGGGGATTTCTTATCCACTTTCTCTTTGTTTGCTTTCTGGATGCTTATTTACCAGGCCTGTCACACAGCCTGTGGAGGACAGTGGTAGGAGCTGAATGACTCAGGGGACTTTGTGTCCTCACTGCTGTTGACTTGTCAGGGGACATCCCTTCAAACACTGCACTCCTACTTTACTGCCTGTTTGACAGGAATGGGCAGTCCTGTTCCTTGGAAATAACTAGGCTGGTTGGAACTGATTGCTAAACAGGATTGTTTTTCCTGACAATCCTTTTCATTGCTAGGTTGTTGATATTCCAGAGTTTTTAAGAGCACGCATTCATTTTTCACATGAGTGTTTCAAAGTGTTAGATACATGATCCTCCAGACGAAAGTAGCTTGCTACAGCTGGGAAGTGTATCCTTTATTACAGACTGAAAAAGTGAATAATATCTAAAGAAACTTGCGCTGCCAAAATGAAATCACATGAAATGCAAAGACATGCTGCTTGGAGCCTGTCAAAACCCATTTGCTATTTTGGGTGGCATTCAATTGCCAGCAGTGAGAATTTGATGGGCCTTTATTTCACACCTTCAAAGAGCTTTGAACAGCTTGAAAGCCTAACTGAGGAAAACACTGGGGAGGAAAGTATAAACAAGTGTGAGTGCAAGTAAGAAAGGAACAAACTCCCAGAAAGCAGCCTTCTCTGAAGCTGGTCAGAGAGTAACAGTGGAAGTGCTTTGAACATATCTTTCTTCCAATCCCCCCTACATTCAATAATACTTACCACATAACTCTGTCATAGGACAAAAAAAAATACTAGAGATGAGGAACTGCATTTGGATTCTTCTACTGATGTGACAGATATTAAAATGACTATAAGAATTTAGCACTGATCAGTGTTGTCCAGTTATGCCTCTCACTGAATCACTGTCGCATGTGGAGTCTTTAATTGTGCTATATAATTTTCCAATCACAAGTGACAAGAAACAAAAACACATATTCCTTTACCACAGGATTTTTTTGTAATAGTGGTTAATTTGGTTTGCAGTGTCATCTTTTTCAGTAGGAATGCCCTTTTTCATACAGAGGATTTCTCAAGCACTTTTGATGTGCTGTGCCAGCATGACCCACTTGTCAGCTGAAGAAGTGGCCTGCATTTCACAGATAGAGCTACTTCTATAAATTTTCATTGCTGTCTTGTAGTTTTGGATGGGGCCATTTAATTCTGTTTCAATTTCTACAACTTTTAATTTTGCCCTTGCTCCTCAACCTCATGTGTAAGTAGAAAGTTTCCAAGTGAATTTATGACCAAGCAACCATGCTTTTCTCCTGGCAATAGCCAGCTGGGTCAGGCTCTGTCTGGTCCATAGAGATAGCAGATGTCCAGCTCTTCACTCCACTGTGAAACTCACACAGGTGACGTGGGTAACCATCTCTCCCTGGTCACTCTTCTCCTGTCCTGGCACTCTTGTGTCAGCCACCCTGTGGGTTCTGCGCTACGGGCAAACAATTCCCCTCTGCTCTGCTTCTTTTGGGTACTTTGGATCTCTGTTCTATAATTTACTCTGGAGGATTCACACAAAGTTACAGCCTTCATAGCTGCCATTGCAACTTCATGTTTTAATAAAAAATGGGCAAGGCTAGATATTATTGGAAAAGTTAAATATATTATTTAACTTATTGGAACAGTTATGATGGCACTTTTACATGACAGTTTTGCTGCCATCTCAATAAGTCTCATTTTAACATAATAGAATTGCTACTCAAGTAACATAGGATGGTTGCAAATGCATGTTATGTAATCACAGAAAAGGATTAATAAAGAGGCTTTAGCCACCCTTTTGAGGGATTTCTTTTTCAAGCAGTGCAGGCTCACCAGTGCTAAGCTAATTAAATGTCAACTTTAATACGGAAAATATTTTATAATCAGTTGCTTTGATACCAGTAAATGCTATGATGATTTTTCTTTTTTACCCTGAAGAAAAATTAGTTAGCAAACCAATTAGCTAGTCTGAGGTATGAAGCTCTTGTACCAGTACCACATTTTGGCTAACATTTCATGTTCCTAGATGTGCATGGGTAGCTTCTAGGGCCTTTACTTGGTATGTTTCTCATCGTTTTCTTCACCTTCCCAAGGAAAGGTAGATAATTACATTATTTCATTGAAAAAGCAGGATGAGACTGAAATAAGGTCAAAAAGCTGAATTAAGTAACACTGAGGTAGATATTTTTAACATACAAATGGCAACATCCACTTCACAGAGCACAGCAACAACAAAACCCACGTAAATGAGACTGGTTGCTCACAATTAAAGGCTGGGAGCTAGTGATCACTTTTTTCATAAGCAACAGGTGGAACATTTCAAATACAGCATCTAACCTATTCATACCTTCCCTGTTTGCATCTGGTATCCTACCACACTTTGATGTCAAGGTGTGTCCACCTCTATACACACCATGCTAGCACTGACTCTAGCCTCTTAAGTCAACCTAAACCTTCCCATAAATATCACCACATTCAGACTTTTGCCATCAGCAGGACTGCTTTCCCAGTCTGGCGGCAATTCTGACCCTTCTGAGCCTGCAGAGAGGCATCATCAGGTCTGTGAACAGCCTGTTCCAGCTCTCCCGTAACAGGGTTAATGGCAACAACAGCTGGGTCTGAAAAAACTTGTGTCCAAAAGAGCCACCTTGAACACATTGCACTCCACTGATTTTGCTCATGGAGGAACTGGTTTTGACATGAACTGGCCCTGTGTCCAAGGCTGGAGCCTTGCTGTGGGCACACTGGGGCCCCTGTAATTCTGTCCTGAGGAAAGCATAGTCTAAGTTGCAGCACTGCTCCTCTGAGGTGGCTGAGGAACCAGAGCACAGCCTCCAGCACAGGACACAGAAGGAGCACAAAGAACAAGAAGAGGAGTGATCCTATGTCCAGGAAGTACTCACCTGC
Organism: Brachypteracias leptosomus; assembly: GCA_013401335.1. Taxonomy (NCBI): domain Eukaryota; kingdom Metazoa; phylum Chordata; class Aves; order Coraciiformes; family Brachypteraciidae; genus Brachypteracias; species Brachypteracias leptosomus. Next base: position 562,011 of record VYZX01009236.1, on the reverse strand, counting down.
AGGGTCTGGCCCAGTCTGGTGCACCCCCCTGGAAACCCTCCATCACTTCAGCAGACAAAAAGGAAATGATAGATCCTTCTCTGTACTGCTGAGCCACTCTCCTACACATGCTATGTTAATGGATTTCAACCACATCATCACCCCACTGATGGGGACTGATTAAGTCTCACCTGGGACTGATTAAGGAGCAGCTGCCATCTGTGTGAAACCAAGTGTTTTGGGTGTTTATTAGTGTGTATGGATGCTGGGAGTGTATCAATAAAGCCAGTCCCGAATAACATGGAGTGGGCAATGCAACATAATCCAGGTGTCAAGGAACAGTATTACTGAGCGAAAGATAATAGCATGGGTGAGGTTTGGGAACTACAAACACAAATTACTTCTGCAAAGTTTGCTATTTTCGTCAGCTTTATTCTGCTCTTCCTGCACCTCACAAAAATCTCATTGAAATGTGATAGACAGCTGGGGGATCAGATGACATTACATGAAAATGATACAAACCACAGAGAGAATAAATGTTTTTCTATCTGTCTTTCTGTCAATGGCCTTGGGAAAGATCAAGTGCAGATAAATAACATTCAGCTCAGCCAGGCAGCCAGCTGCATCATCACTTCTATCAGAGGAATATGGATTTCAGGAGATAATGCAGCTTGGGATAACCTCATGCAATGCTCTGTGATATTGAGGTGGGTGGGTTATTAACAGGAGCAGGATCCAGCCTGTTTCCTCTGTCATCTGCCACATTCTGTTCCACCTGCTGAGGAATTGCTGCTGGCCATGATGCCTTTGAAGCTATCAGTCCTTGGAGAAAAGTGCTCTGCTATTGAGTCTGAGGATGCCTGTTGTCACTGACCACTCAATTTTGGGCAGGGACCAGGGTCCAAGCAGCTCAGAAATTACTCCAGTTTTGCATCTGGTGTCTCACAGATGGACTCTTCCTACAGTGACAGTTTGGGATATGGTGGTCAGAGAGTTGGTGTACTGCAAAATTGGGCAGCACTCCAAGTAAACATCACTATTATCAATATATTGTCTGTCAATATCCTTCTGTCCTCCTGCCAGTTGGTGTATTAGTTTCATCAAACGGTAGAAGGGAAACACAAGAAATCTCAGAAAGGAGATTTGTTGTCTGAAGTGTTTCCCTGTACAAAAACATTCAGACTGGCATTTCAATTTAAACATATACATGGTGCCTTGTCCAGGAACTGGAGAGGCACAAAAGGACAGTGTCACAAGGAAAACTTGCTCTGACCCTTGTACTCAAGTTACAGACTCAGCACTATCAAAATGGAACTTTGTCTTGTCTTCTGTGATCAATATTGTGCTTCAGAGTAACAGAGTTTTATTCTTTTAAAAAAATTTTTCTTCTGTCCTTAAATGTCCTTGATTAAAGCCCCATAGACCGAATTCCAGCTTCCTCAGCCATGAAGTTGTGATGCAGCCATGTGGGTGGCTGACCAAAGAGGCTTCTGTGTGGAATGGTATTGAGGCAATATCCATCCCCATCTTGTACTGCCACAAGAGTGACATATCCGACGTGAGATTGTCCATTTTTCCCTGTGGGAAGGGCCTTTTTGCCGCATCCTGCACCACAGGCACATGTGATAGTCTGGGACAGTGGTAGGGAGCCCACCATTAAAACCTTCCTTAAATGTACCCAGTCCCCAAGGCCCGTATAAAGCAGTCAGGTATTTAGCCCTTTAAACATTCCACTACCCCAAACTAGTGGAAAGTAATCCTACTTATGGTTTACTTTAAACAGGCATTTCAGAGAGTGTCTATAGCTTTAGATACCCTTGTTTTTGTTTGTGAAGGAAATAACAGTGTTTGTCTCCAGGATGCATTTTAGGTTGTCAGTAGACATTACAGCAGCACTGGGCTGCTTCTGCCCCCAGTTCTGAGCAGTCCTGCACAGCTTGTCACAAGTGATGCTCTTGCACATCACTTGGTGTACTTTGAGAAAGTGTTAAAATGCAGTTCAAAAGATACTAGCAAAGCAAGAGGCAGAGAATATTTTTTTAGAGATTATTTTAGTGAAACTATATAGTATTTTTACTCATCATTGTAACCAGAAGCTTGGCAAACTTATTAGCTTCCTCTGCCAGGGAAGGTTCTTCCACAGATGTTGAAGTAGCTTAAACAGTAACTAATCTGAAAGCTGAAATGTAAGAATTTTTACAGTTCGGGAGGTATAAAGCTCCACGGAGATCCCAGACAAGCCTGGATTTATTTTTAATGCTAAGAGCTATTTGGGCTTTGGGTTGTTTGATACCAACTTGCAATTCTAAATTTTTTGATTAGTGCTTGAAGCCTTATTACTTGGTTTGCAACATTAATGCCTACAGGAACAATGACTGTGCTTTGGAAAACTCATGTTTATAGAACTTTTAAAATATACAGTCTGCCTCAGAGAAAATTAAAATGTTGTTCCATTCCTTATCCAGGGATTGCCAAAAATGTACCAGAATATATTTCTGTAGAACGAGTAGCAGAAGAACCAAATATTACTCATTTCAGAGCCAAATATTATGACTTTTTGTTCTCAGATACCTATGAATTTTCCAGACAGATGTGTGCACCAGGCTTCCCTGTGACACTATCAGTTTGAATGATGCATTTATGACCGTTTTAAAAGACTTTTAAAAATAATTTTTCATCTATACTCCCTGTATGTCATTGAAAAGGACTGGAAACAGAGGCTGAAACATTTAAGCAATGTGTTTTGGTACAACACGTACCAGGAATGCGGAGATGGCTGAGACATGGTGGAGGTGCTGAGCTGCTCCATCCCGAGAGCTTTGCTCATTAATGCTCATCCTCACAGCTTGGCCAGTGTGGGGGAAATTACACACCGGGGTTGCTACGTGCACTGAGAGGCAACTTATTTTCCTTCCACACAAAAGACATTATAAAAGTAAAGACTTACCTCTGGTATGAATAGATACATGCTGATTTATGACAGCAAAGGACCTTCCCACTATGGCTACGGAATTCTTCATGTGGTCTATAAATCCTTAATATTAACACTATGACAAAAATATGGACCACAAGAGTGCTTTCAGACAAGATAGGCATCACTGACACATAGCTGACAATTTCTCAGTCCAGATGATCAGACACGCATTTTAGTATTCATTTATCAAGGGCTACCCAGGGAACATCTGTCTCTACTTATTATTCTGACCAGCCCAGGCTAAGAGAAAGTTATTTTCTGTGAATTTCTAATTAGGTCTGAATGGAATTATTTTATTTAGATAAATAAAGATACTTCTATGAAAACTGGTATCAAGGGAATACAGGGCAGTAATGCATGACACATGCTTCTGCTTTAAGAGATCCCTGTGAGTCTTGAGAGGTGGAAATATCATGCAAATAACATCTCTGCACTCAGTATTTTTAGTCGCCAATCCAAAGAGAAGTGTCCCACGTGTCCATCACCTTCACATTTAAAGAAAGTTAAAGTTAATAATTACTTTCCTCCTGCTTCTGTATATGTATTAGGTATGAGAGAGAGTGAGACCGCACTTTGAATAAACAGTCAATATTTTGAGATTGGCAATTTCATGGTATCTGGGTGCTTAGCATTTATTTTCTGTGAACCAGATCTGCAGAGGTGGAAGAGCTGGTACCACAGGCACAGCTGGATCTGTTGTCTGTTCCTAACCTTGCCTGACTTAGGGCTTGCAGCAGCGAGAGGCAACAAGGTCTGGGCGAAGCAGGATGGGGTGGATGTCCTGGGGGGAAGAAGTGCTCGCTGAAGCAGAGCAAGTCAGCTGCTTTCCTGCACAGGTTGGGACTTAACCCTGCTAATATTATGGATAGCACTGGAAAAGGAACCTGCAAAACACACTTGGCCAAATGTCTTGACTTACTGTTGCAAAATGCTAATAAGGTGCACTGGGCTTTTCTTCAATCACAGGCTTATTCAAGAGAGACCTTAAATTATAATTAAATGTAGGATGCACTTGTCCTGTGTAAATATGATAATTGGTTCGTAAATGTATAATGCTGTTAATTAGTGTGTGATCTCTTGTAACACAGGAATGTGTGTTGCTGTCTCCTGAGCCCCTTGAAGACAGAATAATGAATTACAATTCAGTGCCCTTTTAGTACTTGGAAAGGAAAGCACATCATCCACTCAGGTCAGGATATTTGGAAACTTCAACTGTAAAGGAAGGAAGAAAAGAGGAGGCTTGGCATGACCACATCTTTATTTCTGTAAAGCTAATAATCATCTGGTAATAAGACACAAGTATTTTTCTGTTCAAAATAGGGAAAAAATCTTTTTACTCTTTGTGTTACTCTCTCTCACATGCAGTGCTCCACGGTCAGATGAATATGTCCGAGGAACATTCCTGTTTTGTATCCTAGCATGAAAACTGTCATTTAAACACAGCAATTAAAAGAAGCAGGAGGAAAATGTACTAACACAGGCACACATGTATGAACACATTTAATATCAGCTCTAGAAGGACAGAGCCCAGAGAGTTGTGATCAGTGGAGCAGAGTCTAGTTGGAGGCCTGTGGTTAGTGGTGTCCCCCAAGAGTCTGTCCTGGGTCCAGTGCTGTTCAATATATTCATCAATGACCTGGATGAAGGGATAGAGTGCACCCTCAGCCAGTCTGCTGATATGAAACTGGGAGGAGTGGCTGACACACCAGAAGGCTGTGCTGCCATCCAGTGTGACCTGGACAGGCTGGAAAGCTGGGCAGGGAGAAATTTAATGCAGTTCAACAAGGGCAACAGACACACATGCACACACAAAAGTAGTCAGGCTTTTTAGACCTGCAGTCATAGAATGAAAAATATTCAATTGTGGTACATCCAGTGAAAATGTTAACAAAAACATAAAAGCCATTTCAATACCTAACCTCAGTATGTTCTTTGTTATGAGCTTTTTATGGTTGTCTGGTTAGTATTAGGAAGCTTATTTTCCTTTAGTGACCCACAGAGCTGGCAACTTTGAAGTAAGTAGTGGTGTTACAAAATGTTACAAAATATATACATTTCTACCAAATTTGAGCTACTGAAAAGAAGGTAAAAAAGAATGTCCTGAGTGGCGTTGTCCTGCCACCCAGAGAACTGAGGGCTTCCTGGGGGTGTGCAGCAATCCACCTCTCAGCTGCGAGGGACAGCAGAATGTGCCAGGCTGTGCAGTGCCTTTCTCTTGCTAAATCTTGTTAGGGAATTCTTATGGTACCCTTTGAGGCAAATTAAACACTCATTTGTGCTTAAGTACACGAGAAAAATTTAATGAACAGCCCATTGAGCAGAGCTGTGCTGCAACAAGCGGTTCTGTATGGAGTCTGAAAAGATGCATCACAAGCAGATTCCTTTCATCCACTTGCATCAGCACCAATCCTGGGAGCGTCAGCGCAGGGCACCTCAGCTTGGCCACAGATCCATCCGCCAGCCCAGCTCTGCTCTTAGAGTGATCCTGTCCAAAGAGCGTAAGAGCTGTGTTACACAGCGGGAGCCAAAGCCTCTCATGGCATCAGTGAGAACGGCAATGGCACTGGCTCTGGCAAATCCTTATGTTGAACATTCACCAACTGGAAGGCTTTGATTTAAAAATGATTAGCTTACTGTCCCAGATGTGGAGTGTGTGTGTCTGTAGAAGTTTTCTCAGTGAACAGCTGTGTAGTGATGATGTGCAACGACTGTGATCTGACATCGGGGTTTTAATCCAATAGTCCTGGAGTGTCGTTTTTTTAACAGCTTTTCACAAATTCCTAAAAAGGCTTTTTCAAAATTCTGTCAAACTAAAGGAAAGGCAAGTGTGGAAGTACTGGGAGAGAACCATGCACTTGTTTAAGGGGTGATGAGGCCATTGATCTAGATTTGGCTGGCTGCACTGCTGCTTGAGTGAGACAAATGGATGAAAACCACTTTCATTTAACAGCAGTCAGTTGTTAAAAGGCTTTAAATTATCATCTCAGCTGGTATTTTTTTAGTCTAGCTTCAGCTTCCTTCATGTGTGAGATGCTTTTGACTTGTTATATTCTGGACAAGTAGAATTAACTCATGAATCTTGGCAGTCCCCAAGTACTCTCCTTCTTACCTGCATACTTGGAGCACAAGTAACAGACTTCAGGGTGGGGAGGTGAAGAAATTGTGCTGGTCAGCAAAAAACTTTCACTGCATTATTCATGTCTTAACTGGCAATAAACGGCCATACGGGACACGAGCTGTGATACATCATCTTCCGAATTCTTCCTTTTTCCTCCAGAGGCTCAGCCATTCTGCAGCACCAAGGTCTCCACTGTGCAGTCAGTAATTGGCTGCGACCTAATTTAGATCCTGAATAATTCTAGAGACATGCTAGTGTGGCCTTCCAGACAGTCTCACTGAAATGTCATCCTCTGCTGATGCTGAAATGATTCCTTTGCCTGCCTTGTGCCTGCTCTCCACTCTGCTTTTACCCATCCTTCTCCTCAAACCCTGCATCGCTCCTTGCTCCTGGGATGTGGGCTGTGCCTCTGGCCCTGTGGTAAAACTGCGAAACGTTTCAGCCCCATGAGCCTGAGCCAGACACACCCATCAGCACAGACTGTGGGCAGTGTGCTGGTTTGGTAATTAAACTCCTGCAAAGTAATTGCTCTGTGTGCTGCAGGGCCAGAGGCTTCGCAGGTGAGCTGGTGCTGAGGCAAGGCCCTTTCATGAGTCCCCATTGTCCCAGGCCCCCCTCAACCCTGCCCTGGTCAACAGGCACTTCCAGCTACCCTCTGGCTTTCCTCCAAGCTCTCCTTTGTTCCTCCTTTCTCGTCCAGTTTGTTCATTGCATTGTAGCTGCTGTTTAATTGAGATTCTGTCTCTATGACTGCTACAGCAGCCTGGATAGATGCTGCTTTGAGATTGGCTCTTCATATGCAGATGAAGAAATAAATATCCTTGAAAAGCTTGAAGTGAAGGCTTGCAAAGAAAGATATATGCAACATTACCATTAAAGTACACAACATATTGTGATTATGGAACACAATACATCACAAATCATTTTATTTGGATTCAACAATGAGGATTAACAGCAAACTGTGGATTTTATTTATTGCTTAGAGTGACTAATATACATAAAACAATTGAACTTTAAAGTGTAAGTACTGCCTTGCTTATAAACAAAAAATGCATGTTATGTCTAGACAGAGCAAGTGTAGTATCAATGACTATGTTTTGCATGTTTCATTGATTTTATCTACATGGACCATTAATCCATCTCTCTTCTAGGAATTTATTTCAGCATTCCATTTTCCTTTAAAGGCATTTGAATCAGACTTAAAGAGAAAGGGAATAAAATAGAGCCATCCCTTCTGCTTTCCCCTTAATGTGAGATTTTCTTCATCCACCAAACAAAAAAGTCAATGTTTCCAAACTGCTAAACAGAAAATACACGGCAGTGGTTTTGTAGACATGTTCTAGATGTGCTAGTCATAAACACTTTTCTGTTGAGACCTGTGTTATTTGGCTCATTGTATTAAGTTCTTAGTTGTTACAGGTAGACAGTAACTGCGATACAATAAAGAAAATAAACAACCAGCAGTCCCCAGTGGGGAGTCGGTGTGTGGTGGTAGAGCCGTCCTGTGCACGAAGAGGAAGGTGCCACTGCCTTTGTTGTCCTGCCATGCTCTGGGCACAACCACCTGGGAACACTTCAGGCTTGAAGCAACCGAGCACTTGCGTGACCAAACCCACCTACACATACCTGGTAGAATGCAGAGTGGGTCAATAAGCTGCACCAGTATCTTCATCTGCTGAACTACCCAGATCAAGAGCTAAACAGATGATACATGAAGACAATTGCTGAGCACTACCCATCACCATTTGGTGTGAGGTTCACACCAAGGCTGAGCAGTTTGGCTCAGCATGGCCACACTTGCATGTGCCAACATCGCTCTGCAGATTCAATGTGGTTTTGTTAACTTTTTCTAAGGCAATTTAAAGCTGACTGGCATTGTCAGAAGACATGCACTCGCAGGAGATGTACGATGGGTGACTGACTTACCAAGAACTCCCAAAACAGCACTGGAAGGGGTCAGGGAGGTGTTAGGGACTGTGAGATTGGAGGAAGGGAAAAGAAAGAAACCCTGAGCTGCCTGTCTGGGAAGCATGGTGAAGCTTCCCAGGTCTGGGGAGGACGGGAAAGGATGGGCACCACAGGAGATCCTCTGTTGAGCTCAAGTGCAGGTGAGGCTGCCGGGGCAAGGAGGGGCTGTGATGTGGAGAGCTGAGTTTGAGGGTTAAGGGTTGAGTTTGAGGGACAATGACACTGCTGGAGAGGAGGAATGGAGGTGGTCCTCGATGACTCATTCTGGGACTGACCCTGTTCAGAAGCATGCCGATGACTTTGCCTAGAGAAAAGCCAGAATATAAAGCCAAGTTTCTGGAGAGAAGGGAATTGTGATTTTGAAGGCATTGGCTGACCTTGAGAACAACAATGGCAGAGATTGTATACAACACAGGTTTAAAAATTGCAATGAGTTATAGGAATTTATCCAAATAAGCTGGATCTTGTTAGCTGAAATTGGCTGAGATGGATCAGAGTGTGCTCTGATTGCTAGGGATACAGCGCAGGCAATGTGGCCCTGGAATAAATGCAGAGATTGTTCCCTGGGAAAAAAAAAAAGTTTGTCCTGGTACACAAGTCAATCTATAAGACTGAATAATTTTGTTCATCTATGTCCAAAAAGATTCATTTGGAAAGGAAGAGATGTCGAGGAAGACGACAATGTGATATAGACTATGAAAAGCCACCCTTGTTGGAGGAAACTGCAGATGTAATAAATAATGTGTTTTCTTTGGTAGCAAGCCAGAGGTCTCTCCCTGGCTGCTTCTCACTTCCTACCACCACCTCACTGCAGGCTTTGTCTTCTCTTCTCTCTGCTCCTTGCTTTGCTGGGGCAATGCAGGCACCTGCACAGCTGTGCTGTGAAGGGAATCATGGAAACAGTCCGGGCTCGCAGCAGCCTGGAGAGCAGTGTTCTGTTCATTGGGGTGGTCACAACGAAGCTGCTCACTGCAGGGCCCACAAATACTTGTGTTGTCTTACGGGGGAGAGCTGAGCTTCATGGCTGGAGGGGGAGAGGGGTTTCAGCATGAAGCAGAACTTTTTATGCTGGTTTCTGTGCAGAGAGGTCTACATCGTGCTGCATCACCCAAGACGACAGTGACTCTAAGGAAAGATGGCTGGGTTGCTGTTCATGAAGAGCCATGAGGTGAACATCAGGGAGGGAAAAGGACTCTCTGATAGCCAGTGTAGGCTCATGAGCACATGGATATCTGAATATATTTAAGTTGTAATTTAAATGGTTTCTAATCAGGATCATGCACACGCCCATCTACATGCTTACCAAACGAAAAAAGGAGCAATGGAAACAAATGGTGATGATCTTCTTGTGAGCTGGTTTAGGGCCCTGCACAAGCTACAGGTTTTGCATAACAGAAGTGAAATGAACTTTTTTTATTTACTTTTTAAAATACAGAAGCATTAGTTTCCACAAGCTGCACAGTAGCACTTCAGGGCAAGCACACAGAACAATGTGCTAGTTTACAAAGCATAGAGAGAGAACAGCAGATAAAAAAGGAAATCTTTGTAATGAAAGTTGTCACTGCTGTAAGAACAGGGAATTTTCTTCACAGAACTCTAACAAGGTGGGTCATTTTTTTTGGTAAAGCAATCTGGATTGTCTCTATCAGCAAAGGTGTCTTTTTTCCAGCAGACTGTGTTCCAATAATTCATCTCACCAAACACTTGTTGGCAGGCAAGAAAGCAATTTCCAAGTCTGAAATAGTAATTTCTTTAACATCACTGATGCTCGTAACACTGAGTTTTAAAATTTTTATAGAGACATGCATAGAAGATAAGTGGCATTTTCAAATGACTAGGTCTGATTTGTACGTGTGCATTTCAAGAAGCAGCAAGAGAGCTTAGCTGCCTGTGCAGACTTGGGAATTAAAGGTTAAGGAATGGCTACTGCAGGTCTGTAATAACCTGGAGGCATAAAGCCTACTACATCCAGAATATTCTTGGCTCCCTGCTGCCTACTGCAATTTGCTGTCTCTGCCTCAGATAAGTTGTCTCTTTCTTGGCATCACCAACTGGTCTCAGCTGTGGCTGCCACCTCCTGAATAATAACTAGTTGAATGCCACAAGCCCTGTTTTGTGTTTGGTGTTTGTTTTTTTAGCTGTCAGAGTGGTCAAACACTGACACAGCTTGGCCAGAGAGGTTGTGGAGTCTCCATCTTTGGAGATATTCAACACCCAACTGAGTACTGTGACCCTCTTGTGTGATGGTTCATTGAGTGAGACACTCTTTTGTAGCTAACAAAGCAAAGAAAGTGAATTGACAAGGTACAGACTACACATTTCACACTCTTTCAAAACCCTTTGCCGGATTTCAGGATCATTCTTTCTTTCCTGAGGTATAGAAGGGCTTGTATGTAATTCTTCCTCATTTCTGGTTTTCTTTCCTTCCCCATGCAGGTGTGGAAGAAAAAATTACTGTTGTATACTCAATCAGAGTAAAGGCAAAAAAAGGCAAATCTACTCAGGTGTCCAGCCCAGCCTTGCAGGTAAGAAGAGGTCTAACATCTCTGTGCAGACATCTCTATCCCCAAGCTGGTGCCAGTTTTGCTCATCATTAATCTTTATGCCCTTCCTAGCTCACAAGCAACAGCTTTGGACAAAATTCTTAACAGCAGACAGGTTATTAATTTCAATATGTAACAGCTGTCACAACATTCTTCTGAAATGGATGCACTGGGTTCGAGCATTTAGCAGTGGTTTTATCTTATAATATTTTTTTATTCACCACAGTTTTCCCCATTCTCTCTACTACACATCAAGCACATTTTGAACTGTGTGCTTATAACTGGGGTATATGTTTTCAGGATACCTTTCTGCTTTCATATTGTTTTAGAAAAGAAAAAACTGTAAACATAAGCCTTATGCTAATATTCTGAACTTTCATAAACTTGGAAGTGCTGATGGAAGAGGAATCCATAAGTACGTCTCTGCTTACTCTTCTAGCATGTGTGTGAGGAACTGTGAAAAATTGTTCTTTCAATATATTTCTCAGAGACAAATTTTGTCACAGACATGGAATTGACTACAGAGCTGGTGAATTTGAGAATGAGACCCCCGTGTACCACTTTGCTGAAAAATCACACTGTTACTTCTTATTCCTATAAGCAGCCCCCAGACTGCTAATGCAGCCACAGTACTATTGTCACATTAAAGCGGGCAAAAAAGCAGAAGCTAATGCAGGCAGGACTAGCTGGCTGAGAGCAGATCTACTTGCAAACTACATAGGCAGACATATACACAGCACAGAAGTAATTGGGATCAAAAGATTATTTATTCAAGTAAGAAACATCCAGTTGCACATTTCTTCTGCTAGTAGAAGAATTCAAATAGAAGACATTCCTGTGGATTTGAGATTTTTTTTTCCTAGCTGTATGTCTTGGTTTTGTCTGAGATAAAGTTACTTTTCTTCCTAGCAGCTGGTTCACTGCTGAGCAGCACTGACACTAAGTCAAGGACTTTCCAGCTCCTCACCCTGCCCCACCAGCAAGCAGGTCAGGGGTGCACAAAGAGCTGGGACATAGCTGGGCAGTCGACCCCAGCTGAGCACAGGGATATTCCAGACTCCGTGATGTCATGCCTAGTATATAAACTGGGGAGAGTTGGCCCAGGGATGCTGATTGCTGCCAGGGGACTGGCTGGGCATTGGTCAGTGAGTGGTGAGCAACTGCATTGTGCATCACTTGTTTTGTGTATTCTTTCATCATTATTGTTATTTTCCCTTCCTTTTCTGTCCTACTAATCTGTCTTTACCTCAACCCATGAGTTTTACTTTTTTTCTGATTCTCTCCCCCATCTAACCGGGGGGGAACTGAGCAAACAGCTGTGTGGTGTTCAGCTGCCTGCTATCAAAAATCAATATTTCAAAAGAAAGAGGAATAACAAACACATCCATAATCATCTCTACCTGACAACTGTTGAATACATTACTAGTGAAAGCATTGTCACAGAAAGCTGGTGTGTCTTGTACGATGCTGGGGCATTGCATCTGGATTACTTACCCCGTAAGTCCTGCCTGAGAGCTGACTCAATTACATTTCTTTCTGCTTTATTACTGATGCTATGAGTATGTCTGCCAGACAAGCTCAGGAAAAGATTAATAAAATCTTCTCTTTCTACCTGAATTGTTGTTATTCTCCTCTCTACTGTTATTAGGAAACTCAATCAGGTGAAAGAAACTTACTTCCAGTCCTTCATACAGCTCCTTTTGTTCTTTCTTCATAGCCATGTGTTCCAGAGACCTGAACTTTGTCTCCCTGGATGGGTAATTTCAAGATTTGTCTCTCTGTGCTGCCAGGGATTAAATTGGCCTGGGGATGAATTCAGTCTTTGACAAATCTGATTTTTGAGGATATTTCCTTCCAGCTTTCTTCTGACACTTCTGCTTGAGGTGGCAGTGTCCTTCACAAGGGCTTTTAGGGGGAAAATGCTGTCCTTAATCCAGTGAAGCTAAGTAGAGCCTGGAGTTTGCAATCACTGGGATTTTCCCACCAAGAAATGTAGTATACCTGCCCTTGCACATGCTGATGTGCCCTTAGTGATGCAAACTGCCTCCCTGCACAAGAGAGAGCCCTGTGCATTGCCAATGGCAGTGTGGGAGTGTGACCAAAAGCAGGGCACCCACTGACCTCCCACCACTTCTGTCTTTCCTTGCCTCATGTCCTGGCCACACGCACAGCTCCTCTGTCTCCTCTGTCAGGCCATGCAACCCACCCCATGGCTTAGGCAGTGCTGGGAGACACTGGTCCCCTTGGGGGACACAGCCCAGGGTCCGCAGCTGGCGCTCACCCAAGCTGTGCACCCACGCAGAACCCCACAGTCACCCTAGGAAGGTGTCCCCTCCTCCCGAACAGACATCATTTGGGAAGGAGGCAGGTGGGAAGGCAAGTCCTGTGCGGTGACATCCTGGGGGCTGAGAGCTCTGCTGCATGCTCAGAGGCTTCTCACCAGCCCCAAGTTTTGGGGTGCAGCTGAGGAGATCCTTGCCTTCAGCACCTGCACAGACACACTGGTCTGCGCTGAGAATGATCCACCCAAAGCAGAAAGTAATCAAATAAATATTTCTGTTTTAAGGTAGAATGAAAATTTCAAAAGTAGTTTACACATCTGTTATTTCTGCTTTCAGCACTCAGTAAATCCATTTTTATTCATCTGCCCTTGGCATGCAAGCACCTGCGATTAATACTTGTATTTGTGATGACTCTAACTGGCATTGACATTTGTCCTCAGGAAAAAAAAAAAAAAAGAAAAGACAGGGAAAAATCTTTCTTAGTCATTTTAAATGCATTCTGCAAATCTGGGAATCTGCTGATGATATTTCATACATTTTCCATTAAATGAATGTAAATTCAGAGGTTTTCTACTCTCACGGGAATATATGACAGAACTGTGTGATAGGTGGAGCTGGCAGTGCTGGCAGTGCTCACATGCTCCTCATGTTCCTACTTGAAAGTGCTTATTCCTTTATCATCCACCATCAAGTCTATTTCCTTCATGCCTGAGCAGCTCAGGCAATGGGAGAGTTTGTCCTTGGTTTGAGCTGAGCAGACCTGGCCGGCATCAGAGGAGGACAGGGGCAAACACCCTGTTTTCAGATGGATGTTTGAGTCTGAGAGGTGCTTCTGAGAGGGTAAGCCCCTTGTCATGGCTTTCAGCCCACAGGCTGGGACATTCAAGCCAGGGTCAGGGAGACATCATTCAGTTACAACCTCCGCTGTGCCAGGGCTGGCTGCTCCCAGCTCTCACCAGCCAAACTGCAGGGATAGTATTGCCTCTCTCATCACCATCTCAGCCTGGCGCCTTCTGCACACCCGCACACTGGCCTTTCCCAGCCATCCCTCTCTCTCATTGTGTTTCATTCCCAGCTGAGTGCCACTGCTGACCTGTGACAGTGCTGACAAAAATCTTCAATACAGAGTAGGGAACTGATAATGAAAATAGGTGTGCAAATGCAATTTCAGAGTGATGTTGTCACCCGCCTTGAAGTGGAAAATGGGCACCCGTCTACCTAGTCAAACATTACAGTTTATTGAGCTACTGCGCAACACCATTTCCAGCATGGTAGGTCATTTCAGATGATACTTCTGTATCCAAGGCATCTGCGTGAGTCTTACCAGCCTCAAAATCTTCTCCCAAGCACCTGGTTGGTGTTGCCGTGGATGTAGAGATAATCTAGTTACACAAGAGTATTCCCAGCTGCTTTGCTTCTCTCTGAAATACCCCTCTCCTGGCACAGCCTTACAAGGGTATACCACCAGTGACTAAGCTGGGAAATGCTGCACTGAACTGTTGTGTATCTCCTTGGTGGAGTGATAATGATGCAACAAAATAGACTTCACAGGACTGTATGCCGTCCCAGGTCTCTGCGATGCTGCCCACGCTCTGCTTGGTGTGTTGAAGCGATCCCCACCCCACGCTGCTCCTGCAGAGCCCGGGTCAAAGGCACCGTCAGGCTGCCAGCAGAGAGAGAAGCAGATACAGTAAATGAATTATTCATTACGACTCCCTCACTCATCTCTGTTCATCACTAAAGACTCGCTTTAGGAGCACATACTGTACAACGTTGCTCTACAGAGAATATTTTTTCTGCAGTACATTGTAAATCTATGCACGTTTCCACCTCTGGCGCTCTCTCCCTTCCTCTCTCCTTTCCCCTGTCTCTCCTCTCTCCCCTCCTCTTCTCTTCTTATTGCAATACATTTCCTAAGCTAGATTTTTCTATGAATTAGTTTTTAATGCCTCCTTATGAGAGGCAGTTTTTCATATTTTATATCTCCATCAATAAAAATTTCTTCCTTATCACCAGTAAAATTGGAGTTTTGATTAAATATGATCCAGCAGCACTAAGCACATAGTCTGTATTAATTTCGGTGCCTCATTATATGCCAGTGGTATTTATAGGGGTTTATATATCAAATATACTATGTGTATATAAGCAGAAACTTTCAGAACAAGTACTAGATATATGAGCCATAAAAAATAGAATGGAAGAAAGTCTCTCACTTGGTCCAGCCACAGAGCACTTACTGACCTCCTCCATGAAGGTCATGGAGACAGTAGTGGGGAAGGGATATTTTCAGGGACCAAGAGAGCCCCAGGATCAGTAGCAGCATCAAGCCTGATGGTCCTGCAGCAGAAGAACCAGGAGGTGCAGAACCTGATTGCACTGTGCTCACTGCAGCCAGTCCTCCACTATTCTGGAGAAATCAAGGGTAAAAAGCACTGGTGGATGAAATCTTCTTTAGAAGCCATCTGTTCACATAGGAAAAATGGTCACATGTTTTCATTCTTCATTCCCAACATGACCTGCTTAGGTTTAAGGGAATCCATCCTGGCCATGTGGGCACTACGTAACATAGGGCAATGCCCAGGGGCTTGATCAGAAGCAACCATTAGTACATTGGTACCTCTAGCCCTGGGCTTTCTTGTGGATTTGGTTGAAAGTGCCTTTTACCAAGTGTTTTGCCAATTATCCTTCAGGGCCACTTGCATTCTGGCATTTGTGTGTTCATCCTAAGGAGGGGTTAGTGGTGCTTCAAAGATCATTTAAAGAAAAATGCAGATGGCAGTGATGCCACACAGCAGTTGCTCATCTATGTTCTCCCTCCCTGTGTCACTCCATTACTCTGTCTTGAGCCCTGTGGACAAGCTGGAGGTGTGGATCTGTGCCTGCATCTGGGCTTGCTCTGCACATGGGCTGGGCTGGGCTGGGCTGTGCAGGAGATCAGGCTTTCCTGGAGGAGTGACACTGGAGCAGTGACACTGGAGCAGGCACCCAAGCATGGCTCATTAGCATGGAGAACAAGACACTTCTGGGGTTTCTGTGTACTCAGCCACTGGCTGGGGCTGATCTGGACACAGGTCACCTCTGAGAGCTCGTCCTGCTGGTCAGCTCATCTGTGCCCCTTCTCCACCTCAGAATTTGTTATGATGGTCTCTCCTTTTCAATTTGTTTTTGTTTCTTGCTGAAAAATCATCTCCGGGGAACATGCCTCTGTTGTGCCACCTGACAACAGCTATGAGATACCATCATCAGAGGACCAACAGAGAGACACATTTGCTGATATTTCCTAGCTTCATTTATAATGGTGTCGCTGAATCAGATAAATCTCACAACTGTTCAGAAAGATGTGCAGTGTGTGGCTCCCTGAAAACAGATTAAGATTTACTGCTCTCCATTTAAATAAGAGTTGATGAGGATAACAGGTTATCTCTGCAGGGCACTGTACAATCTTTACTCTCTCAGACTCCATGGAGCACCTTATTTTTATTCTCACATATATAACCAAATATGTCAGAAGAACAGAAAGACAAACAGATAAATCATCCATATTTGAAACACAGTTATGGCTCAAGTAAAGTGTACAAATTCCACATTGTTCTCAAGGAAAATTATGGGTATGTGCACAGTAATGGAAACATTTCTTATCTGAGAATTTATGTTTAATATCTTTCTTTTCCCCATTTGCTATTATCAGACAAGACTAGAAAACAATTAACTTCTGATAGTTCTTGAACCTCCTCTCTGAGACTTCTCTATGTTTCTTCTTTAAAGTAAAAGGCAGGATTTCACTACCATGTAACAGGCGTCACACACGTGGTTTGCTGCTGCTAAGATGAAAGCATTCCTGTAAATGGAGAGTCTCATCCAGGGACAGCTGTATATATACAGAAATAGTCCCTGGCAGCATCAAATCTACATTGAGTAACTCCCATCAAAGGAAAAATCTTTCATAACTACTAGAACAACTGGTCAGGGACAATTAGTGTTTAAAAGGTGGTTTATGTCTAGTTATGTAATTAGAAATTACAGTTTTGAATCCTGTAGGATATTTTCCAGACTTTATTAAGGGTATAAACACAGAGTCATTTTGAGTAACTTAATAAGCTATTTTTTTTTGAGAAGTTTTGCAAAGATCAGTACAAATGACAACCATTATTGAAATGGAAGCTTATGTGATGCAATATCCCTATTGAGATGTCTTTTCTTTCTTTCAAATAATTTAATAAAGTTCAAATCTCCTCTGAGAAAAAATAATTAATTAAAATGTTAATTAAGGAAAATTATTTTTTCACAGCACAATTCTTCTAATGAAATAATACTGAGTGAAATGACTGAAGTTCAATTTGATTAAAACTGGTGTCAGTGTCTGCACAGTCTCACAGTGGGTGCACTCCCTGTGCCCGGCAGAATTAGAACTTTGCTCAGTGATGGTGCCATTATGAACAGCCCACAGTCTCTTCTTCAGCTCTCCTGCACAGTGACAAAGGGGAGAGACATATTTACATCCTTAGGCTTACTTTGTGGTTATTTAAATTTGGAACAATTTCCTTGTGCTCATTCACATCATCACACTTACTCTTGTGCAAAATATATCAGATGCGGGATATTTTTCCATATATGATTTATTTGGATTGCTGTAGCTTAGCATACAGTGGAAAAATGGACATGCATACACAAACATATATATATACACACATGTAGTGTGTATATCTATATATCTGTACGTATAAAGAGAGTAGAATCGCAGTGGCCAGGGTAGCTGGTTGTTCGCTCGGAGCAGACCGCAGTCCTGTCTGCAGTGGTGTCTCCATAGCTGAAGGGTTTCTGTGCTCTGGCACACAGAAACAGAAAGGCTGCACGAGCCTTTTTAGCCATTTGTGGCTGCTCAGGAGCTTTCCCTGATCCATGGAAGCTGAAGCTGGGTAGTCAGAGCCTCCTTACGGACAGGAGCTCTTGAGACAGCCCCAGGGTGCTCGCTGAGGTCTGCAGACACTGGTGTGAGCCTGCAGGGAAACCAGCACCCCCCGGCTTCACCAGTGTTCAGGAAACAGGCAACAACATGTGCAAACTGTGACTCTGTGGGCACTGCTGGGCTGCTGGCACCATCCGGAGCTGGGCCAGACAGTGTGGGAGCTGCACCACAGCGTGGACCATTGCCACAGCCACGCACTGCCCCACCCTTGCTTTAATTAAAAGTATGGGATCCTGAAAATGAGAGTCAAAGGTTTGGACAGGAAGGAATAATTATTAATAACCAAAGTATATAAACACATGAATAAATCCATTGGTCACTGGCTAATGCAAGAGCACCCATCCAGAGAGGAGTGTGCAAGGGCAACCAAGGCGTGCTCCCTTGCTTTGACACCACGCTTTAGTGAGTAACTCCAGAGATAAATTCCTACCTCTCTTCCTTGGTGGCGGCAGTGTCTGCGCAGGGGTGATGTGTAATGGAAGTGAAATGAACTCTGAGGATAAGGCACTTAGCAGGCAGCTAGAGAAAGGTATGTCTTTGATTTTAGACAAATCCTCCTTTCAGTGTTCTGCTTTTGATCTTTGCATGGAAGGGTAAGTTTTATGTAAGACAAATGTCTATCAAAGTTTTATTTAAAAAGCGTGCTTTTAACAGAAGGTGGCACACTGATTAAATTTGACATTTGAAGCAAGGCAGCCTAAACAGCCCAGGAATGCAGAAGGATTAGAGTGAGGTCTCACATAAAAACTACTGCTGCTTTATTAGGCAAGCATAGCCTTTTAGGCAATGAAGTTTGGGTGCTATTAATCTATGTTGACAGATAATGGTTAATATTTGTGCAGTTGTAATTTTTTTGTCTGCTATCTTTTCTGGTTAGTAGAGCATGACTCAGTGTACAAAAGATTCTTCGATGGTTCTACTCCATGTAATTTTGGGAACAAATAATAGTTATCTCTTGGAAACACTGTATCTGGCTCTTGGGGACCATTTGAAAAGTACCATTTACAGTCAAGGCTGAGATGGTTCAGAGCTCCTGGGGACGAAGGATGCAGAACCAGCTGCTTGGGGCCTGTGTCACCACAGAAGCACAACTGCAGCTTTGCAGAGCATGGCAAAGAAGCAGGACCCTGCAGGCTGGGAGGGGAGGGCTGTGACTGGTGGAGGGGCTCTTCTACCCAGTTACCACGACTGCCCTCTTGAAGTGTGTCTCCATCTCTCAGAGCAACAAGAGCAAGGGTGGAGGGGAGCAAATTCCTTGAGGACAGACACGACCCTCTGATGCGTGTTTAGTGCAGATGGAGACTTTTTCTGCCTTAGGCTGGGCTTTGCAAACCCATTGCAAGGTCACCGCCATTTCTGAATTGTTGCAGCAGTTCAAGGAACCATGAGAGTTGTCTCAGCACTGTGTTACATTTCTTGCTGATTACTATTTCCTTTTGTCCAATTCATCCTCTTGCCTAGCAGGCAGAAAGGTCAAAGAGCTGCAGTTATTCCTGTAAAAAATTGTTCAGCAGAAAGGAGAGATGAACTTTAAGGAACATGGTTGATTCGCAATGGATTAATCTCAGTTTTCTTTTGTCCACAACAAAAATTGTCCATTCACGTCTTTGCACTTCTGATGGTCATAAATATGAAAAAAATCAAGTGAACCTTCTAATTTATTTCCATGTCATATAGTTCATATCAGAGGTACAACTGGCACACACGCGGGCTTCTTCATTCTTTCCAAGTTTAGAGAGCACAGGAGATAGACATGATCCAAACCTTGAAAGCAGACTTCAGCAGCACCAAGTACACAATTCTCCATTGCAGTGACCGAGGGAGCTCAGAGCTGCTGCCTCTGCTGCATGTAACTGGGTCAGGTCAGTCAGAAGAGAGTTTTCATCACTGCCAACACACTTGGATAGCAAGCCAAGGGCTAGAGCAGGCAGCTGGGGAGATGCCCAGTTTCCCAGCGAGAAGGGCGTGACTGACCCAGGGCCATGGCATAGCCCTGCCCTTCCTCAGGCTGCCTTCTCTGTCTGTGCATGGTGCGAGCAGAGTTGTGCCTGGCTCAGAGTCTGGCCAGAGGCTCCTGACTGTCCCTCCTTTGATGAGGGTTGCTGGTTTACCCCACCAAGATAGTTGCAGAGCTGCTTTAAGAGCATCTTTAATACATGTTCTAATTCTAAACCAAACATTCTTCCTCCATTCCACCACTGTTTCTGCCCAGGCAGGTGAGTGTGAGTTCAGATAGAAACATTCTCTCACTTAAATTTCCCTTCCTTCCTCAACTGCCTTGGTGGCTCAAGGACAAAACAGTACAGTGAAGAATGGAAGCATTAAAAATCATGCAGAAAGCCTGTCTGGGCAAAGCTGTTCTCCTGGCACTGCTAGATGTGATGAGAACTTGATGCCAAGGTATTTACCATAGGATCAGCTTTCCAGAGACAGCAGCTGGCAAATGGTCAGTGCATTTCCATGGCCATCAGCTGCAGCAGGTTGCTGCTCCTGGACAGAGCACCGAGGGAGCTGCAGCAAGCACAGTCTGTGACCAGCATGGTAAACACCACCAGCTTGCTGCTGCTGGAAATAAAATCCCTCATAAATTGCTTGAAAAGCACTTGGATGCCAGATTAATGATGGAGGTGGGAACATCCTTGCTAATTAGAGAGAGAGTGGGCTGCCCTGGGAAGCAGAGCAAGCAGAATTCCTCCTCTGTATTTGTGCTGTACAATCAAACATTTCTCTCACTGCCTGGAAACCTTCCTGTTCCTTAACATCTAGTGTGGAAAGAATAACTGGAACAAAGTCATGGCTGCAGTGACGATACCAATGTTGAAAATTAAAGAGGGGCAGGGGACGTGTGGCTGAGCCAGGAGCAAACATCAGGGCTGTGGTGTGCCCAGAGCAGGTCCTGGAGGAACTGGAGGCTGGCAGGGAGGCACAGCTCAGGCTTCCACCCTGGTATTGAGCACTGCAGATGGAGATGAGAGCAGGATTCCTGCTACAGAGTGTGATACATACGTGGAGAGTATTTGCATATGAGATGTGGGCATAAGACCGAGAGGGGGAAGGAAGCGAGGGAGCTCAACTCAACTCTCTTCATTCAGATTGCTACGGAGTCGTTCAGCTGCGCCTCCCGACCTGGGAACTGCCTGGAGACTATGCACTGGGACTGGAGTGGTTAGCAACGTAAAAATATGAATAATGAGCAAAATCTGGTTTAGTATTGATTTGATTAGAGACCCTTAATACTGTTTTAATAAAAGAGAGTGTCTGCACCATTTGCTCCACTGGTGGAATTAGTCACTTGGTCAGAAGGGAGAATCCCAAAGGCATTCCTGCACAGCCTGAGGAGCAATCCCAGAGAGCTGCTGGTCAGCAACTCAGTGTGCTCCAGCCCATTATTTCCCAAATAATGAAGAAAAAATGATGACGATCTTAGAACAGCTGGCAGGAGATGCCCACTGAGGGCTACATGATTCCACATAAAGATGTAAGGCACGATCTAGTGCAGAGCTGGCATAAAAGGTTGTTTTTACCCCATGCAGAGCAGTAAGACCTGGATGAAGGAGGGTGGTCTGAACCCTTTGCACTACCTTGAACTATATTGCTTTGGGAGAAAAAATGCCAGCCCTTACTTGTCAGTGTGTGCATATTCATTGCAGAAGTAATAGAAAAGGAAGAAAATTACTCTTAGGGTATGCATTTCCATGCTGTGCTCATAAACTGCTTCTCTGATTGTCGTAATAATAAATTAGTAACCAAACAGCAATAGATAAAAGATGGTTTTGCCATGTGTTGGCTGTACTATAGCTGCGACGGAGAAGATGCATATTTAGATATAAAAATAAGCCCTTCAGTGGACTACTTAGATATTGCTTTTAATTACAGATATTAGTTAAGTAAAATATAGGGTTTATTTCCAAGTCACAAAACCCCCACATTTTTCTGCAAGATTCTTTTAGCAAATGATAAATATGGAGCTCTTGGAGAAATCATGTTTCTCTGTTAACCCATGAGTGTGTTTTGGGTTTATCTTCTATTACAATAATAAAAATAATGATATATCTGCTTATCACTATGCAAATCAGAGTATTCTTAATAAGCAAGGCACATTTTTGGTTGACTGGTGAATATCCCATTTCTATTTCATGAGATGAGCATTCTCAGAAAGGTTTGATAAAAGAAGCGTTCTCCATTCTCTGGTACTAACCAGTTTATTGCTGGTCTAGATTTGGGGAAAATCAGTTTAATGTGGAAGAGACTGTTGGGATTTTTATTGACTAGTTTTTCTCTTGCTTTTTGTTGCTATGGAAATGGTCCCTTCTTATTCTTAAATCATTTGATTGTAGTGTTTCCTATTAAGCAGATTTGCATTTCTCTTGCAGTTTCAGTCACACCTTGTTGGTAGTGGTTCCTCCCAGTGATGAGGGCTTGGCACCGCCCCAGGTTCTCACAATTCTTCATCACAACAGAATGCTAAAAAAACAGTGACATTTCCCCCAAACCACTTGTCCTTTGAAGGGCTGGGCTTCAGGGTGCTCACTTGGGACACCGCAGCACCCTCAGCCCCAGCCCCTAGCCCAGGAAAGGACAGCCTGGACTTCTGGTCCATGGGCTCCAGGTATAATGAGCTCCTCATATTTGGCCCTACTTGGTGTGAAATGCCCCAGAACAGAGACTGCAGCAGAGTGGCTGCTGTGGGCAAGGGGTGTCTGTGACGGGGTCCCAGGGACAGCACGGTGCAGGGGGACAGCTCGGGTCTCAGCCACACACCAGACCGTGCACATCAGACTGCTGCAAGATGGGATCCGGGGTTTGCAGGTCTCCTGGAGAATGAAAACGGCAGATTGACAGTCTGTGACAAACTGCTGACTCCAACTACTGGCTCCTCCATCGTGAATAAATGATTGATGATATCCGAAGGGGAGCACAGAAGGGACTTGTACGCTGAGCTGGTATTGATTGACTGTGTAGACACAGCTAAGCTGCTTGGGTTGCTCTCCTGTGTTGGGGATGCAGATGAAGCAGAAACTTGGTGTAATTGAGAATTAAAACCAGTAAAGAAACCTTGTCGTTTCTACAAGACACATAAAAATTGCCATGGGCATGGAGAAAAGGACATTTCTCTTCCGCTTCAGCATTCAGTTGTTCAGGGACAAAGTGTCCTATTGCATTCCTGTGAAGTAACTCTCTGTAACCTCTGTTCAAGTAGTAATGAACGTAGGTATGTGCAGAGAGCTTGGGATCCTGGCTGCTTTACCAGAGAATTCATAAAATGGCAAATAGAGTGAGTTTGATTTCTTCATGACTTCTTCCAAATGCATCTGAACTCTTCACAGTCTTGTCTGTTATCTCTCTGGCTATTTGCACTCATCATGTGTTCTTATGTTTTGTTAGAAGGGAGAAAAAAAAGAACAAATCATTTTCCCCCAGGAACTCAAGAGCACAATTTTGCTGCATCAGCTTTGTGATAAGTTGGCTTTGGGAAACAACTAACAGCACATTTCTCCCGCTGTATTTAGGTGAAAATCAGCTGTGTCTCTTAACAGAAATGTTTTTTTGTCTTTGTCAGGTAATAAGATAGTGTTACCTTTTATGATTAAATGCCTTGTGATATCTATTTCAAAGGCTGACATTTCTAATGCACTAACACCCTTGAATAGAAAAAAGCTATTCAATTTCAAGCGTAAACTCATCCACAGATGTTTTAAAGATCGAGGAAAAGGTCGATAAGGACACTGGCAGAATGATGTGGTTGCTCCATGCTACCACCGTCCAAGATGCTGTTGCAGCAGAGGAGAAAGGGGATTTGGCATCTGAGTTCATTTAGTAAAGTTAATAATCTCAGCATTTCATACAGAGCGGGAGTTTATGGGTTGAAAGCAATCTCAACAGGGAAGTTTGAAAAAGCATTTAATATAATAAAAGACCTCTGATATAGTCTTCGGTTTTGAGCAATTTTCTACTTTTTCTGTTTATCCAAAGTCTGAGACTGGTGCCCTTTACTGGAATTCCTGATCACAGATTTTATTCTCTGCTTTCACACAAACAGTTCCTGTTAGGTCTATTTATCTATTTATTTATGTTTCTGTGAAGCGCCACCAATAAATTTTTAACTTTATCTTAGTGCTCACTGATGTCATTGGCCACTTGCAGAGCCTGATGGTATTCTTGATCCCTTTGAAAGGTATGTCTGCATATTTAATGCACTACTCTTCCTCTTCAGATGCAGTTCATGTGCTGACTTTATTTTCCTGAGGCTGGTTGTCCAAAGGGCGGAGGTGGAAGGGGCCTGGCATGTTGGGCTCTCATTGCAGGAGCTCAGTGTCATAGGTTGGGGTGTCAGCTGAGGTGTCCCCCGTGGCTGTGGATGGTTGTCTCCAAATGGTGCTCCCTCAACTATCTTGGAGTCTCAGAAGAAATTCTGATCTTCACCTCAACATCTGAGCCTCACGGAACTGTCACAGGACAACACCCTCTGCATGCCATGCCAGATGACCACACCACCACCTTTAGGGGCTGCTGTGTGGCCAAGAGGGGCAAGAAATTTACCCATACCATGGGCAGGTGGATCTGTGAATAGCCATTGACTTCGGCCCTCTGGTCTCTAGTATGGGCAGGCAGCAACCAGCAGAGCCCTACCAGCCATATTCTGACCTGTGGGCTGGCTGGAGGAGAGTGACTGAGCGGCTGCTGCAGCAGCAATGCCCTGGCATGGCAGAAGTGGTGGTGGTGGTGAAGGCTGCTCCCCTGCCAGCAACACCCTGCTTCACCCCGAGAAACACCTCCAGGCAGCTGGGGTTGGTATCAGCCTACAAAGTGGCTCCTGCAGGGAATTTAGCACTGTGTGTCTCAGACTGGTGTGTAACACAGAACCAAAAATCATCTGTCAAAATAATCTTCAGACACCCTGATTTTACTTTCTGAGTTCCAGACTTCCTCCATCACTTTGGGTTGTAAAGGCAGAGCCAGGCTCAGCTGCTAACAGCTCTCCACGCCGTGGTATTAAATATTGACGTCTCCTGCAGTTCTCAGCATGTGGAAGTCACTAAAGCTCACCAAATTAGCTAAAGCAAAGTGATAGCCCATGGCACTTTACAGATAATCTGCTTGGGCGTCTGGCACGGTGCTTCTGGAGGCTGTGGGGAGACTTTTCTCTACATCTGCAAAATAAAGATGTGGTCTCTGATGCCTACACTTCCAAGAACTTGCATCTTCAGTGTCTGAGGGAATTCATGCAGAACCCCACTGGTGACAGTCTGGCCAGTGGTGTCTGATCCCCACATCCTTTGGACCTGCATGCACACTGGGGCAGTGGAGTGGAGAGGTGGATAACTACAACTGAATCAGGTTCTTGTTTTGAGGCAGAAACATAACTGTGGGCTGCAGAAGTACCAAGATTTTCCAACTGACATTGTCCTCTCTCAAATAAAAACTCTGAACAGCTAGAGAGAATATCTAGGAGTGCACATGCAAAGACAAGGTGTGTAAGGCATGAACATCATGCTGAGTTTTTCATCCAGCAACTCTGCCAACATCACTGACCACCTGCCCAGCATATTGGACTCTCTGTTCCCCTCAGAAGGGGGTTGCCTACAACTATAATGCATCTTTTCTTCCTTGTGGAGGTGGTTGTGATACGGGGGTTAGGCCTTTCTGACCATGGCAACATTTCTGGTGTAGATGGACCGTCATCCACATCATCTACTGACTCGCCTTCCACGTCCATAGCCTCATACCTGTTGTACAGAGGCACCTGGGAGGGTGAGGTAGGCACGGAGGGGGTTCCCCTGACGCCCCGGGTGTGCACTTGTCTCCATTCACTCCTTTCCTTTAAGCTGCTGCCTTCAGACTCATGGGGCTCATCTGGTGTTAGTGGGACAGACCCTTTGAGGCTCAGCCTGCTGAAGCCATCACAGCCATCTTAGCAGAGCAGAGCCTGTTCTGTAAGGTCTGCCTGTTAAATATCTCCACCCGTGACTTCCCGAGGTTGGCACAACTAATTAACAACGTGTGGAGCTGTTTACATGTTGAGGCCAATACAACTTGTTTCTAAGGGACGATGTGAATGTGGAGAAACTATGTGCAAGCGAGTGCCTTTGGAGGAGCATGTATAAAACATTAACTGCATCTGTATACAAACAATAACAAATCATTTCTCAAATCTACTTTGAGTGTTTCTGTTTTTACTATTGCATGTTATTTTCTAATTTTCTTTATAACACCAACAGAAAAGGGCAAAAGCATTTTTAAGCAGTCTGTCTACAAGCTAAAGAAAATACTTTATTCAAAGCTTTTGCAGCTCTATCTTATCTTTTCTTTTCCGAAGGATTTGATCATGAATTATACATTCCAGCACAACATGAAATATTTAGCTCATGCTCTTCAATTCCAGTTCAACTTCCCAAACAGAGAAATGAGTTTGAGCACAGAAAAGACTGGGTACATCGAAACGAATCCCCGAGTGCAGCTCTTTAACAGCTCTCCCCTGCTTAGTGCCCAGATCAATAGGACCAGAGCCTCAGAAGGCTTCAGGTGATCAGTGCTGCTCTGTGTGCCGTTCACCTAATTACAGGAGAAACTTGGCTTCAGCAGATGGATTGTGCAGATAGGAATTCAGGCTTGGTGCTCTGAAAGTATGCCTGCAGATTTCTGGGAGGAAAATATACATGAAAAATGGAGTGCAATAACTATTGCTCACGCATTGAAGCTATTCCCTTGTTTCAGGATTTCTTGGGGCCAGCAGGAAGGCTGCAGCCCTGTAAGAGGACATCAAACACTAAGGGAGGAATCGATCCCCATGTCCTGGACCGCTCACTTACCACATGCTGTGGTTGTGCTGGCTTCTCCTCAGAGCTGTGCTGGAAGAGACCCCATACAGAGCAGACCTCAGTCAGGTCAGGGGTTGTAAGTGAATGCCTTCAATTGAATTTTAGTGAGTGTTGAATAAAAAATAGGAATTAGAAAGGAATTCTGACTTAGTTTCCAGTTGTATGAAGGTAGATACTATACGTTACACACAATGTCTTCTGCTCTGGTTGCCCAAAGTGTGTCATGGTTAGTGATCAGTGGGCATTCTCATTAAGAAAAATAAAAGAGGGAGTCATAAAGGTAACAGCATCCATTTTCCAGCTAAAGGAATTATACTAATATTTGTTACACACAAGTAGCATTTCATGTAAATGCATAGAAATGCATATGAAAATCTCAATCTGATCCCTAAGGTCTCTGAATCAAAATAATTTACAGGACTTCTAAAAATGCTAAACTCTGTAAAGCAAAAAGCTGCTCTGGTAACTCTGCCCTGTGTGTAGGCGTGTGGAGCAGGAGGGATTATGTCAGATCCCCTCACCTTGGGATTAGAGCATCCTTGCAGAGCGTGTTAATGTGGGGCTTTCTGGAGAACCTGATTTATTCTGTGTCTAAAGAATGAGGATGGACACACTAACAGACTTGTGAGGCAAGATTACAAGTGAGAAGACTAAACTTACAGAGGCAAAGCTAAGAAAGGACAGCCAATCATGATCAAAGGGCTTATTATATCATTTACACTCATTCAGTGCAAGTGAATTCAGCCTTTTACAGTCCATAACAATTAACACATCACTGGTTATGATATTAATTTTCTATCTTCCATAATACACAGAAGCTATGAAAAAAAGCAGAAAATAAAATCAGATGCACAAGACAGGAGGGTCCTTCCTAACATTGCTGCTTTTTGTGTAAGTCTAAACCGAGGGGTTGAACTGATAGAGCGATAATTTTTAGGGTTTTTTTCATTTGTTTGCTTTTTTCTTTTTGCATGGCACAGAAATACCAATGGATCAAAGGCCAATGTGAAGAAAAGTAAAGCTGAATAAAGGCATATTAAGCATTTCATTCAAGCTAAATTTTAAACTCCAATCATCAATACAGTATTTTGGAAAGGAACTATTTCTGTTCTGCAACTGAGTTCTTAGATTAATCAAATGTTATGAATTTTCTTTTCTAATCCCTTTGAAAGAAATGCAGATATTTTGAAAACAATTGATAATGGCATGTACTGTTCAAAGTTGAGTTAAAAAATCTTATTTACATGTGTATAGTGTCTGGAACCTTGATTAATATTTTAGAAAAAAGGATAAATCTCATGAAATGTTTTTTTTTTTCAGTTAAAATAATTTTGTTTAAAATTACTTGGCAATTTTATTGGTGGTAATAGGATTATGAAATTCATTTGAGTTCAGGGAAGTGAGGAACCTAAGGAATCAATTTAATCTTCTCCGTTGAATGGAAACCTTGTCAAATCTCCTTAACAACAAGTTTTCACCAGCTCTGCGTCACATATTGGATAATCCAATTAGGAATTTTAAATTACTTATTTTACTAGAAATAACACATATGGAAATGGAGTAGGTTCCAGGCAGTTTTAGGGTACTAGCAGTAAAATAGTTGGATTTTATTTTGATACTGTGATACCTGAAAATGTGGAAGTACCTATAATTTGAGTTCATTAACCCGTTGTGTTCATGGGGGCTGGATTTTGTAGATGCTGTGTGTCCTCTTCATGCCACCCTTTGCTCAGGAACAACTTGGCTAGAGGATTTGAGAAGTCTCACACAGAGATGCTCTGAAGTAAGTGGATAAGGATGGAGCCCCTTCTAGGAGTGAATCACAGACGCACTAATTTCAGGAGACTTTCCCTCATTTGCACATTGTTGGGGGAGGCCTGTGGACTACAACCTACAAGCACACAGCACTGGAGAACATGTTCCTGTTGGGAACTGGAAGAGACAAGCCTGGAATTGCTTTACCTTGCACTGGGAAAGTGGAGAATGGGACAGGGTGGCCAATGTCAGAACTGTGGCATTCGCTCTGAGAAAAAAGCTGAATTTAATCCAGTTATGCTGTTGTGGTGATCCATTCAGAGAAGAGGTGAAAATCAAATAATCTATCTCCCAGACATGGTCAGACTGATGCTAACAGATGTATCTGTACTTTCAGGAAGAGATAACTGTGAGAGTTTTGCCCATTATCAGTTGGCACTGCAAAGACAAACCTGGACTTGTTTCATTGAGGTGTCCCACATGCAAATGGAAATATGTTGATATGCTGGGCTTGAAAACTTGTTGCAAATTGTTTATAAACCCATTGACTTGTAAACAGCCAGTATCCTTCACTGTTGTGTCTTCTACAGCAAGTCTCTTTCTGTACATGTGTTATGGCATCCCTGTTATGTTTATATGGAAACTGTGCTTCCTCCTTTGCCTTGAATGTTTCACATTTGAGAACCCAAATACAGCAAGAAATCTCTAACTGATGTATTCCTTGGGCAATACTGTGAGGGCTTTTGACATGTAAATGTTTTCATTCAAGCGCATTAATCTTGCACAATACTCAGCTTTTGGAAGTCTATGTGGAATATATACCACCAAAATGGATTTTAGTTTCCTGACACAACAAAAGAGATGTGAAAACCAAGCACAAAGTGTTTCCAAACTTCTAAATGGATTTCTTCTGGGTAAAGCTCTCTTTTTAAAATTGGAACTGGATGAGCTTCCCCAGTGCTCCGGGAGTTAGAGTCTTGTCTTTCAGTTATATGTCTGTAAATTGAAGCACAAAATACTTCTTAATGGCACTGCAGCTAGGATTATCTAATGGATATGGATATGTCCATCAGGAGGGTTTGCAGCAATTTTTATCTTTTTAATACTTATTGCATCATTGTCTCCATGGAAGTACAAAGGCCATTTCTTGTGCTGCTTTCTGTGCTCCCAGTGCCAATGTCCGGCAGGGTCTGTGAAGGCTGGGAAGGCATCCTCACGTTGTTGGGAGAGTGGTTCCTCTGAAAGGGGCTGCGCTCCCCCCTTCCACCGGTGCAGACAGCGGTGGAGGGGCAGCTTCACACTCCCTCAGCTCTAACTGGCACAACTGGGTACCTGAGCGATGGGCAAAGCGACAGTAGATGGCACTCGTAATATGCAGCAGATCTGCAAAGAGAAAAATCCATTCAATAGCTTGGGCTGAGGAAATATGGGCTAGGCTGAGCTGGACAGACCAACTGTTGGGTGCAATGGGAACTGTCTGGCCACCCAGAGGTGACTGGAGCTGATGTCGGGGCCAGTGGGAGTTCATGTATTTGTCACATCCTGGATGAAGAGACAAAGTGCATCCCCGGGAAATCCATAGGTGATACTATTGATTCTGGCTAAAAGAAAGTGAAGGGACGGTCCAAGCACAGCCTGGGTCTGCTGTTGGCACCAGGATGTCTTTTCTACCAGGAGAGCTGGCCGCTGCTGGAACAGGCACCAGGGAGGTGGTGAAGTCCCTGTCCCTGGAGGTTTCACACTGGACACAGCCGTGTCTCATCTGATCAAGAGCTGGTGACAGCAGGTTAGGCCAGGGGCTCTTCCAACCAGTGCCTTTATGGTTCTGTGTAATATCCTGAGGGAACTGGTAGATTTTCATGGACTGAAACATACAAAATGCTTGATTTCATATATTCTATGCTTTGATCCATGTTTTATTTTTAAAATTTACTTTGTGTAATAAATATAGGATTTAAGTTATAATATATTATTATGTATCAAAATTAAGGATATATAATGTGTTCAAACTTTAATTTTTATTACGAGAATTTCTGTTCTATTACTCCTGGTACAAAGGAGAATATTTGTAACACAAACAGTGTCATTACTAAATAAGTTGTTTTCAAACACTTAAGGCTCATGGAAGATACTGATGCAATAATCCAGAATTTAAAGCATGTATGTACAATTTTTCAAGAGATGCATGCTCATAAGCCAGTTGCTCCTCTACAAGTGGGTGTGTTCTCTGTATAATTCAGGCTCTGCTGAAATATTCATGGTATTCCTGAGAACTTTCTACAAATAATGCCCATAAGAGACAATGGATAATCCTCTGGAAATAGGCTTTAGCTAAAAATTACAGGACTATTAGGAGACCAGAATCCCATGTGTAAGTAGACGTATCTGCCTTGCTCTTCATAGATTAGTACAATGCCTTTTAAGTCAACTCTTAATACCTTGTTAAAATATTTACTAGTGTTTTGTGCAAATACTTGGGAGTATTTGTGTCTTTCAGACAACCAGTGCTCTTTCTCCGCGGCTCGCAGAGTGCATGGCAGTGGAGGTCTGCTGCTTTAACCCTCTTTTATTAAAATTCAAG
Organism: Brachypteracias leptosomus; assembly: GCA_013401335.1. Taxonomy (NCBI): domain Eukaryota; kingdom Metazoa; phylum Chordata; class Aves; order Coraciiformes; family Brachypteraciidae; genus Brachypteracias; species Brachypteracias leptosomus. Next base: position 531,026 of record VYZX01009236.1, on the reverse strand, counting down.
CCCAGAAAAACAGGGTGACTTGTGCAGAAGCCCCTTGGTGGGTTAGTGGCAGGGCTGGGGACAGAGGGCAGCTCTCCTGATCCCGCAGCACTTTAAGCCCTGAATCAGAGAGCAGTGTATGGGACAAAGGACAGTCAGTTCTTTAATGACGAGTTGACAGAACTATCACTGACCAAACCAATCCCCTCCCTGCCCTGCTGGATGGCCACACAGAGATGCAGTGACCAGTCCCTCGCAGGCCTTTTGCTGAGATGCTGGGCTTTGAGGTTGCCCTTTTTGCCCAGAAGGATCCTTGCAGCCAGGAGACATGTTGTGCTGTCCACACTGTGCCCTTTCCAGCCTGAAATACCAACAAGAGCTGAAGACGAGCCTGAAGAGCACTATCTGACCTTCAAGAAATGTCCCCAGGGAATGTTTCTTGGACATCTTAGGTCTCCCAAAGGCAGCTGGTATGGTGGTGGTGTGGCAAGACAAGCCAGAAGGATCAGAGTGAGTGATGTTTTATTACTAGAAAGGTCTGGAGTGTATAGTGGAAGAGAAGAGCTCGTTCACTCTAACTTGATGAAGTGTGGTGTCCAGCATCTCCCTCTCCATGAATACAAAGTAGTAGCTGACTCTGTAATGGCAATTTGATGGCCATGTCCCAGGAATGCAGCTATTGGCTGCATTCTGCTTGTACAAAATGCCCTTTGGTGTCAAGCTGTATTTGTGTCCCTGGATTTCTATTTGTGTTCAGAGTTTATTTCCATTTGGGAGTTTGACCTTGTCACCCATGCTTTAATTTGTAGATGTCCTGGTTTGAGTTAGAACCAAACCAGTTTTGTCCAATGACTTTACTTTCTGAAATTAAGAGCATATTTTCACATACAGTGTCTGCTTCTAGCAGTGATAACACTTGATGTTTAGAGTTACTACCAAGGATAGACATGCAGGCCTTTCTCTCTCCCTTATCCTCTTTCTCTTCCTCTAATTGGGGTGGAGGAACGAGGTGTTAACAGAGAGCATCTGTTTGTAGGTGGACTGGATCTAAACCTCAACGATAGAACAGATAAGTTCTAAAGAACAAGGATTGTGTGGTTATCACATTTTGCTTGTTTTTAGGCCAGGGCTGTGCTGTAGGAGAGGTCACTCTCTTCAACTTTACTCCATCACAGCTGAGCACAATTTCCGCACTGCAGATATGGGTGCCTGATTGAAGATCATCTCAGAGGGCTGGAAGACCACCCTCAGTCAGGAGCCTGGCCACCAATGCAGATGTCCTGTGGCCAGGACCCAGTTCCCCACCTGCATGGCTGGGGAGCTCTAGTGTCTGGCAGTGAGACCTGCAGAACCTGAACGCTGCCCAGGGCCAAGACTGGGCCATGTAGTGCTGGTCATCTGGGAAACATCACTATTGCTGGCAATTGTACTGAAAGGTGAGTCTTGCAAATTGACATTTGTTTGTTTCTTATTGCAAACACTGGCGAATAATCAAGGTATTTCATCCGGATACTCATTTTTCTCTCTTTACCCGTTCCTCCCTCCAAAAAAATCATCCAGAACCCAATTTGAAGAAATCAAATTAAATCCTTGTCTGGAAGCATTTACTTCTGGTGCATTTTAATGGTTTATCTGTAAAGATCCAATTTTGTCAGCAAGTTTCATGGCATCTTAAAACTCATTTCCTTGGTATGAAATGAGCTTTTTAGAATCATGGCTTATAGGTTAAAAATGGTTCTGTGTGTTGTGTGAGGGTGTTGCAGGAGGGGTTGGTCCCGGCTGGGTGGGTCAGGGTGCTCTCCTGCTCCCACAGTGTGCTGGGGTGGGGGGGGCTGTGTGGCACAGCAGAGCCCGGAGGCTCTTTCCTGCTTGATCTGTACCAGGGATGGTAACAATGTCAGAAATAGTTTTAGTAAGAATTTTTAAAGTGCATAAAATCGAGACTATTTTAAGAGTAGAAATAAGAGACTCTCTGTGTTCATAATTTCATTCCCATGAGTACCTCTCTGCTTATAAATACCTCCTATTTGCATGGAATTGTTTATTGTTAATAGCTTTGGTGTTTAGAACGTACAAATAACTTCTCCACTGGGAAAAAGAAAATGTCTTTCCTGACATAAAATATCTACCTCGTCTACTTTTGAACTAGGAAGAAGTATTTTAAGAACTATTAAATAGTTTTGATCTGATGGGAAATCACAGCTTGACTTTCAATATACTGCCCTCTTGCTGCTCCCTTCGTCCAGAACAGTGTAGGAAGGGTGACGCCGCCAGCAACCAAGCTCTGGCTGTGCAGCAGGTCCCTGGCAGTGCCCGGGGAGGGGGGGCTGCGCTCCCAGCGGGAGCAGCGGTCGGGACAGTCCCGTTAGGGGTCTGTGCAGCGAGGAGCGGAGTCCGGGGCGCTTCGGCCTCCTCCAACACCTCTTTGCGGGCGGTATGCAGGGCAGTGCCCGTATACCCGTTCCCCTCCGGCCCCGTGTCCCCCCTTCTCCGCTATACGGGGTCCCCAGTCCCTCCCCAACCGACCCCCCCGCGGCAGCGCCGAGCCGCGTCAGCAGGTGGCGCTGTAGGGCCCATAGTCGCGGAGGGGCTCCGGGACTTGGCTGCAGGGCCAGGTCCGGGGGGTCCGGGGGGACGTGGGGAGCCCCGGGAGGGTCCCAGCGCGGTCCGGGGGGTGAGAGAGGGGCTCTAGGGGTGTCCCAGCGGGGTCCCGGAGGAGCTGGGGGGCGGCGGCAGCTGGCAGGAGCCCGGAGCGCGGTCTGCGCGGGGCTGCGCTGTTGATTCGCAGGGGGGTCGGTGTAACGGGAACACCGGCACCCCTGGCAGCCAGCGGCGCGGTGTCCTCGGTTCCCCCCTGCCCGGCTGCTGGCTGACACTCTGTTCCCTCTCAGGTGTACTTTCACCTTAGCTGAAGTTCACCAGCTTGCATGAAAAATTATGAACAGACTTCTGAACAGAGGAGTCTGAGGAGATTTGAGTGGCCATCTCTTAGTGCAATTATCAGAGATGTACAAGTCCTTTCCACTCAGTAAAATCCAACAGACATTGCCTAAAATCCTATCAAACCCTTGAGCTGGAAAATGCAGCTTCTGTAGCCTCTTTTCTCTCTATTTTAACCATATTAGAATGGATGTGCCGGGTCTGTCTGTGCCGATTTGGGTTCTTCCCATGTGGACTCCAGCTGCCTTGGCTCCATCTCTTCTGTTCAGATTCCTGCACTGCTCTCACCTTGTGTGCTCATAGAACTCACTGCTGCCAAAAAGTCTGAAAACTCAGCACTCTGCTGTGAGAAAGGCAAACCAGACAGTTTTTGACAGGCAAATAGTCATTTTTTCCAAACTATTTGTTCACCTCAACCCTCTTTTGACTTTGTACACCTTTCCTTTCTGTCTTCTCCTAATTATGGTCTGCTTGGACTGCAAATCTCTGTGTGTGCTGACCTCTATCATATCTGCCTGCAGCCCGTTATGTGGAGTGCACAGGTTGTCAGGACAGACAGAGTGAGAGTTCTTGCTTAGAAAGGAAATGCCCATTTATTGCACAACCTGAAACGTCTTCTCTAGTATGAAGATGTCGTGAACTTACCAGTTGAAGTGGTAGTGCTGTTCTCTTCCATCACCCAACTGCAACCCCCTGCATTTTAGGCCTGATGGCAGATGTGCCTCCTGGAAGCCAGGATTCCTCAGCTGGGCAGAGATGGATGAGGCTGAGCTGATCACTGGGTTGGTTTGTGAAACCAGGGGCCCACAATGCAGGCAGAAATACCAGCCGCTCCATCGTAGGGTTCACAAGCCTCCTCTGCTGTGTCGGGGTGTGCAAATTTCTGTCAGTGAAAAATTAATCTTCTGCCCTTTCATGCTGAATTTTAACTTCTTTTCTGAACACTGTAAAAAAAAAAAAAGGCTAAATTCTGCTTGTTGTCTTAAAATAAGAAGGCAAAAAGTTTAAGCCCTCTTTGTTCATCCTCTGTAATGTGACTTTTCCCACTAGGATTAAAAGGTTTTAAAATATCTTCTTCAATGTCCACTGTTCAGTTGTTTTTCTCAGGGTCACAAACCAATTTACATATGGAAAGAGGAAAGCGCGGCTTGTTCTCTAAACCTACACTCTCCTCCCACCTTTCTGGGATATCTCAGGCAAGCTGTGTATTTTGGAAACAGCAGATTTCCAGGAATATTCCAGTGAATACAGACTTTCTCACTGAAGCAGAGTCTGGAGGCTGAGTGCTTGGGTCAGAGGGAGCTGCCAGGGACACCCTGACCTCGACACACACCCCACCTCGTACCTGCTGCCCTATGGATGCTGCCCTGCTGCAGCTGTGCTAGGAGGAGCTCAGCTTTAGGAGATCCACTGCTGAGAAGTGACCTTCATGGATATTTTTAGCAGAAGCAATGGTTGAGTTGTGCTGTGGTATGAAAAAAGTTGGAAACTCTGCCCTGGACTGATTGTAGTTGGCTCCCTACTGCCGACACTCCTGGGCTTCCCACACCCCACCAGGATGAAGTGAAAATCCCCCAGACTTGATTTGATCTCACCAGAAGAAGGAAACCCACTCAAACTCCTGTCATCTAAAGCACAATGTTAAAACACTTTAGAATTGCACAATAGCTCAGTCTAATGACAACCTTTTTCCTTAAAGATAGATGTTGCCATTAATCAGGTGTTTGCTTGCTTTGCTTGAATAAGCCAAGCTCATTCCAAGAACAAAAGGGCTGCCACTGGAATAGCCTGGCTTTTCAATTTCAAACCATCTGCAGATTACAGAATAAATGAAATATTCAGCATGCACAAATACTGTACAGAATGATATGATACAGACTATTTCACCTTCTTTCATTCTTTTCCAAGTTATTGGCTTTTAAGTAATGGATAGACCTACATCAAAAGCTCCACTCAAATAAGAATAAACAAATACTTAAAGCACGCATTACACATGGCATTCCTAGCCATCTGTAAAGGGGACAGAATTAGTCTCTAAAGAACAGAGGTAGATTCTCACACTCCCCCACAGACTAGAGTGTGGAGCAGGGTTGGGGTGATGTATTTGACACTCAGCTTGTGCAAGGCACCAGCTGTCTGTGGGTGCATCTGGACTTGATGGCAAAAGTCAAGACAGACTTTGCTGATAGGACCTACAGCCCACTGTAACCTTTCCACCCTTCCTTGCTTCTTTTCCCCCTTTACTATTCATCCACTTGAAGGCTGCCAGGCAGTCTCTTTTACGTCAAATTTTTTTTTTGTACTTCACCTCTGCCTCCTCTTCTCTCTCCTCTTGCAGGTCTGTCTCCTGAACAGCTCAGTTGGAGGAGACATTTCCTCTCTCATCAGCTTTTAAACCATTTTTTCCCCTCCACCCTCAGCCCTGTGAAGCCTCATCTGTGGCAAATTCATCCACACTGGTTGATGACTTGCAGATGCATCCTCTGCTCCAGACCTGCCTCTTGCTGAACATCTCTGTCCTCTCACCTTCCCACACCCAAACATGGAGGATTCTTCTCCAACGTCCCTAGCAGACAGCAGTCATTTACACAGCCCAGGTCCTGGCTAAAGCTTTCCTTCTCTCTCACATGTGCTTGTAAAACCCCTTCTCTTTCCTCGACACGTGCCATCCTGGCCCGGTACAGCCTGGTCAGAAAGCTGTTGCAAAGACCTCTCTGTGTTGCTCTGTGTCATCTCTCTCTTTAAATCACTGCACTGGAGCCTGTTTCTCTGTCCTATGAAGCATAAGCTGCTTGTCATCACGTAGAGGGCTCCTGGCACCCAGTCCCGCTCTGTCTGTCACTCCCTCGCTGGTGAGATGTGAGCTCCCATCTCAAACAACTCAACATAGCAGGCTTCAGCACCGCAGTGCCAACTTCTCCTGCAGGCTCTCTTGTGATTCTCTTGTATTATCCCTTAGCCTGGGACATGTCAGGCTCTGAGAGGCACCACCTATCTCTGTATCTGCTATGGAACTGGTGTCAAAAGTGCTGCAGGAACCAAGGCAAGGTGGGTCTTGGGAGTATGGGACGTATCCTAATGTAGGAAAAGTGACATTTAGGCAGAAGAAAGCACCTGGGTTGTTTTTCTGAGCCCCTGCTGCTGTCAGGGAAGGTACATTCCCAGTTCCTCTGGCCGGGGAGCTGAGCCCCACTGCTCCTTGCAGGAGACGATTTCACGAGCTCTTTCATTCCATACATTCTGGCTTATTAAGTTTAGTCATTCACTGACTACAATCACAGCTCTTCTCTCTTTCCATTCCTGTGGGGGCCTGTCTTTTTCAGATATGACATTTCAGCATTATATACAAAATTCCAGGTGTTGATAAGGCCTGTACAATGCCACTCATGGTTTCTTAGCCTGTCCATGTGGGTTGTCCCTTAGGCACACTGAATCAAGTCATGATCACACAACCCCATTACTTTTCATGATTTCAAGTTTTCTTGGCAGAAGCACACAACAATCCTTTCCATGGTCCTTCCTGCCTGCACTCCCTCCCCTGCTTGTCAGGCACCTGCCGTGTTCACCGACCCTATCTCCACTCAGCTGCTGTTCTCAGGAATCAATCACACCTTTGTGGCCACTTCCCATCCTTTTACCTTCTGATGTTCCAGTTGCAATTGCTAAATTCTCATGCACCTGATTTCCTCTACCTTTGTGTAAAACTGCACAGTGTCTCCCTGCTCTTTCTCTTTATTTCCTTAATATTAATTTCATTTTTATTTGCTACTTTGCCTGAAGGATGCACCTTTCCTGGAATGTGTCCATTATCCTCCCCAAACGTGTCCTGTAGCACAAACCCTGAGCCCTTTACTTCTCCTCCTAATCTTGTGGCATCTTCATATTGCTTCCTTGGGAGGGTCCTGATGGATCAAGTCTTCACATCGCTTCTTCACAGTGCATCAGTCTTCTCTGATCTCTGCCAGCAGGCATCTGGCATTGTCAACCCTTTGAGTTTTATTCCTTAAAGCTAGTCCTCTTTTCTTTTGGTTACAGCTTCTAATGGGTCATTCTGTCTGCTGTGATTTATGGCATCTCCATAAAAGGTTATGGAAATGGCACGTAACTCCCTGAGCAACCCCATCCATCAGGGCAGAGTCACACTAATCACCTATTTATCTCCTGTTCAATAGACTTGCTACAGTGCTCATTATGAATTCATTTAAACGGATGTACAGTGCCCCATTATGTCCTAATGGTGATGAGAAACATGACAAACCAAATGCTGCTTTAAAATTGCAAAATGTATCTGAGCAGCAAACTGCACTGCTGTGGCTACTGATGGATCCTCACTCTTGGGGCTTGTTCGTTTGCTTACAGGTTAAACCTTCATCCCAAAATTCTCATCAGGCCATGGAGGTGCATGGCTGGTTGCTGTACAGGCAAACACACCTTGTAAGTGTGCACAGCTGCCCTGGCAGTGATGCCTGAGGCCGGTGGTGTCCCTGATCTGGGGACATCACTGCCAGGCTCTGCAGACATGCTCCCCAGCAGCACGAGGCTGTTTCTCCCTCTGCTCAGGGCAGTGGCTTTGGTCCAGAGTCTTGCTGTGCAGAGGATGGCACAGAGGAGGAGTGGTCACAGAGCTGGTGTCTCTGCTGCACTGATCTCCAGCTGTGATGCACAAGAAAGGGCCAGGAGCTGCTGTCTGGCCCCAGGGAGGCCTGTGTAAGCTCTACTAACAGCCAGACAGGAGGTGATGAAGATGTTATCATACTGTTTTTATGCACACAGGGCATTCTGCTTCATTTATGGATAATCCATGTCCTTATTAATTAGCAGTGGTAATCGGAGTACTGCCAGGAGATAATGATGCCGTTTGTTGACTGGGGCTGGGAACTCTGCCCTTCTCATTGGCCCCAACTCATTGCAATGGTCTGGCAGAGCTCTCCCCTCCCAGCATGGCTCATCTGTCAGGACCTGCACTCCAGAGAGCCCAGGTGCCACCCGCTCTGCCTGTGCAGTCCCCACAGTCATGGGATGTGTGTGGGGATTCATGCCACTGCCAGCACTGCTGTGCATGTGTGACTGGACACACGCAGATCAGGCAGCCCAGTCTCCTCTGTATACCTGTTCTTTTCTTCCCAGGAAAAAACTGGAATAAACCTAGTGAACCCATACACTCAGCAGAGATGAGCTTTATTGCCTGCCTCTGCTCGGGGGTCCTACCAGGAGTGTAGGGGGGGACGGACAGGAGCGAGTGTCCCTCTTAGTCACGTCAGAGATGTATTTTCATCCTAGGCAATTCTTTAGTGTCTTCATACACAGGCACACTGGACTAACAAGACAGCTTGGGAAGCTCTTTACTCCCTTTCCCTTCTACTGTTAAGCAGTTTGTCTGACTGGAGGGGAAGGTGGTTGGAGAATGCTTATGCCATGTGGAGCTGAGAAGAGATGGCAGAGTGAGCTCATTTTCTGAAGACTGGCATAAGCTTTGCAGCAGGTTGTGCCAAATGTCTTATTGCATCATATTCCTCTCTGCAATTCTAGGGATACTTTTATTTTGCAGGTGTGGAGAGGAATTTCCAAAACCAAACGAGACTCCTGATCGTGGAGTAATGACTGTTCTTGGCACACTGCTTGATGCACAAAGGCAGAGTTTGGCATGAGCTGCTGTGGTGCCAGCTCGTCAGCAGCTCAGCAGCCTGCCCAGTCCAGAGCAAGATAAGAGATGGAACTCCTCCAGCCTGTATCAGCATCTTCTGGAGAGCTGCCTTGCTGCGGTGTTCTTCATTGCAGCTGCAGGTGCTGGGTACAACAGATGCTGCCATCACATTACTGCCTCAGAACATTATACATTTATTTCTGTGCAAAACCAGCTCGTGTGCCTTGTCACTTGGGTGATGCTTTTTACATGACACCAGGAGACTGCCTGCAGCCCAGCGTGGGGCAGCCAGCACCAAGCTCTCTGCTCACATCAGCCCTGTGCCTCGTTGTGCCTTCAGACAGAGGGAAGAGTTGGCCTCACCTTCCATCTGCTGTGGTTGGGTCTTTTCCAAACAAGGCAAGTTCCTCGAGCCCTACCAGGAGGAGCAGTGGTTTGTGTCTGACCTTTCCCTGGGCCACTGGTGGGGACGCTGCCTGCCACCCAGCTGCTGTAGGGTCCTTCTGAACTGACTCCAGCCACCCCATCCTGGAGCTGCAGAGGGTTCTGAGGTCTCTGGGGGAAGCTGCCTTCCCTTGGCAGGCTCATGCAGACCTGAGGGATGTATAACCTCTCTTCTCTCCCTTCCAGGCTTTGGAAACAGTAACGGAGACCCTGTTGTACTTGTGACAATGCCATAAGCCAGAGGTGTCCAGCTGCTCTCACTGGTGGCAGGTCTTTCCTCCCCAAACTTGCTGACTTTTATGGGAAATGTGATCTGGGCTTCAGTTCCCTTGGAAACCTCAGAGCAGAGGTCTCAGCATGAGACCATTTGGATGCCATCCCAGAATCTTACCACCAGGCAAAACCTGCACAACCAGCCAACCAAAAAGGTGTATCCTGATGCGAGGTCACAGAAATACTGTGATAAATGGAGAGGGAAGACAAGGCCACTAACAGCTATTAATTCTTTAGAACAGAGCTGCCCTTCACCTTGGGATTAGTGACCGAATTTCCTTGTGTGTACGCGTGGACTTGTAAAAGCCTGATGTGTCAGAGGCTTGTCTGCGTTTAAAGCTGCAGAAGCAAAATAAGGCTTGGTGTCAGCTTTATTTTAAATCAGCCTTTTGGATGTGCCTCCCCTGCCAAAAACCACCTTGTCAGGGCTGCCTTACACCGAGCAGCCTCTGCCCTGGGAGCGGGGACAGTCTCTGTCCCTCAGCACCCATCTGAAGGGTCTTCCCATCAGTTCACAGCAGCCCATTGGCAAGTCAGCTGCCTCTTCTGAGTTCCCTCCTTTGAGGTCACAACACACCACATTCACAGTGCAAACCCACACTCAGTGTCTCCTCATGGCCACTCCCATGGATTCCCTCTGGTTCCTGGGCTCAGAATGAGACTAAGTGCCAAGAGTGCTTGATATCACGAAATCCTTTGGCTGCTGGCAACAGCTGTCGTATGTGGTATAATTAAAAGAAGTGTGTTGCCTGGAGTATTAATTAATAGGCAAATAATCATCACTGTACCTGTGCACCTGAGCTCTTCAATCACAGGCAGGAGTGCAAGCTCTGACCACTTTGCTTGAAAGCCAGCTCTGCACATCAGAGCATTGTGATGGTCCCTCGCTTATCGTGCTTTCATTAAAGGAAGTTGAGTGAAGAAATCTCATTTTCACAGATGCTAGTTATCTAAAAATTCCCCAGTTTTTACTGAATGCTTCAGCCTCCCCAGGCAGCTCTGATGGAGGTGGGCTATTGCTCCCCAAAACATGAAGCCTGAGATGCAGGGAGGGTAAAACACTGCATGTTTTTGAGAAGTCAACATGGAATTCACAGAAACTCAGAAAGAAACTCACAGTTGTAGCAAGTTTCCAGTTCAGCTCAAAAATTGTGTCCCTGGATATCGCAGCATCCCTGCAAGATGCAAGTGAGTGAATGAGCATCATTTCCCTGGGCTGGAACCACCAGAGTCCCCGTGGTGGAAGGCTGAGCCTGGGCAGTCAAGGAGCCGCGGTATTTGCAGGGTTATGAGTGGATGATGTGGAGGAGGAGACGTTGGTGAGCGAGTCTGCTCCACACTTAGGGTAAATGCTCTCTGCTTTTGAGGTTAAAGGCTCTCAGTGGAATTTCCTTCTGAGAACTTGTCTTGTTGATTTCTCAGTTATCCATACCTTTGGTCTCTGTAACAGTCCTTCCCAGCAAAAAGCACCGTTTATTTACACGTTTCTTTTGTTGCCTCAGAACTGTCGCCTGATGTTTTTATTTGATCTCAGTTTTTGCAGAAAGGAAAGAGCAAAGAGATTATTTGCTTTCTCCATGCCGGTCACTTCTTCCAGATCCCTAGCACTTCCTCGCACTCATTTCTCCCTTTCACAGTTTGAGGGGTCCTGATCTATTTACTCATTTATTTCTGTTCTCTGTTCCCTTTTTGAATCACAGATTAATTTAGGCTGAAAAGAGCATCCAATTGCCTGCTGGAAGCAGGGATAACACCAGTCAGATCAGGTTGCTGTACAGCCTGGTGGAAGCTATCCTGTATCCCACCCTTCCAGTCCGTATGTCCCTGCTTTGGCTTCCAGGGTGCAGTGGCAGACTCTGCTGGAGGCACTGCTAAAATCAGGATAAAAGGTACTCACTGCTCACTGGTTTCCCCTCATCTGCAGAATCACCTCACCACAGAGAGCTCTCAGGTTCATCCCTCTCACCCTGCTCAAGGACTTGTCTCCACGGCAGCCCCCGCAGACTGTACCAGCTGCTGGGACCTTTCGGGTCACTGGAGAGGGGCACTGCGACGACACCGGCATTTTGCATTCATCTTGTCAGATGCATAACAGCACAGTGCTACTTCTAACAGTTTCTGTCAGGGAACTTTCTTTTTGGCACCTTACAAGCATGGAGTTGACATTTTCTTATTTCTATTATAACTTCAAGTTGTCATTCCTGAGTGGCACTGATCAGCTTTCACAGCTCATCAGGGTCTCTCTACAATTCTGATTGTTTCCTGCATGTCCATCATTTTAACATTTATCAGCACTGAATTTCACCAGGCACATCTGCTCAGAGAGTGCTGGGATGCAGGTTGCTGTGTGAGGGTGTTTGCTATGTTTGTGTTTTCCATGACCCCCCTCCCAGGAGGTTGGCAGGGATGGTTGGTGACTCTGGCCACCCAAACAAGCATGTGCCCTGTCACCAGGCTGGAACCTGGGGCAGTGGCAGAGGGGATGTGCAGTGACAGCCCCCCCTGTGCCCCCTAGGTTCTGCTGGGGGCTTGGTAATGGGGGTGTTGAGGTGCACGGCTGCTTGGGTATGGGAGAATGGCTCCGTTCCCAACGACTGCTTATCAACGTGGTTTAGAGCACTCGCTAGCTTTTGGTGGCTGCTGCATTCGCCTTGCTCGTGCTGACGAAATAAGCACTGCTATTTATTTTAATAGTTTTAAGCATGCAGAAGTGCTTGCTGTCCTGTAGAGTACTTGCAAATTGTGCTGTTCCTCATGTCAGGGATTCTCAGCCTGAGCTGGCTATCCAGCAAACCTGAGTGAGACACGTCAGGTGGGGATGGAGGAAGCCAGCATGCTGCTCAGGTGAGAACTCCTCCTTTGCCTGGCCACGGCATCCCTCCCATTAACAACCTACACAAATTAACTGTGACAGTCAGGGAGAAACTCACCCATTTAGAGACAGAAATGCTTTAGGAGATGCCCTTAGTTCACAAAGAAGTGCTGGATTTTCCGCTTGAAGTAAGCATGAGCTGCATTGAAAGACTTTGTCAAACAGAGCAGAGCATCGTGTGGTGTGGGATAGATTTAAACACTTGTCATTGCACAAGAAGAACTGAGATGTATTTTCTGCTCAAGATTTTCCACTCTTCTTTTTCCTTTTGAGCAGTATTGCATGTCATTTAACAGAACAGGATTAATAAAGACAATATAAACCCCCACGAAGCTGCGTGCCGAGCCCCGCTGAGCACTGGCAGGGGAGTTGTCTGGCGATGTCTGCAGCGGTACCCTGGGACAGCAGCCCAGAGCTGGGCTCGGAGGTTGCTGAGATGCTGAGGGAAGCTCTGGGATGCCAGGAGATTAAAGGTTGGACTTGGTGATCCTAGAGGTCTTTTCCAACCTAAGTGATTCTATTCTATCTCATCCTATGAGATGCTCATGCACTCTGGGAGCCAGCTGTGAGACACACTGTGCCAAACCTACAGTCTTCTGCCAGGGGCCAAGTTAACATCCAAAGTAGTACAGTCATAAGCCCCAGGCTCTCTCTGTTCTTCTCTCAGGGCTTCAGCAACCAAGAGAAAAAGGAGACAGGGTTGTTCCACACTGCTTGAGAGGGGTTTGCCAGCTTCAGATGATTCAGGCATACAGATTTCAGTTATATCCACATGGCAGGTGGCTTATCTGTACCATAACATGAATAGTTTTCTTCCCAGATTTGTGACCATTTATTCAAATTTTGATCTGGCAAGGAATGTACCAAAGTGCAGCTGTTCTCGTTAGGTGGTTACCAGAGGAACTGTGAAAAAGAATACCTCCTCCCTTAAGAACATCACCAGAGGTGAGCTGTTTCCACCGGCTGTTGTCACAGGCCTGTTCTCTGGCTTTTTCTGTTGGCATCGAAGCTTCATGACCTGCCCTGTCAGTGGCATTCCTAGCTTGTTTGGTGGCTCTTAGCCAGGTTGGTTAATCCTATCTGTTAGCTTCCTTCAGTCTGAACAATTAACCCCTTTGAACACCATGTTGTTTCCTATTAAGACATGAGCTGCTGCTGGTGAAAGATGATGGGCTGCAGTAGCTGCAGGCAGACCCCATGCTGATTAACAAGCCACTTGAAAATAATACACTCTTTAGCCACTAAAATTATTAATAGTAGCTTAGCTTTCCTTTCTTGGGGCATGTAACACTCCGGGATTTAAAGATTTAACGAATTGAGAAAGCAAAGCTTTTAGCTCATGGACTCTAAACTCTGTCTGTCTAGCTGGAAAGGGACTGGGTGCCCTTGTTCTTCTCAAGACCCTGTAGTGTTTGGTATTTCAGCAGCAGCCTAATTGCTACAACTGCTCCTGAGGACCTGCAGCAGGAGTGGCTGCTGAGAGGAAGAGCTGGAATGAACGGCTGGGCCACGTTCAGCTCATTGGCCTGGAAGATCCTCTGCTGCCTTTGACAAGCCCCGGAGCAGCTCTTACACACCGTGAGTAAATCCAAGGGGAGACCTTTTCCTGGCTGTGGCTCTTTCCTGGGGCTAATGGCATTTCTCTGTTCAGGTTGTCATGTGCAAAGCCTCTTTCAATACACAAATATCACCTGGAAGAACCATGTGGATTTAAATACTTGGAGGGATCTTTCCCTCCCTTTCCAGCGAATAAAATTTGTGCATTTGTAAGTGTTGGAAATATATACCATCACTCGGCTATTGGTGCTCTGGTGAAGCCTTCATCCATTCCTATAATACATAGATGATATAAAGCAATAAAGGATGACTAGCTCAGAACTACCCTAACAGCTTTCTGATAGTCCAAGCTTATGGCCGGCCTCCACCGTAAAGATCTCTCTGGCTGCTTCATGTGTCTTTGACAATGTAATTTAGAGGATGGGCTATACTGAAGAGACATTACATCCTGTGTGTATTATGTTATTCTTCAGAAAAAATGACTTCTTGGAGTTTCAATTAGTGTACCAGATCTCAGGGTAAAATGAAAAGAACTCATGGGAGCATCAACATATTTTGCCATGAAATTTTCTATACCTTTTCACAGAAAGCAGCGTTCCAGCTTTCACCCTCTGTGCCTTTCTTTTAGCCTCTCCTTCATCAATCATTTGGAGCTGATGATACGTTTCCACTGAAAATCATATTGTGAAACAACACGGTGGGACAGCTGCAATTTGGCACAACATGACACATCAGCCAAGGAATAGGCAGGGAGTGTTTCCCTGAAACTGTGGTTCCGAGAACAGATCAATCACTGCTCAGAAATTAAACAGCCTGGATTATCCTCGAGTAGATTTTAGACCAGAGGAACTCATGCTGGGGCTCCTTCAGGGTCAGCAGGAATGCTTTATTCAGGGCACTAGGAAGAAGGGGCACAGCAGTGCCACCTGTATTGATAAGCCCATCTAGTACTTACTGTAGTACTTATCTCCACAGATGTTATGTGGAGATCCTCAGGCAAGACAATAAAACAAATTAATAAGTGCTCTTTGTGACCTCTCTGTCACCATTTCATTCCAGATGTAAAAATGGGTTAAAGGAGAAGCACAAGCCACAGTGCAGGCAGAGGTTTGCTCCGTGTGAGCAGGGACTTGGGAAAAGAGATTGGATTTGGCTTCACTTTGAGTGTTCCTGGTGACAGCCAGAAAGCCAGAGCAACATCTTCTGAAAACTTTTATTTAAAAAAGGTTCACATTGGACAGAGGAATGGCACTTTAAGAACAAGGAACACTGGCTGCTGAGAGAGACCCTGAGCTTCCCTGCTGTGCTCCTGAAGGACAAACCAGGCAGTTCTCAGGAATGTCGCAGGCAAATGAGCACTCGCCATGTCCTTGAACTCAGTTTTATAGTTCCACATTTGAAGTGCAGCCTCACCAGTGACAAGTACAGAGGTACAATCACTTCCCTAAGCCTTTCATCAAACCTAACCTTGCATCTCTTAATTAGCAGATCTTGATTAGTAATCAGGGACACCTGAATAGGAAAAGTCAAGGATCTCTTGGCTGCCTCTCTGTGCTGAACCCACATGTCCTCTGTGCCAGGTGGTCCCTGGAGTCACCCAGGACACCAAAACCCCAGAAGCATTGGTGGGGATCAGGCCTGACCCCATTGGCACGCTGGGGACCGTGCAGCAGGTAGGTTGCTCTGCGTTGGCTCTCGGGATTTACTCCTCAGTTTGCCTCAGACAAAGCAGAGCAGATCAATTCTGCAGGCAGTAATCAGGAATTGTCATTAATGTGCCTAATTTTCACTGACCTGAAAATAACGTTTATCTTGTCCAAGGATGCAGATCTTACCTCACACTTCTTAAACAAGCCCTCTTCTCTGTGAAGACTCTCTAGCGAAGCAGTCTGTGTTTCACTGCCAGAAGCACTTTCCCAAGGCATTCCCCAGCTGGCAATGTGCTGTGACTGAACCCCCAGTGACACGCCTCCGCAGGGAAACAGAAATGCAATGAAAAATGCTATTAAGTGTCATTATGTGGTTATGAACTGCAGGGTCTGCAGCTTCCACGAGGATGCATTTCTGATCAGGGATGAGACCATTGAGGAAGGCTCTCATTTTGAAGGGCTTTTATCTAGTTACACTAGGCTCATGGTTTCTTTGATGATTGAAATATAATTGAAGGAAGTGCTCCTGTCAGTAAGACTGATGCTAAAATACTCCCAAGCTTTAGAAATATTTTATTGGCTTAAAAGAAAAGAAAGAAGACAAGCAGAACTGGGGAGACGAACAGTAATTCTTTTGGCTGGGTTTAAACTTGTGCTTGGCTGTGGCTGAGGCTCCTTCTGTTCGAAACTCTGAATTAACAGTTCAGGTTTGGTTCTAGTAATAAAGTTGTTTAAATAATAGTAATTGTTCAAACCATTCATAGTGCAGGTTCAGCTCAGCTCCCTGAGAAGCCTTTTGTACAAAACCATGTATAGAGGAATACCAAAGGTTTGCTTTCCCCAGCAGAACGTGCTGTACAAAGCAGCCTTCAAAGCCTCCCACACCGGTGAGCTCATGGAGCAACCTCAGCTCCTGCAGAAAGGGCTCAGTGAGGGCAGGGACTGCCCTGACCCTGCACGTTGGAAATGGGAAAGGATTCACTGAATCTTTCCTACATAGAAAAAGAGGCCGTTGTTCCCTTCAGAGACCCATCTTATTTCTGAATTACGGTGCTGTAGGAAGTGACCCAGTATTTGCTTTAAGGTATCAGAAATGTATTTTCTTTTCAGTGCTGTGTGAAATCTCAAGCTCTCCTTTTCCCATTCACCTTGTGTAAAACTGGTGTTAGCTGCTGTCTCCCAGTGCTATTGTAACATGCTTCAAAGATAATAGGTGCTTCTTCCCCAGCACATTGAATTCCTGTGTTCACTGACTATTTCTGGCAGAGTATTCAAGAATAGGATTTCATTTTGTTTTCTTGAAGAGTGAAGGAAGAATATATCAATGTGCTCACAGCCTAAATTGAGCTAATCTCGACTCTACTTCCTCTCAGTCTTGCCGAGGTGTGTGGCTGAGTGCTGGTGCAGGAGAAGGTGCTGAGAGCTACCCCAGCTATACACCCCCTGGTGCTATATGGGACTGTGCCCGGGGCCACACGGCTGCCAGGTATGGGCAGGTCTGTGCTTGTGCCTACTCCTGGGGCTGGCATGGTGGGTGATGTCCACCATCAGCACCACCTACCTGTCCTTGCAGAGCCCGATGGCCTCAGTCTTTCATGTCTTACAGTCTCCAACAGATTAAATCAATCGCCAATATATGTAATTTATCTGAGAACTTTTCAGAGACAGATTTTCATGGGTTTTTTCATTCCTTCTCCAAACAAAAAATGATAAATGGGAGAAGTTTGCTCCTCTGCATAGGATTCCCGTTTCTGCGCTCACGAGCAATGCTGGCGAAGCAGGACACCCATCTCAGAGTCAGCACAGGCCTCCGGGACTGGCAGAGTTTATCTTTCCCAGTGATACCTTCTTTAATCACAGCCAGAGCCAGATAGTCACTCAGCATGAAGATCTGTTCCTCAGTCTGTGCACAGCGCTTGTCTCTGTCAGAGGATCTTGGCTGGAGAAGGTTGTTTTTGATTTTTACATGAATTGTATCAGCCAGAGCTTTCACATACTGACTCAGTGGGCTCATTTTTCATCATCCTAATTCCTTTGCAGAAATTCTGATAACAACAGTTTCTCTGAGCTGGAGGAGGGGGCTGGAGGGGGAATGGCTCCTGCACTCTGCACAAATCCTAAATGGGTCTTTCTGAAGGCAAGTTATGAAATAAGACCACCAGCATAAGCAAAGACCAAATAAGCATAAGCAGCAAATGCTTAATGCTTCATGGTTGTCTTTGTCTGTTAGTTGTACGTCACTTGATTCCTAGAAAGATGTGAGCAGCCACCTGCATGAACGACACACTGAGCACAGTAAACCATCAGTTTAGTCTGAAACTTAGAAACTCACCAGAACCAAACACTTTTCTCAGCAGGGCTGTAAATCATCAAGCCTGTTGAAATAAATAAAAATATTTGTCTTGACCTTGGAAATAGCCCCCATAAATATTTGCCCAAGTCTGAAACACAAAATGACATTCATATGCTTATTGTTTATCCAGAGAGTACTAGGGAGGTTTGATCCAGTGTATCTAAAGACAGACACTGAGCAGTCTTCAATGTCTGCTTTCTAGCAGAGAAAAACTGAAATTTTTTGAACAAGATATATTACCAATATGGGAAGAAATGACTGATAATACCAACTGGACATAAATCATTTTCAGAAACGCCAACTTCTTGGTTTTTTTGGTTACCCAGGAACAGGTGAATTGGAGCTGAAGCACCCAAAGGGTGAGGTTGAAAACTTGCTTTCGCCAAAGCTGAGAGCAAGAAGAAATACCACAATTTTTCTGCAGATGAAAATGGTTTTACAGTGATTTGCAAATGTGGTGTGATTAATTCTGCAAATGAGTCTGGAGTTACAGTATATCCAATCTGGCAAATGATGGGACTCTCAGATCTCAGCTGAGCTGCTGCTCTCGCCTCCTCCTAATGTTAATGCACGTGTTTGGGGTCACACTGGTGTTCTCACCTCGTTGTGGGAAGACTTACTGAAATATAAATCTCAGGCTCCATCTCTGATCTTACTAATCAGCAGCTTTTGGCAGTGGGATGAAGCTGCCTTTGCAGGCTAATCATATTGTTGTCTTGCTTGGCAAGGCTACAGGCAAAGATGAGATCAAAAGAAGGCAGCTGAACGCTTTGATCCAAGCCTCTTCTCCTCACCATGAGTGCAGCTGGAGCCCTGTGGAGATGTCCTGCTCCCACACCTCCACCTGCAGCACCCCGGAGCCAGAGCAGGGCTGCAGGGTGTCCACTCTCCCCTGTATGTTCATCGTATTCTTGCCTTTAGGGGTCAGTTAGCACTGATGGGAAGCTCTGGCTGGGTTCTGATCCCTGTTATTCCTTCCAGGGGCTGAGGCTGGCTGGCCCCTGCTCCTGCCCTGCTCCCTGTCCCCAAGCACAAAGCTGGATTCTGCATCAAAGTAAAAATCATTTAACTTGGGTGGCCACCTTCTCCCCACCTCCTGGAAATGTATGGGAGCATAATAACAATATACATTTTTTCATTTGCTGGAATCAATAGCCCAGTGAAGATGGTGCATGTATTGATCATACACCATTGAAAGGGCACGGCAGGGACCGTCCTGAGAAAAGGCAGCATTCAGCAGCACAGTGCAAGGGATCAATAGATCTCTTCCACAAAAAGTAATAAAAGCCTATGAAAGATGACAGGTTATTTACAAGAAAACAAAGAAAGCAATTTTAAAGCCAGCTGAATAATATTTGACCTCGAACTTCCAATTACTGTCAAGCCAGAGAGTTCTAATGGGAGCCGAAGTGGGCTCCTGGGAAGGCACATCTGAGGACCTGACCTGGGGAGCAGATCCTGCAGAGACAGCACTTTCTGGCTGTGATATTTATTTTTTTTTTAGATATTATAGTGCTTCAGCTCCCATGATTTTGTTCCTCTGTGTGCACCTCTGGAACAGCAGCACATTCTAGGTGCAGGCCTCTGGGACACAGGAGGTCCTGCAGCTTCACATGCTTCATACCAGGAAAGTCAATATCGGTGAAAAGTGTGTGTTATCATAGGAAGAAGGCCTGGATAAATCTGACCCTCATCACACCAGCCTCCAGAACAAAGCTCGAGTTCAACCCACGGGGAGCAGCTGCTGTAGCTGGGTAAGTCAAACATACCCCTCGTCAGTGAAAAATCACACAGACCAGACATGAGTACTGGTGAGCCTGACACCCGAGGTGCTTTTGCATTCAATGGCAATAAAACCAAATAATGTGACTCACGAGGGCTGAGCAGGGAACTTGCAACCCAAGCCCTCCTTTGGAGAGCTCAAAGGCTGGTAGTTGCCTTTGGGACCTGCAGAGATTGCTGGGCTCTGCGGAGGACTTATGTTCAGGGGGTATAGATGAGGTAATCAAAGGACAGAAAGATGTGTTACAGCCCCAAACCTTCACAACGCTCCCAGGTAAATTAGAGCAAAACTGAATTTCCAAACGAAGGGCTTACAAACTGCCTGGCACCCAGGACTGCGCTCCCAGGGAAGAGTCCCACTCTTGGGAACAGAGGATGTAATTAAAATGCTTAAACAGCCATTAGAGGTGTGAACACACTGCTGTAATTACACAGCTGTTTGTTCATTAAAGGAGGAATTTAATACAATTATGATATTTACAATTCCACACACTAAAAACCAAAACACAAAATTACAGGCTTCAGGAGCAATACAAACAGTCCTATCTCCTCCCCAGATTGCTCTTCTGATATCAGAGCTCACAGAAAACTCTTACAGGGGACAATGTACTTAGGACATCACCACAATGTTCCCCAACCAAATGGGTGAATCCACAACTGGAACCGGCACCAGTGACTGAACAGTCCTAATGACTTTTCAAATGGAGAATTTATCTCAGTGGTGCAGGGCAAAATTACTGGGGCAAGAAATCAGAGGGGAAGGGACTCTGGACAAGCTCACTGCTATATTTCATCTGAATTTACATGCAATTTCACTGCATCTGAACTTGGATTTCTGTAATTAATGAATTATTTAATTAAAAAATTTAGACCAGATATTGCTGGGAGGTGTAGCAATAGTTTTAAAAAAAAACAACCCAAAATAAAAAAAACACAACAGTTTTTTGTAGTGTGTTGATTATAACTTTGCACCCTCTGCTGAGTTACAGGTTTTTGTGGAGGTGGAGTGGGGAAATTTCCTACACAGAACAGAGACTCTCTGGTGTTCATGCACCATCAAGGTTATTTATTTTGTGCCTCAGTCTGAGGGTAAGAAAAACAACTGTGATCCATTAGCATTGCAGATATCAGATGCTGCAGGGTGAGAGCCAGGCATAGCAGAGAGCTGGTCCTACAGCACTGGGCAAGCCCTTCTGACAGGAGACAAGATAATAAAGACTCAGGCAGAGTCCTTGGTATTTATTAGAGATGTTCCCCTCTCACACCTGAAAACTCTTTCACCTCAGCTGGCTGAACCACTCCCTATTTGCCAAGCTGGTTTAAAGGCGAGAGAAAAGGGGGTTCCTGGGCTCTTCTGCTCCTGTTTGCACAGTGAAAGGCATCCAAAACTGCACCACATCCTTTCCCATCTGCTGACACCAGGAATCACCAGGAGATGCAAACAATAAGCAGCAGGACTCAGATGGTGAGCGTTGTTAAATGTGATTGGCAAATGGACAGGGGCACGTGAATAAATCATCAGGACTTACCATTTACCACCAGTCTTCTATTTTTATTTTTTTTTTAAGTGTATAGCTTGGCATAAAATAAACAATTGCCTGGAGAGTGCATGGTAAACTGGGGGAAAACTGGAACTATAGCTTGGATTGTTATGGTATTTAACTCTCATAGTAGTTACTAATGAAAAAGTGAAATTAATTGCACGCTAAAGGTTGCACTTGACTTAGATGGAGTGGATGCAGATAAAGTGTCTCTAGTACCTCACTCAGTCCTGAGTACACAGTAACAGGAAATCAATTAATCTCCACCAACATTTGCTCCTTCTGGTGTGAAAGAGTTTTAATTAACTCATTGTGAGTGGTCAGCCACTGTGCTCTCTGGAAGAGCCTCACTGGTGTAACCAAGCACTGTTCTTCCTAAGTTTATGTTGGAAAAGTGACGATGACAGATTTTGAAGCTGAATTGCTCGGCATATGTGACCAGTCAATGGAATACTTTACTCATTACAAATATTTAATTCCTGTCCTGTTATTTTTCCTCAATTAAACAGAAGTCTTCTGACTTAGACTGAGCCCGGGAGCAAGCACCCCATTGTCACTTGAGAGATGAAACCATCTGTACACAAGAAAATCACTTTGGTGCAGGTAATAACCATCTAATCTTTGTTTGATGCTTTCTACAGCCTTTAAAGTGTTTTAAATAAATCCGAGGCACGCACAGTTCAGGGCAGGAACCATTTCTCCAAATCTGGTATAATTAGGTGACTTTTTAAACATAGTCAGAGGTTTTGTGATTATGGTGATGAAAGTGGGAGTACTGCACAGCTGCTCCAGCTCAGGGAGTGGTGAAGTATTGTTATGAGGAGTCAACTCCATGGTTTTCAGCAGCAACTTGTTCTGAAGATGATCTCTGCACATGCTGCAGAGTTAAAGACTTCATACAAGTGTCAGGAGAGAAAGTCAGTAGTTAAACACCTTATAAAGATGGCTCAAGATAGGGAGATGAAAGCAGGGATTAAAAAACCCAAACCTTGTGTAAAAGTTAATTAAAATATTAATAATGCAAGGTTTCAATTATGCATAAATAAAGAGATGTTTAATGATAGACACTGAGCATTAGTGCAGTGAACATGACATTGGGAGAGAGAGGGAACAAAGGAGAACTTTGACTCTCAGCACAGAGTTTTGCTGTGGAGGGCAGAAAATATTGGACAAGGTGATGGGGTGAGAGAGATGATTGCAAGTGCTCGAGGAGAGATGGTGAGGGTCACCTTCTGGATGTCTCCTGCTCCATCAACCACAGTCCCCTGGGTCTGCAGCAGCCCTCATGGGCTCCATCCAGGTTGAGAAACCAGGAGGAGTCTTGGGTCATGGTCTGAGTGTGGATTTGCTGGCACCTGCAAGGGGCACAGGCAGGGCAGGACTGCCAAGGCATGCAGACCACTTCCATCAGCATTTTGGGATTGCTTCTGCTGTTGTGTCCTGAAGGAGTGAATGGAGCCTGACTCCAGCCTCTGTAGTGCTGCCGCCGTGGTGAATGCACGCCAAAAATAGTGGGGTTTATTTCATAGAACTATAGAATCTCTTTTTCATAGAGTCATATTTGTCATGTCTCAGATGTTCTTAATTTCTTGTCATAATGATTGCATTTGCCGATGTTTATTTGTATTGTTATTTTAAAAAAAATCAATTTTATAAGAAAAGCATGCTATGAGGTAGCCTCTTCTTCTCCTGGGACCTAATTCTTTCAGCTTTTCCTCATGGGGACAGGTTCTCCAGCCCTTTGCTCGTCTCTATGGCCCTCCTTTGGTCTGTCCACTTCTTTCTTGAATTGTGAGGACCAGAACTGGACCAGAACTTCACATGATCTGTGAGGTTTGGGGTCAGGCAAGCAATACTGCTCTCCAACCTGAAGGCCCCAATGTCCTTAGCACAACACTGCCGGGTTTGTCATCCCATAATTTCTGCTTGCTGTGACCTCCCGGAACATCTGCTCAGGGCATGATTTAGAGCCTGCTGGCTCTGGACACATACCCTGCACCTCTGACACAACTTTCTCTGTCCGTGACCTCACTGCAGCATATCTGTGCAAATGCTTTGTTTCTGTGTGGCCATAATTATATTCTCAGTTTCTCTCTTTAAGCTGTCTTTGACAAGTCATTTATATTTTGCTGGCTTTCATGAGCTTTTATAGTGAGAGTAAGTTGGCAGGCAATTCTCAACTATCCTACTTGTCTCTTTTCTGTCTGATGATTGATTTCCAGTGGGAGTAAGTTTTGATATTTGAAAAGATCCAGACTATTATTATTGAACATATGAGTTGTGTAATGGAAGTACCTGTCTGACAAATCCAGAAGGATATCTGAGCAAAAGGCTCAAAGGCTCAAGAAAATTCTAGATCATGTATAAAACATTGCCCAGTGCATTGTCTCTAACATCAGAGAATGGAGAGAAGCCACAATGCTGAGAGTACAGGCAAGCTGAGGAAAAAACAGAGGTGCAGATGGAATATTTGAAGAAAATTCAGGAGAAATTATGCTCTGTGAAGACTGAAAGATACAAGAGACAATGGGATGAAAAAGACCCATCCTGACCCATATAACCAGGCAAAATCCCCAGGACATACATTGTTAACTGTTTTGAGCTGATGCTGTGGCCTCCTGTACATGGAAAACCAGCTGTAAGTTCTTGAGGGAGTTCTTCTCTGTTTTGGAGCCAGATGGACAAACGCATTCCTCATCTTCTGTGGAGCTGAGGGAAGAACACCATCCTTGTCTGACGGCAGCAGGGACACGGGAGAGCATGGCCATGCACACAAGGACACCACCAGAGAGCAGGAAACTGTGTCCCTGCACATGACATCCGTCCTGAAGCTTCCATCTCTCTCGTGACATGCATGCTCTCTTCCCACCTGCCTCTGAGTGACCTGGGCAGCGGGCACTGAAACAGGATGGCAGCGACCCCAGAAATTACCGTGTTTAGTGGCTTTGAAGGAGAGAGAGGCAGCACATGCTTCGGCCCTGATGTGTCATTCCCTGTCTGTACCTGCTGAGGTTTCCCGTGCTGCCAAGTGTCCCTCCCACCCCAGTGAGGCACTGGGGCACTGTGACAAACCTCAGGAGCAGTCTGCACCAGCACCATCAGCTCCTGACCGTAAAAATAGCGTTGCCCGATCCCTGCCTAATGAAGATGTTCTACGGTCTGTGTTCATCTCCTGTTTTGCACTAGATCTTCATGCACTGGAACCATGAGGGCTTCCTGAACAAGCTGGACTGCAGGTCCAATTCCTTTTGTATATTAGACAGAGTAAAATAAAGCAAATTAAGCCAATTACAAAGACTTCGCAGGCTTTTAGTTTCAGTGGTGCTGAGGACTATCCACGTGTCTCTGCATGGAAAGGCTTTTGCAGTGGTAATTAGGCATCACTTTGCCATTGTGGCTTGCAACAAAAATGGGTTTCCCTGCTGTTCTGGAACCTTGATCAGGCTTCCCTGTGTTAGTAGCTGTGAAAATGGCAGGGAATTCACATTGTTTCTCTGATTTGCAGCCATCATTTCTGCTTTCAAACAACTGGTGGACAGTTGATGGCCAGCATGGGTTTTACTGGTGGGGTGGGAGGATGGCTGCAATCCAGCACGGTCCCTGCTGCTGAGGACAGACTGACACCACAGGGCTCAGTACTGCAGTGTGATGTGCTGAGAGCTGCAATAATTGTCTTCCTTCTCAAGGACCTGCCATTTTAATTGTATAGGTGCTTTTATTTTGCTGCCCAGAGCTATCAAGGAGGCTGGTAACTTATTACAACTCAAAATGCAGATGAGGCATTTATGCAGACAGTGGGATATCTGCAGTTGTGCTGAATGAGCCCAGAAGATGATAGAGGCTGTCACCTCTCCTGTACTGGGAGGACAGGAATGCTCCTGGTGCTTCCGAGGGGGCCGCTGTGGGTACAGACCAGCCACGTCCCCAGAGAGGAACAACCCCAAAATACACCTGGCTTCCAGAAAACAGCAAATTCTGAGGGAATAGGAAGGGGGTTGTTTTCCCACAGCTGATGAATCCATGTTCAGCAGTGTGCAGAGAGCTAGTGTCATAGCCAAACACAGAGAAGATGCTGCAGAATATCTTGTTAGTATCCTCCTTCTACTAATCAAGTCAGTGTGAATAATTTTGCTTATGATTGTGTTTGATTGTATTAGTGAATCACAGATTTGAAGTCTTTTTTTTTAAGTCTGCAGAAGGCATCAGCATTACTACTGAACTATTTTTAGAATATTTTGTAGATAGCATTCTCTCTCTGTTCTTCTACTGTTTCATTACAGCAGGATTTTACATGCAGACCTCCAAGGAAAAGGAAACGTGCCCTATCTCCACAAGGAAGGTTATGAGGAATTCCTCTCAGTCCAGCCTCACCAGGTATTGTCACCAGTCATTAAAAATACAGCTGGTAACTGGGCAAATAACCCCGTTCTTGCCTTCGGATCACTGTTATATCCAACTGCATCTTTGGCTTGGTATTTTTGGATCTCTAAAATAACACTGAGCAGGGTTAGAAGGGAGTTGTTCTCCTGGTCTACATGCCCAGTGAAGAGGGGAAAAAGGCAACTCCTGCCACCGTTCTGTTCTGACTGCAGCGCTGCTAAATCAAACCCAAAGGTGTCACTCTAGTTTAAAGCTCATGGACAAAATTGCACTTCTTAAATCACACACAACCTGCCTGCACTTACAGTATGCTGAAATGAATGGGATATTTTTCTGCTCCAATGATAAAGAGTGTTTAATCTGTCAAGCCTGAAGTTATAATTACAGGTGAAAGGGGAGCGAATGTGGAAAGTAGATTTCCTTGTAACATTAAGCCTTAGTGGAGGTCCTTTCAGGCCATAGAGACTTTAAGGCCATCCCACAGCACAGTTTCAGCCTGTAACTGGAGTAGGTTTATGGGTATCCCTGGTGCTGAGCTGGGGCAGGGGCTGGCAGCCTGGGCAGTGCCTGTGGGCTGCATATGTGCCATGAGCAGTGGGAGGGAGGGACCAGGAGGCAATTTCCCTCTTGTGAGACTGACACTGGGCTGCTGCACAGTGCTCTGCTCTCCATGCTTTAGAGTGTTCCAAATGAATCGCCAAAACAATTTGAGGGGTGGGGAAAAAAGTCCTTAGCTGGCAAGAATAAGCTGTCTGAAATACAATAGAATGCTGACTTAGGTACATGTTTTCAGGGAGATATTGTCTAAGAAACTTTTTAATCTAGTTGAAAAAAACAAAAGAAGAGCCAGACTGGAAGCTAAAGCAAAATTAATTGGATTGGCAGCAAGGCACGAGTTTCAAAAGCGCTAGAGATTAACTTTGGGTCACACAACTGCATTAACTGCTGTTGGCAAAAATTACACCAGACCATGTCCATGCAGTGTCCTGGCTTAATGTGAGTTATGTGTCAGATTAAGGCTTTCCTGGGGTTGCCCTGGGGCTGGGACCCACAGTTGTATCTAAAGGCAACCACAGTCAAAGGGAAAGCAGTCGAGTGTTTGTCAGCCTGTTTGCAAGACTCCAGCTGATGATTTTGTGCTGAGTGAATTAATAAGTTTTACTCTGGTTCCCCCAGAGAAGGCAGATAAGAAGCCAAAAAACAAATAAGAAGCACAGCCAGAACAGTAAACATATTTGCTTTAAGGAGTGGAAACCATGGTTAAGTTTCTAGACCATGAAGCTACAGGCTTCCTCAAGTTAAATTAATTTAATGGTTTATGCATTTCCTCCATAGAGATGTGGGTACTGAAATGTGCATCTCCAGACAAGTGTAGGAAGATCTGGCAGATACTCCTGTCACCCCTCAGCAAGGTCCAAATGCCACGTCTGCATCAGGGAGATGCCCAGCCTTCCTGAGGAGGGGTCTTGGTGGGGAGCCAGTGCTGTGCCCACTGTAGGCAGCCCTGCCAAGGCTGGGGTCCCACCTTCACCCCACTCCCAGCTTTGGCTCCTGCCAAGGGTTCTCTTGCTTATTCCCCAGAAAGGATCTGTATTCCCATTCTCCAAATTACTTTTTTCTCATTTGACCAAGTCCTAATTCATCTTCTATCAGATATTTTTTTGCTCCTGTCAAAAGCCCCGTTCCTATTACTCTGTTCTCCACATCCACTTTAGCCTAATGGCGTCTGTAAATAATGAATTTGCATAATGAACAGTATTTATGAAAACCAATTGCAGTTAGTGTAGGTGACCTTGTGACTTCAAACAAGCTAATAACCTCTAAAGTGCCAACAAGATAACACAGTGGGGCATCACAGCTCCTTGGGCCGACCAGCGGCAGTACGGGTACAAGCAGCCCGGCCACTGTGGCTGCAGTGGGTTTAAAACCCATCCAAGGGTTACTGGTGTATAAATGGGCTTTATGGGACTTTGGGCTACTATCATGCACCTAACCATGGAAAGTGCTTGGGCAAAAAGACTTGAACGTGCCTCTTCTTAGCAGTCTTTCCATTTTAAATGCAATCAACAAATTGCTCTTTCCAGTGAAGCAAGATGGAAGCACTGAGGAAACAGTAAATGTGCATTACTCATGACACATAATTCACTGAACCATCCTGCAATTATTATTATTTCTGACAAGTCATAAATAATGCAGCAGAAGGAACATTCCTGATGAGAGGAAAGGGATCCATGTCACTTTTGTTTATCAGCTCTGCCTGAAAGAGGAGGAAGGAGGAGTGTCTGACTGGGGCCCCTCCAGGCTGCGAGGAGCTGCACTGGGGCACTGGCATGAGCTGCTCTGGTCCCCCTGCTTGGGATGTTGCTGTGGCTGGGCAGGGTGTTGGCTCAGGGACCCTTATCCACACCCAACACCCAGACATGATTGATTGATTCACTGCCAACTGCTGGCACCAGCCCTTTAAGGAGAGCACCCAGCCAGGCAGCCCTCGCTCCGCTTTGGGATCCGCAGCTCTTCTCCAGGAGCATTTATTAAGGGAAATAATGTCACAGTGTCTCATGATGTTCAGGGTTTTACAGGAACAGCTTCCAAGAGGGCCTCAGCCCTGAACCAGTCTGAGAGAGGCTTTCCCAGGGGTAGGGGCTATCCGTGCTGGGCACCAATGGGAACAGCAGACTTGCAATGCCCAGGAATGGACTAGAATTCACTCCCTGGGCTTGGTAGAGTTTGCAAAGGAACCTAAAACATCAAGAAATATGAGAAGTAAACCAAAGTATCCAACACAGCGGCTAATGGAAGTCCTTTTCAGGATGGAGGTGTCCTCTGGGCAAGGGGATCTGAAGTGCTGGGGCCTGGGCTGTGGGTCCCGAGGTGGAGTTGACCTGTGGATGAGTCCCAACCCAGCAGAATGTTTTGTTCCTCACGTGGTTTCAGGTCCCAGAGGCAGAACCTGCCCCACCTGTGTGAGGCTCCACCCTCATTCACATGACCATGGGTGGGGTCTGGGTGGGGTGTGGGTGGGACCAAGGCTTTATCAGCCAGGGGCAGACCAGTTTGAGTCGTTTACTGGTGAAGAGGGAGCTCTGCCAGTGGTGTGTTCTCCCTTGGATCTTGTGGTGACTGATTTGAGACAGAGAAGAGCAAAAAGATGAAGAATATGTAAAAGCTGAAGGTATGCTGAGGGGGTGCTGCTGAGTTTGGGGTTGGCCTGTGGAAAAACAGAGCTACCAGCACAGAATTGCTGTAGCTGGCAGGATTGGTTGAAGAAGAGAGAGCCAGCAAAACAGTGTCCCAGGACATGGTGTTTGGCCAGAGCCACAGTCCATGGGCACAGTCCTCACTGTGCGGGGCTGATGTGGCACCACTGGAGGCTGGCTTTGGGGAGAGATACAGAAATACTAAACTTACAGCTGTGATAAACTAAATACATTGCTAAGGCAAAATCTGTAGGTAGAACTTATCATTTTTAATAGAACTGCTGATATGGCAGGTGAAATTTCAGACCTGAAAAGCTTTTGTTTCTGAGATACAGCCTGTTTCCTTCAGGTGCTGAGATAAATGTCCTGTCTCTGCTATAAGCCTCCCTTTAAACCCTTAGAGCATGGTGGCTACAGCAGCTGTACCAGGAGAGACAAGTCCTGCCCTTGGGTCCTCTGAGGAAAGACATGGCAGGATTGGGATCCCAATCAGCAGTCTTAAAAATAGTCTCTCACAAAGCTGCTTGTGTGACTGTTAATTTCATACAAAATCCCCTATAAGGCAGAAATGTCTGCGTTCAGGAGCAGCCCCATTCACATGGGCACTGCACCCAGCTGTTGATGATGCCTCTCAAGCCTTCCCCACACTAAGATTACACTGGCTGACTATAAGCTTCAAGCTCTTTTTAATAGCAAACAGGGATAAAATTGAAATGCCATAAATATAAAATGTTTCAGGGGTTTTTTTAACATTTGCCAAAGCAACGTTTTGTTCTGCTCTAACCTGGGAGATGCTGAATGTGAAGATGGTTTGTTACCTTGCCCATGTAGCTCTGCAGAACCACCTGGGAGGAAGCCCAGGCAGCCCTTGTAGGGGCCTTGCCTGCCAGAAACCAGCATCTATCATGATACAAATGTTATTTTAAGCTTTCAGCTGCTGATATAATTAATGGAATACAAAGCACACCTTGCATCATACGATATATCAAACAAGATCTGATAGATTGCACCCATCAGAGAAACTATTACTTATGGCAGACTTGTCCTCCACGTTTTTCTGAACCTCATGGTTCAGTTTATGAGCTGCAAAGTTGTGCGGTTTTGCCTGTTCCAGTGTCCCCTTCATGATTTATTTATTTTTCCTGATTTTCATGCATTTATTCAGTCTATACTGAACAGTGGTGATTATTTATCACTGGACCGCATGGCAGTGAACCCTGCTTGGCTGGTGTTCAGCTGTCTACAGGTACCTCATTTATCTTGTGGTTGCCTTGAGCATAAGTCATAAGCCACCATGGCTACTCAGAAAGACACCGATATTTCTGCAAGATAAATACATAATTCTGCAAAACAAACACATAATAAAGTGTAAATTGCACTTGCTTTGCATGGCCAGGTTTTGGTAGCGGGCTGGGGAGGGCTGCAGGGAGAAGACCACAGAAGGAGTGTGGGTGCCCTCAGCACTGTGGTGCCCCCACAGCCCCATCCTGGCGCATGATGATGCCCGGCTGGGCACGAGGAGCAGCACTGGGCTCTGTCTGGGAATGGGGTTACAAGGATGTGGAAAGCAGCACAGCCTTTTTATCTGGGGCTGGCTGGAAAGGAGGAAGGGGAAACCCCACAGGTACTGCTTGTGTGCCATGAGAACTCCCAAACAGGCACCCCTGCCCTGGCATAAGGGCTTCCCCTGACCTGCTGGGTGTCGCTCTGAGTACCACACCTCATTGCACCCTTCCCACCACCACAGCTACGGGGCTGAGCTGCTATTTCCCTGCTGGGAAGATGTTGGCCACTGAGTTTGGCTTTACTAATGTGATGCCAATCTTTTTCAGATCCAGACAGAGAGAGCAACCGGCTGGCCAGTGGATGGGCTCATTTTGATAATGCAGATGTGATCCTTTGCAGAGCGATGGAAACCCCCGAGAGTGGCTACGTGAGTCTTAAATTCATTATTAACAATGTAGAGCTGCTAATTGTAGGACTGTAATGTAGAATTTGGTAATTGCTTGCTATACAAACACTTTAACGATTTAAAGAATGCATCTAATTACTGCTTTTGACAGAAAACAGGCTTGAAATAAGTCTGGGGCTGGTAAAGTGAGTGTCTCAGCATCCTCGCAGAGTGTTTGCAGACGAAGCTACAAGCCAAGGCTAAGAGTGGATCCACCAGCTGGTTGCCACTGAAAGGGGAAATCTTGCTCACCCAGCAAAGCTGCATTGGGCCAGCAGGGTAGTTTTACACATTTTTCATTAAGCCTATGTTAAATATGGAAATACTGCCGAGATGAGACTCGGTATTTCATGTGTAAGCTCTTTTGCACATTTTGGTGTTTCTCATGTTTGGAGATAAAACCAGGATTGACAAAACTCTCTTCTGGCTTTCTAGTGGAAATGTGCTTGGCTTTACTGAATCACCATGATAAACTGGCTATAAAAAACTGGTCTAAAATCAGATAGAGTTAATAAAATCTCTGGAAATGCTTTTCCAGTCAGATGGGCAAGGAAAAAGATTATTTCTTTTTCACTTCTGTGTTTTGAAAAAGAAAATTAATTCATTGTTGTTCCAGAGTCAGAGCTCTCCCTGAAATGCAGCTCTCTCCTGCTCTGGGCTGAGACAGTGGTTCAATGAGCTTGTCTTAGATATGAGAAGATATTTGGTGGTCATACATGGAGCAGATTTTTGGTTCTACTGAGAGCATCTTATCCATGAATATCTGTAGTTTTCCAGAAGGTAAAAAGCTTTGCTGGCAACAGCTCCTTTTGCTGTGAGGTTTGAAATCAGAGAGAGGGGTGATGAAAGAGCAAGCTAAACGGAGACAGTAGTACCTATTTCTTTACTTATATGGGATCTGTCCATTGGAATGAATAAAGGTAAAAACCCCATCTGAATATAAAAATGCCTTTCTGTGCACTGCTTTATTTAGATTTCTTCACAAAAGGGAGAATTTGAGTGAAGTTGCCCCAAATGGATGAACAGTTTTTAAGAGAACATAAGGAGTGAGAAAACTTGCAGAGCAGGGGGGGAAAAAAAAAGATTATCCACCAAAGGGAACTGCATCTTGTAGGCAGTGAAAATCTTGGTGGGAGCAAAGATTTCCAAAAGAAAAGCAGAAAGAGGTCTTTGAAAAACATGTAAAATACCATCCAGAAGCTCCTCAGATGTTGGAGAGCAAGGTGATGGGTGATGGAAAAGAGTTGGTGGAGACACAGGCTGTGGAAATGGATGAGGAGCAGCTCAGACCACTAAGGTTCCTACGTACAGAAAACAGGTCTTCATCCCAGGGTGCTGTGAAAGACCAGGAACAATGATTTTAATAAGTGTTAAATAGAGAACGGTTTCATCAGGTAAGGAAAAAGCTGCACTTGTTTCTGTATTTTAAAAAAGGGGCTGAAGTGAGATGGGAAAAAGGAAATCTTTAGGTTAGTGTTCAGCAGTGTACAAAGTTAGAGGAGAAACAGCAGCTGAAGACAAGTGTCTGTGGGTAATTTAGGATTCAAAAAGCCAGGTTTCAAAGAGGCAAATTGCAGCAGAGGTCTCCGGCCAGTAACATCTTCTCAATGACTGACTCCCCAGGCAGGATTATCATGGACCTAGAGGTACTGACCTGGAGAGTGTGGACTTCAGGAGGGAAAACATTGATTTAAGTTTGGAGGGATGGAGACAGAGCTGGTAACCGCTGTGCAGGCGAGGAGCTGGCTGTGCTGAGGGGATGGCTGGCCTGGGGAAGGGCTAGTAGGGAGCTCCTCGGGGGGACCACAGGGCTGCTCCATCCAGGACGGTGTAAGGCCAGTGAAGCACTGAGCTGAGCAGAGTTTGTGCTGAGTGTTGGTGTTTGAGCTGCCAGCAGCCCTGAGCTCCCTCCTGCCCAGAAATTGGGTAAGCAGATCTTCAGGTCAGGGCCAGCAACAGCTCCTGGGCAGGCTGAGCTGCTGCCCATGGGAAGATGCTTTTCATTAAGATGTCTGCCACTGGCAGTGCAGAGCTTACACTCAGCTACAGTGACACGTCCAGGTCTCTGCGAGTGGAGAGGCTGAGATGGGGACGCTTGGCTACGGCAGGGTAATGGGAAAGGCATTTCTGGAGGGTTTATCTGTAATGCAGAGGGGAGTGTTTCCAGGACTGCCTCTCACTTGGTGCACAGGGACAACGGCTGTTCTGCACAGTGAACTGAAGTGCTTGGTCACTGCTCTGTAAAGGGTATTTTCTGGAGATATAGTTGCTGTTTTCTGTATGATTTGGTGTTCCTGTACACACTGAATGCATATTCACACCGCATACTCACATTGCTCACTGGCTTCACCAGGGCACTGCATCCTTGCAGGCTTGCCTTCTGAGTCTGTAAATGAATAGTAGTGGAGGTTTGGGTTTTTTAGAAGCCAGAGCATCTGATTAACTGTTTGGTATTCACACAGTTTGTTCTGGAGAGCAGAGCTGGATGAGGCAGATGCTTTGCTGGGCAGGCAGGAGAACTGGTGTGTAAGTGGAGGAGGGTGATGCTCAGGAGTGGGGACTGCGGTGGCAGCTCCAGATGTCACCAGGAGCTGGGCTCAGGCCAGTGTGGGCACCTGGCTGTGGGGAGCAGACCCTGAGCAGGGGGGAAGGGGCTGATCCTCACGCATTGTGGGGGTGCCCAGCTCCATGGCCATGTGCTGTCAGGAGGTGTGCCCATGGGGTGCCTGGCTCTTGGGCTCTGTGCTAGCACATCACGTGTCCCAGGAGCCCCAGACTTCCCAGGCCTCCCTTGTGTGACTCTCCAGAGCCAGTAGATGTGTGACCTTGCAAGGCAGGACGGCTCATTAGTGGGAGGAGAAGGGTTCTGGCTGTAGATGACAGGAGAGTCTCTCCTGACCCCTTCCTGTCACCCCATGGCCATTCACAACACACTAGCAAATGTTATCCAGTGCCCAAGAAACATTTCTCTTTAGGGACTAGACATTAAAAAAAGAAAAAAGATCCATGTCTGGAAGCTACAGGAGGAAGCTTAGAAGTAAGATGTACATTTTTAACAATAAGGATAGTAAGTCATTGGAGCAGCTTACCCAAAGAACTGTTCCAGTTTTGTCTATTGAAGATGTTTTTCTTTAACCCAGCCTGGGTTTGTCTCCAGAACTTCAGAGAACAGCCAAAAGCACAAGCGAGTGGCCCTTGACCTGTGCTCTGCAGCAGGGCAGACTGAGGATGATACACTTCCCTCTTTTCCTTAAGAAATTAAAACCTGTGTTCACCACCTTTGAAGGTGTACCTGGGATGCAGCACCTGAACCTGCCTCTGCCCCAGCACTGTGCTCAGGCAGGCGTGAGACCTTGTGGGACTGAACATCCCATCCTTGCAAGTTGGCACCAGCAGAAGCTGTGGAGAAGCTTCTGTTAGCAACAGGAGGAGTAAAAGGGTAATTAACAGTGATGATTCTTGACCCAGGCATCCCTGATCTCCCCGACTCTTGTAAAGGGAGTTATTAGTCAAATACAGTGGCTGCGTGTGAAACAATTATCACTAATTACCATCAAGTCATGGCATTCTGAGGTTTTTAAACACAGCATGGAAATATTGTGTGATTAGAGAGACCATCAGGGCTTGAAGTTTTCTAAGGCAACAGTCTAAGTGTTTCCCATGCAGCATACTCCTGCAAATACAAGATGATTCAGTGCCAATCAGGTGACTTTTAATGCCTTTTAATCTGTACATAATATTAAATAAAAGCTGGCTGGAGACCAAGAATAGGCAGCTGTGTGTGGACAGGTGGGTCTGAAAGGCCCTGACAATGTCCTTGCTGCCCTGAACAAGGAGAGGAATAAATCTTAGACTGGAAATACTGTCATGGTTAAACCGAGTAATTCGATAGCACTTGGAAATTGCTTAGTCTCTTCCTTATTAGATTTATCTCGCAGCTCTTCCTTCCTCCTCTGTAGGGCTCTTTATTCAGAATTTGCTGAAATATTTTCCTTCAGAAGATTTAATATCTCAAAGTGCAAATATCCAAACCCTGTATCATTTTGTAATTTCATACTCCATGGTTCTTTCATATGCATATCACTCATTTGCTACCCCTTTGAAGAATGCAGCTTGAGTAATGGAAGTGAAAGAAAACCCATTCAGTGTTGATTTTAATTGAACAAGCTCAGAAGCTGTGGGGATCCATGCCAGACTCCAGCTCACTCTTTTGAAGAGTTATTGCTAGGCTTCTTTTGCCTTCTGTGCGCCTCTCTAGTTTTTTTCCAATTAGAACTTCCCCAAAATATTAGTTATCTTATTGTTTACCCAGTTCTGCTTGTTTGGGGTACTTATGCCTAATAATCATTGAATCTGCCTTCTCTTTCTGTTCCAATGGAATATTGTGTTCTTTGTCTGGGGAGCAAAACATCAGCCTGCATTCAGGAGGAAAATTTTGCAGTGACAATTGACTGATTTTGGTGTAGCTTTATCACTTCAGTGTGGTTATGGCAGTGGGGAGCTTCTGCAGGCTTTAAGCTGTGACTGTAAAGACTGTAAAATGAGGTATTTCTTCATTCTCCTGTCCCAGTCAGTTAACATGAGCCCTCAGCTTGTTGCTTGGATATAAGAGAGGAGATGGGACATGCAGAAGGAGGAAGGCAGTGCAGATGGCTTGAATTACTGGATACCCTTTTCCATGCACGATTTGGCTTGAGGAAAACAAATCAGCAACTGGTAGAAGAACAAACAATTTCCCAGCCTGTTATGGAAATGAGCTCTCCACATGGCTCATCCAGAGCAGCGAGGATGCCAAGGGAAGCTGAGCAGACTGCTGAGGGCTGGTTCTTGCTGTTTGCTACTGAGGAACCACCTCAACAAAGGAGGAACAAATGGCATAAGAATGAAGTGGGAATAAGAATTTTAAAAGACCAAATACCCAAAAGGAAGAGAGTGCAAGAGTTAGAGGAGCATGTTACTGAAATATCAAGGGCACACACCTAAATAGTGTGAGGACAGCAGCCCCTGCTCCCTGTGGTGGTTTCAGGAGTGAGGCCCAATTCAGTGGCTGTGCCAGCAGCAGGGACGGGCAGAGGGGGCTGTGGGTGGCACCTGGGGAGCAGTGACCCAACCTGCTTTACTGCTCACCAAGGTAGCCTGGACAGAACTGAAACACCAGTTCACCTGGAATAAAACCAGAAGCAATGATGGGGAAGGGGCCTCTCCAAGACCTATGTGGCTAGGATAGGTTCACATACCTCTTGCCTCCTGCCTCTCCAGCTGGTGAGGGTGATAATGGGGTGCTCCACGGCTCTGGAAAGCACGGATGCTTGGTGCAGCCTCACCCAGCAGCTGGGGAGGCTTTCACCTCCTGCCTGCCATAGAGACTAATGCTCAGAACTACTAGGAATTGTTTCTGCTATGTTTTGTACAATGCAACAGCTCCCCCATCTTACGGACTAAAGAATTTAAAATGAGAAAAAATCTCTGGGAAATGAGTACCGGGAAAACCCAACATGCCTCATAGCTGTTTCTGGAGGGAGAGGCTGGTGCTGCTGGTGCCTGCAGCGTCCCCCATTCCCAGGTGCTGAGGAGGGGGACCCGCTCCACACCGCGCTTGACATTTTGGTGATAAGGGCACCAAATTCTCTTCTTGTAAGGATGAGTAAACATCTGGTTTCCAACTGCTCTGTGATGAGGTACAACAGCCTGCCTTAAAGAGCAACACGTACAGCCTCTTGCCGCGGATGCCACCCCTAGTCTGCTGCCCGGGCACTGCTGCACTGCTGCAGGTCTCCTTTAGGGTGTACACGCGGCTCGCTGCAGGAACAGCGGAGCTGCCCAGTGAGAAAGGGCTGCGTGTGCCAACGGGGAGGACTCTGCTCTCTGTGGAGTGATGTGTCCCTACATGGCCACTCCTCTGGACCTCTGTGCAGCCATTGCCACCTCAGAAGAGGTGTTTCCCCTTTCCTGCCCCAATGACAGTGCTCAGTCTGCTTGCCTGACATCCCTCCTGCCTTTGTGAGGTGACTAAGGGTTAGAGAGCAGCTTTAGGTATTATCTGTACAAAACACTTTCCTCTAGAGTCTCTCCTTACTTCAGCCAAAAAAAGAAATGATGAAATAATTTAAAAACGATACCTATGAGGGAGGAAAGATTTTAGGTTCCTGGCTCTACCAGGAAAAAGGCATTAACACTATGCAAAGGGCAAGAGCAAGACAAAACTCACAGCAAGAGCTTGTTGCTGACACCGTGCTCCCATGAAGGGACACACATGACCTCCTGCAGCAGCAGTGGCTCTTTCTGCAAGCAGCTCACAGCCCAGAGCATCCCAATGCCTTTGGGGCTGCCCCACTTCCAAATGAAGATAGTTCCCACCGGGCTTTTCCATCTCCTTTTTGCCAGGGAAGCCATGCCCAGACACTTGCTCCATTCCTGTTGCCAGCTGCACAGCTGGTATCACTGTCTCACTAGCCACCCTGCTCCCAGGGCAGCAGAGAACCGAGAGAGCAGCAAATGCTTGAACATGGAGCCCATGGTAGGCATCAGCTGAGATAACAAACGTTGTACCACAGACCATCTTCTTGTCTCTCTGCTTTCTCCAGAGGAGAGCACGCTGTGCAAGCTGAATCAGGGCTGACCACAAGACTGTCTCCAGCTCCCAAGGACCACTGTGCTAGAACAGTGTATTAGGGAGAGCAACTGCAGAGCCAGCCCCAGCAAAGTCAGCTTACTGACACGAGTGTTCCTTCAAAGGAGTAGAAGATTTAAGGCTCGCTCCCTGCTGCCAGCACTTTAGCCTCTCTGCCCGATGATAACTTGAACCATCTCCATGAAATAGCTGCTGAGACTTGGAGACAGACACTAACGTGCAAGCCCCAGCCCAGCTGCCAGGCCCTGGGCAGTGTCAGAGGCTGTTGGAAGGACAGATGATGGCTGCTGCTCTGGGAGGTGTGGTCCTCCCTAGACCAGGGTCACGTGCTGCTGTGGAGGTCACAAAACCAAACTCTCTTTCCATTTTAGAGTTTGCAAGGAGAGCAGTTTTTCTGAAGTCGCATCGACAGACCCAAGCCTGGGAGCACTGCGGCGTTCCCTTTTCTCACCCGCACCAACACCAGACATCACATCCTAAGGCAGAGAGGTGTGAGGACTGTCACTGCATCTTTCCTTTTCTGGGACAGAGCTCCCCGCACATGTATCCCCAGCAAAATTCTAGTGTATCCCAGCAGCGTTGCTTCCATCACCTCTGAGCACACTGAGGAGTTGATGAGGTCTCCTCCACACCCTGTGTGCTGGTCTGGCTGCAGAGAGCATCCCGAGTGCTTCAGCTGGGGAAGCCAAGCAGATGTGGGCAGCCCCAGGGGAGCAGGCAGCTGCCTGGCATCCCGACAGGAGGGTGTCCGAGGGTGCAGGGCGAGTGCAAGTCTCCCTTCAGGTGCAGGGTCACTGGCTGCTAGTCAGGTCCATTCATCAGCTCCTCTTCAAGGCTCTATGGGCACTGCTCCTCTTGCTGCTCTGCTGTGGATCTTGCCCCATCACCACGTTTTCTCACAAAAGAGCATTAGAGAAAGGTGTCAATATCTCATAGCACAAATTGCATGCTCCTCCCGTCCGAGACCCCCGGGGACAGTCAACGATCACTAAAACCCTAAAAACTCGGAAATTCATTGACCCAAAAAATAGCCCAGCTTGTCCTCTTCCTGCCAGGATCATCCCGTCCTACAAGTCAAGTGCCAAGCCCGTGTGCTCAGACCCGGCTCCGAGGTCAGGTCGTCGGTCAGGGTTAGGGTGCGGGCAGCCGCCTGCCCCCCTGAGGGTGCGCAGAAGCCCATGCACCATGCAGGTCAGCGCCGAGGCTCCGCCGTTCCTTACCCTTGGTGTCTGCTCCTGCCGCCGCCGGCTCATTCTGCGAGTGCCCTTACCGGAGAAATAACCAGGTCAAACCCAAGCGCAGCACCGCCCCGGCCCGGGACCGCGCCCGCCGCCCGCTCCGGCGCTGCTCCCCGCGGGGCTCCCGGCGGAGGGATGCGCGGGGGACCCCCGAGGGCCGCTCGGTCCCTGCTGCCGAGTCCCG